>JAPXFQ010000864.1:0-47948 GCA_028564705.1 Apricaphanius iberus | reverse complement strand
CCTTATTTGCCTGGCAGTTTCTTCCGCAGTGCCATGCAAAGCGCCTCTGAACCATTTGTACATAGAACCTCATGTACTGTAAACATGGCGCTTTGTCAGGAATGTGGCATTTAAAGAGTGACAGAAAGTAGAAAAAATAAACCAGAACCAGGGCTAAATAAACCAGAATTGGTGCTAAATAAACCTGAACCCGTGATAAATAAACCAGAATCAGTGCTAAATAAACCAGAATCAGTGCTAAATTAACCAGAACCAGAGCTAAATAAACCAGAACCAGGGCTAAATAAACCCGAATCAATGCTAAATAAACCAGAATCAGTGCTAAATTAACCAGAACCAGGGCTAAATAAACCAGAACCAGGGCTAAATAAACCCGAATCAATGCTAAATAAACCAGAATCAGGGCTAAATAAACCCGAATTGGTGCTAAATAAACCAGAACCAGTGCTAAATAAATCAGAACCAGAGCTAAATAAACCAGAATCAGAGCTAAATAAACCAGAATCAGTGCCAAATAAACCGGAATCAGTGCTAAATAAACCAGAATCGGTGCTAAATAAACCAGAATCAGGGCTAAATAAACCAGAATCAGTGCTAAATAAACCAGAATCAGTGCTAAATAAACCGGAATCAGTGCTAAATAAATCAGAACCAGAGCTAAATAAACCAGAATCAGTGCTAAATAATCAGAACCAGAGCTAAATAAACCAGAATCAGAGCTAAATAAACCAGAATCAGTGCCAAATAAACCGGAATCAGTGCTAAATAAACCAGAATCGGTGCTAAATAAACGAGAATCAGTGCTAAATAAACCGGAATCAGTGCTAAATAAACCAGAATCAGTGCTAAATAAACCGGAATCAGTGCTAAATAAACCAGAATCAGTGCTAAATAAACCAGAATCAGTGCTAAATAAACCAGAACCATTGTTAATAAACCGGAACCTGTGATAAATAAACCAGAATCAGTGCTAAATAAACCAGAACCAGGGCTAAATAAACCAGAATCAGGGCTAAATAAACCAGAATCGTTGTTAATAAACCGGAACCTGTGATAAATAAACCAGAATCAGTACTAAATAAACCAGAATCAGTGCTAAATAAACCAGAATCAGTGCTAAATAAACCAGAACCATTGTTAATAAACCAGAATCAGTGCTAAATAAACCAGAACCAGGGCTCAATAAACCAGAACCATTGTTAATAAACCGGAACCTGTGATAAATAAACCGGAACCTGTGATAAATAAACCAGAATCAGTGCTAAATAAACCAGAACCAGGGCTAAATAAACCAGAATTGGTGCTAAATAAACCTGAACCCGTGATAAATAAACCAGAATCAGTGCTAAATAAACCAGAATCAGTGCTAAATTAACCAGAACCAGAGCTAAATACACCAGAACCAGGGGTCAATAAACCAGAACCAGGGCTAAATAAACCCGAATCAATGCTAAATAAACCAGAATCAGTGCTAAATTAACCAGAACCAGGGCTAAATAAACCAGAACCAGGGCTAAATAAACCCGAATCAATGCTAAATAAACCAGAATCAGGGCTAAATAAACCCGAATTGGTGCTAAATAAACCAGAACCAGTGCTAAATAAATCAGAACCAGAGCTAAATAAACCAGAATCAGAGCTAAATAAACCAGAATCAGTGCTAAATAAACCGAATCAGTGCTAAATAAACCAGAATCGGTGCTAAATAAACCAGAATCAGTGCTAAATAAACCGGAATCAGTGCTAAATAAACCAGAATCGGTGCTAAATAAACCAGAATCAGTGCTAAATAAACCAGAATCAGTGCTAAATAAACCAGAATCAGTGCTAAATAAACCAGAATCAGTGCTAAATAAACCAGAATCAGTGCTAAATAAACCGGAATCAGTGCTAAATAAACCAGAATCAGTGCTAAATAAACCAGAATCAGTGCTAAATAAACCAGAATCAGTGCTAAATAAACCAGAATCAGTGCTAAATAAACCGGAATCAGTGCTAAATAAACCGGAATCGGTGCTAAATAAACCAGAATCAGTGCTAAATAAACCGGAATCAGTGCTAAATAAACCGGAATCGGTGCTAAATAAACCAGAATCAGTGCTAAATAAACCAGAATCAGTGCTAAATAAACCAGAATCAGTGCTAAATAAACCAGAATCAGTGCTAAATAAACCGGAATCAGTGCTAATAAACGGAATCGGTGCTAAATAAACCGGAATCAGTGCTAAATAAACCAGAATCAGTGCTAAATAAACCAGAATCAGTGCTAAATAAACCAGAATCGGTGCTAAATAAACCAGAATCAGTGCTAAATAAACCGGAATCAGTGCTAAATAAACCAGAATCGGTGCTAAATAAACCAGAATCAGTGCTAAATAAACCGGAATCAGTGCTAAATAAACCAGAATCGGTGCTAAATAAACCAGAATCAGTGCTAAATAAACCAGAATCAGTGCTAAATAAACCAGAATCGGTGCTAAATAAACCAGAATCGGTGCTAAATAAACCGGAATCAGTGCTAAATAAACCGGAATCAGTGCTAAATAAACCAGAATCGGTGCTATATAAACCAGAATCAGTGCTAAATAAACCAGAACCAGAGCTTAACAAACCGGAATCAGTGCTAAATAAACCAGAATCGGTGCTAAATAAACCAGAATCAGGGCTAAATAAACCAGAATCAGGGCTAAATAAACCAGAATCAGTGCTAAATAAACCGGAATCAGTGCTAAATAAACCGGAATCGGTGCTAAATAAACCGGAATCAGTGCTAAATAAACCAGAATCAGTGCTAAATAAACCAGAACCAGAGCTTAACAAACCAGAACCAGTGCTAAATAAACCGGAATCAGTGCTAAATAAACCAGAATCAATGCTAAATAAACCAGAATCGGTGCTAAATAAACCGGAATCAATGCTAAATAAACCAGAATCAGGGCTAAATAAACCCGAATTGGTGCTAAATAAACCAGAACCAGTGCTAAATAAATCAGAACCAGAGCTAAATAAACCAGAATCAGAGCTAAATAAACCAGAATCAGTGCCAAATAAACCGGAATCAGTGCTAAATAAACCAGAATCGGTGCTAAATAAACCAGAATCAGTGCTAAATAAACCAGAATCAGTGCTAAATAAACCGGAATCAGTGCTAAATAAACCAGAATCAGTGCTAAATAAACCAGAATCAGTGCTAAATAAACCAGAATCAGTGCTAAATAAACCAGAACCAGAGCTTAACAAACCAGAACCAGTGCTAAATAAACCGGAATCAGTGCTAAATAAACCAGAATCAGTGCTAAATAAACCAGAATCAGTGCTAAATAAACCGGAATCAGTGCTAAATAAACCAGAATCAATGCTAAATAAACCATAATCGGTGCTAAATAAACCGGAATCAGTGCTAAATAAACCAGAATCTGTGCTAAATAAACCGGAATCAGTGCTAAATAAACCAGAATCAGTGCTAAATAAACCAGAATCAGTGCTAAATAAACCAGAATCGGTGCTAAATAAACCGGAATCAGTGCTAAATAAACCAGAATCGGTCCTAAATAAACCGGAATCAGTGCTAAATAAACCAGAATCGGTCCTAAATAAACCGGAATCAGTGCTAAATAAACCAGAATCGGTGCTAAATAAACCGGAATCAGTGCTAAATAAACCAGAATCAGTGATAAATAAACCAGAATCAGTGCTAAATAAACCGGAATGAGTGCTAAATAAACCAGAATCGGTGCTAAATAAACCGGAATCAGTGCTAAATAAACCAGAATCGGTGCTAAATAAACCAGAATCGGTGCTATATAAACCAGAATCAGTGCTAAATAAACCAGAACCAGAGCTTAACAAACCGGAATCAGTGCTAAATAAACCAGAATCGGTGCTAAATAAACCAGAATCAGGGCTAAATAAACCAGAATCAGGGCTAAATAAACCAGAATCAGTGCTAAATAAACCGGAATCGGTGCTAAATAAACCAGAATCGGTGCTAAATAAACCGGAATCAGTGCTAAATAAACCGGAATCAGTGCTAAATAAACCAGAATCAGTGCTAAATAAACCAGAATCGGTGCTAAATAAACCGGAATCAGTGCTAAATAAACCAGAATCAATGCTAAATAAACCATAATCGGTGCTAAATAAACCGGAATCAGTGCTAAATAAACCAGAATCTGTGCTAAATAAACCGGAATCAGTGCTAAATAAACCAGAATCAGTGCTAAATAAACCAGAATCAGTGCTAAATAAACCAGAATCAGTGCTAAATAAACCGGAATCAGTGCTAAATAAACCAGAACCAGAGCTTAACAAACCAGAACCAGTGCTTAAATGTTAGCATGTCTCCAGGACCGCATAGCTTCATAATGTCCCGTTTGCATGAAGGATCATGCAAACAGCGTAGATGTTTCAAGATGGTAAAAGTCCACTTGGGTCTCTGTTTATTTCATAAGAGCTGTTAGTTTTAGTCTCAGATCCAAATGTTCTGGCTTTCTTCTGAGGGAAAATTCTATGAGAATCTGGAAGATGCTTAAATCTTTACTTCAAATGTCCTTTAAAGAGACTCAGAGCCTCCAGATGATGCTTCTGCTTCCTTCTCCACCTACAGACGTGTCCCAGACCAGCTGCCAGTGGTCATAATGTTTAGCTCAGAGGGAGACCTAAACCCTGCTCCAGTTAGAAGAACTCATTCCAACACATCTCATCTTTTTCTTCTGTTTTCAGCTCCATTCGGATGTTCAGTCGGCCCGGCTCCCCGTGTCCAAAGTTGTGAAGCTGAACGGGAAGACGGTTCTGGGTGTGTCGGCCGTGACGAGGCTGGAGTCTCGGTCCGAAGGCCAGGCGATGAAGATCGAGCTGAAGAAGACGACGTTGAGCAGCTCGGCCTCTGCAGCAGCAGGAAACGCGTGAAGAAGACCTGCTGAGGTTCCAGATGTTTGGACTTCGCTTTGGAGCCCGGTTCTGTTGGGTTCTGTTCGCATCCCCATTAACCCCCTCATGCTGCGCCCACTGTTTATTTCAGATGTCATTGTTCGTGTTTGATTCCACGTTGATAACTTCACTGCTGCTGCACGGTGAAATCATTTCTGACCAGAAATAAAATAAAACTATTTTATCTAAAGGTTCTTTTGCCTCAGAGTGATGACCTCATCAAACCCAGACGCTCGATTTGCGATTTTTAAGACGTTCATCTTCCTTAATATTTAATCAAAAACTTTTAAACCATTGAGTTCAGGTAAATTGTGTTATAATAGATGAACTGATCTAAACTGTGTTCCAGCAACAAAACAATTGTTTTGTATTATTTTTTTATTGTATTTCATTTTATTTAAGCAAATATTTCTCCAGTCAATTACAATATTTAAGGTGGATTATCATTGTTCTTCATTTATGCGAATAACATGGAAAGATCGTTACTGTTTTGTGGTATTAATTATTATCTATTTATTTGTAAGGGCATTTTTTTACTGTGGGGAGTTTTAATATTTATCTATCTGTTCTTTTAATATATATCTATCTATCTATCTCAACGCTGTTTCAATGTATTAAATTTCATTTAACCCTTTTGATTAAATGTTTCCAATTTTACTAGTTGTACAGTTTATGCCCTCTTCTTTTGTAATGTGTATTTTATCTACCTCAATATATATATATTTTTTGTTAATTGAATTTAATTAGTTTTCCTGTTTTACTTTTTATACACTTTAATAAGTAGAAGAGGATTTGGGTCGATGGAAACAAAGAATTCTGACTTTATTTCTTTATTTTGTCTTATATTGATTAAGAGGTAAAACTTCTGAGATTGAAGCCTGAATCTTTTTTTTCAGTGGTTCTACTCCTCTTTTTTTTATTGATCTATTCTATTTTCTTAATTTTATTACATTTTTCCACACTTTGGTGAATTATAAATCAATATTTAGTTTTTTTACAGTTTGTCTGAATTGCTAAAACACTAAACTTCCTTCTTTAACCTAAATTTCCAGTGATCCAAACTATTTTTTTCGAATCAGAGACTATTTTTCCCAAACCTTAAACACTGCTCAGGTACATGGACACAGTTTGTGAAACTTTTCCACTGTGTTTAAAAACCTTAAACACATTCTCGGTCACTAAACACATATCACACTTCTACAGTAAAACTGCAAACTCTGGCAGCAACGTGTGAACACAACTAGAAAACAGCTGTCACCTTTTCCACACAGCAAAATTCAACACATAGAGTTTACAGGAGGCGTTCATAATGGATACAGAGGAAGAGGACGACCAATAACTGTCATTACTGATGATATTCTGCTTACTATATTAGACTATTGTGAATCTATGAATTACCGTAATGTTTTTCTTTTTGTATTTTTAAGTTATTTTTGTTAAATACTCCTAAAATATTTCGTTTTAACTTCATGCCCAGCAGGGCGGCCCAATGTCTCCTGGGGCCTTAGCCAGATTCTGACTCAGGAGCGCCCCCTTTCTGTTAAAACTACTAACCACAATTACAGTGTTTCAATCCAGATTTGGTCTAATCTGTATGATGGAGGATCAGGGCTGCTGTAAACAAAAAAAAACGTTTTGATGTAAATTTCTACCCCAAAAAATTCTGAGAGCAAAGTCACATAATTACGAGAAAAAACTCAGAATTTCTCACATTAATTGCATATTTTCCACAAAAAAAGGAGGAAATTCTCTGTCACAAAAGTCATAAGATTACAAGTTAAAAGACAGAAATTTTAGATAAATTTAAGATATTTTCTAAGAAAAAAATACATAATTCTTCGATATAGAAAAGTAGAGAATTTTCAAGAAAAAAACTAAAACTAAAGAAAAAAACTAAAACTCCTATAATTAAAGGCATACATTTTTATTAGGGCCGGGACTTTAACACGTTAATTAAGTCAGTTAATTGGGTCACAGTGGGTCTCATTGGGTCTCTTTGTGTCAAAAGTGGGTCTCATTGGGTGAAAGTGGGTCAAATTGGGTCTCACTGGGTCAAATTGGGTCCCATTGGGTCAAATTGGGTCTCACTGGGTCACAGTGGGTCTCATTGGGTCAAATTGGGTGAAAGTGGGTCTCATTGGGTCACACTGGGTCTCATTAGGTGAAAGTGGGTCTCATTGGGTCAAATTGGGTCTCATTGGGTCACAGTGGGTCTCATTGGGTCAAAGTGGGTCTCACTGGGTCACAGTGGGTCTCATTGGGTCAAATTGGGTGAAAGTGGGTCTCATTGGGTCACACTGGGTCTCATTAGGTGAAAGTGGGTCTCATTGGGTCAAATTGGGTCTCATTGGGTCACAGTGGGTCTCATTGGGTCAAAGTGGGTCTCATTGGGTCACAGTGGGTCTCATTGGGTCTCATTGGGTCACAGTGGGTCTCATTGGGTCAAAGTGGGTCTCATTGGGTCAAAGTGGGTCTCATTGGGTCTCATTGGGTCACAGTGGGTCTCATTGGGTCAAAGTGGGTCTCATTTGGTCAAAGTGCATCTCATTGGGTCACAGTGGGTCTCATTGGGTCAAATTGGGTGAAAGTGGGTCTCATTGGGTCACACTGGGTCTCATTAGGTGAAAGTGGGTCTCATTGGGTCAAATTGGGTCTCATTGGGTCACAGTGGGTCTCATTGGGTCAAAGTGGGTCTCACTGGGTCACAGTGGGTCTCATTGGGTCAAATTGGGTGAAAGTGGGTCTCATTGGGTCACACTGGGTCTCATTAGGTGAAAGTGGGTCTCATTGGGTCAAATTGGGTCTCATTGGGTCACAGTGGGTCTCATTGGTGAAAGTGGGTCTCATTGGGTCACAGTGGGTCTCATTGGGTCTCATTGGGTCACAGTGGGTCTCATTGGGTCAAAGTGGGTCTCATTGGGTCAAAGTGGGTCTCATTGGGTCTCATTGGGTCACAGTGGGTCTCATTGGGTCAAAGTGGGTCTCATTGGGTCAAAGTGGGTCTCATTGGGTCTCATTGGGTCACAGTGGGTCTCATTGGGTCAAAGTGGGTCTCATTTGGTCAAAGTGCATCTCATTGGGTCAAAGTGGGTCTCACTGGGTCAAATTGGGTCTAATTGGGTCAAAGTGGGTCTCATTGGCTCACAGTGGGTCAAATTGGGTCAAATTGGGTCTCATTGGGTCAAATTGGGTCTCACTGGTCACAGAGGGTCTCATTGGGTCAAAGTGGGTCTCATTGGGTCAAAGTGCGTCTCATTGGGTCCAAGCTGGCTGACAACCATTCGGCGCCTGATGGTTGCCCTACCGGTACCTCCAAGACTCTGTTCTCCAGGTATTTCTCCCTAGTTTGTTCCCAGTGATCTCCTGCGCTTTGTGCTCCCCAGGTTTTTACTGAGGAGTCTCTACATCCAGCCAGTCTCCAGTAAGGCTTCCAAGTTCTGTGTTACTCTCTCAAGTGGATGGTTGTCCTCGATTGCAAACCAGCTTCTGTGCAGTTTTCCACCTCCCTGCCCGCTCTCAGCCACGCCGCCTCCTCCTTGCTACCTTCCACCGGACCTCAGCAGCCTCTGACTCCGCTCAGCAGATCTCACTTACCTCCCCTGAAATTGGAAATCGACTCACATCTGTGAGTACCACCGCTCTTAAGGATTCAGTTAATTCACATCCGTCAACGACCTTCTCTAACCTCATCTCTCCTTTTCCAGACGCCCAGCAGTTCCCGCTGTCTCCAGCTGATCATTTTTGTTTTATTAATAAAAACATCTTAACTTTGTTGTGTGGTCATTTAATAGTTTGCTTCCCCTAAACTATTAAATGATTTTAGACCCGTGGCATTAACCTCCCTAGTTATGAAGTCCTTTGAGAGAATTGTCAAGGAAATACTACTGACCTTTGTTAAAGAAAACCTGGACCCACTACAGTTTGCTTACAGGTCAGGCAGAGGTGTTGATGATGCTTTAGCCACCCTCTTAAATCTAATTTTGAATCATCTTGAGGGAGCCAAGTCTTTTGCCCATCTCTTATTCATTGACTTTTCATCTGCTTTTAACAGCATCCAGCCACATATTTTAGCAGGAAGATTAAGGGACTTCCACAACGTAGACCCTGGTCTAATAGCCTGGCTAATGGACTTTTTAACACAAAGACCACAACGCGTGAGGGTCAACGGTGTTCTGTCAGACACCCTTGTCTCCTCCACGGGATCACCTCAGGGCTGCGTCCTTTCCCCCTTGCTGTTTGTTCTGTACACGAACGAATGCCGTAGTCAGCATGCGGGACGTCACATTTTAAAATTCGCAGACGATTCCGTAATTGTGTCCTTGCTGACCAGTAACGACCCTGACCATGGCCCTGTAGTGAGGGAATTTACTGACTGGTGTTCCTCATCCTTTATGAGTATCAATGTGGCCAAAACAAAAGAAATGTTAATAGATTTTAGGAAAGTTGTCCCAGGCACACCTTCTCTGGTCATCGAGGATCAAGTTGTCGGAAGGGTCCATAATTATAAATACTTGGGAACAAATGTTGACGACAAACTGACTTTTAATGACCATGTTGATACTATTTGCAGCAAGGCTCATCAACGGATGTACTTCTTAAGGAAATTGAGGAATTTTAATGTCGACAGCACTTTTATGAAAATGTTTTATTCTTGTTTTATTGAGTCTATTCTTACCTTTTCTTTTATCTGTTGGTATGGTTCTCTTTCCCTTAAGAACAAGAACAGATTGCAGGGCATAGTGAAAGTGTGCAGCAAAATTGCAGGCATTAGTCTTAATGACCTGTCTGACCTTTACAGGTACAGAACCTCAAGTAAGGCCCGCTCACTCCTCACCGACTTAAGCCATCCCCTGGTTGGTGAGTTTGTACTACTCCCGTCGGGCCGCAGGTATATCATGCCAAGGTGTAGGACAAACAGATTCAAGAAATCTTTTATCCCTGATGCCATAGCTTTTCTTAACAAGTGACTTTTTATCCGGTCTTTTGTACTTCATGTTTGTTGTTGTTTTTAATATTGTTTTGTCTTTGTGTCTTTGTGTGTTTTGTGTGTTAATGATATCGACTGTGGACTGTGTCTGTTACTGCTGGCTGCAGAACAATTTGCCCCTCGGGGACAATAAAGACTCCTTGATCCTTGATCCTTGATCCTTGATGGTTCTGCATGTGGGTCCGTAGGTTAGACAGGAACATGACACTAACAATGTTTAAATCCAGGCTGAAAACAGTTATTTTTACCCCTGCATATGACAAATATTTTATCTGCACTCTTGCTTTTTATTGTAATTAATTACTTTTTAAGTGGATGTTTTTTTTTTTGCTGTTTATCTGTTTTCTTAATTTAGGCAAATGTGAAGCACTTTGAATTGCCTTGTGTATGAATTGTGCTCTACAAATAAACTTGCCTTGCCTCAAACAAAATAGAAAGGTTAAACTAAAGCATCAGATTGTAACCACGGTAACACAACAATCAAGTAATTAATATTAAAAAGAAAATCTACATTTTAATTCAAGTTTGAAAATATAATTCAAATTATTAAAATCTTAAAGGTTACAGCAATACATTTTTATTCCTTTAAATGTTTTTGTTTGAAATATTTTTGCTACCTTTACTTTTTTTAAATAGAATTTAGATGAAAAATGTTAAAATAATTAGTTACAAAGAAACTTGCCTAGTTACCACACAAAAATGTGAATAATTGAAATAATTTTCAAATCAATCTACACTGAAAGAAAACGAAATCAAATGAAAATAATATTCATATTCTTTCATTTTAACATCGGTAGTCTCAATTTGAACGTTTATGGGGGGAGGGGCTAATCAACCACGTAGTTTGCTTGTGCTTTGGGCCGGCTCTCATACACAGGATGTAACGACGGTTCTGTGGTGAATCCATTTCATATCCTGTTTCCTATGTTGTGAACACATGACTGGTTTTGAGGAGAAAGATTTGACGGTTAAGATTTTCGAATTTGTGTTCAAGGTTTTTATAAAATGGTTGGAAGTTTTAAGAAATGTGTTTGAGCGATTCGGAAATATCCCCCAAAAATGGGTGTATTACCAAGAACAGCCATAAGATGGTGCTATTGAAACACACACACACACACACACACACAAAACAGTATCCCTATCATGACACCAGGGGGCAGCACTGACACTAGAGGAAAAAGGAGGAGAAGCAGCTGTGATTTTACAATTATGGCTTTAGATCTGAATTAAATATTCATTCATGACAGTTTAACGGTTAACCAGTGTTTAGTAAACCGCTTCCTGGGGCACGGTACCGGGCCAGCTCGGACCTCTGACAATGATGGCCTCCAGCTACAAAGACGAGGACGGACACATCAGCGTGTCGGGTCCCGGAGCCGCTGCCGGGGCCGGTGGCGGCTCTCTGCGGAGCAAGAAGCCCGAAAACACCGCCTTCAAGCAGCAGAGGCTCCCGGCCTGGCAGCCCATCCTGACCGCGGGGACCGTCCTGCCGGCCTTCTTCATCATCGGCCTCATCTTCATCCCCATCGGCATCGGCCTCTACGTAACGTCCAACAACATCAAGGAGTTCGAGGTAGCCATGTTTGTTAGAGAACCGCCAGCAACTGTCATATCGGTGTAATGAGGCAGGATTTCAGTCCGACCAAACTCCATTCAGAAAGCGGCTGTTTTAGTCACATTTCTTCCTGGCGTGTTAAAAAGGCTCTGAATGCAGCAACGGAGGCATTTATTTGGAAGACTGGCTTCCTCTGGATGATTCGGCGTAAATTACAACGTAATAAAATATTATTTCCCAAACACACGTTTAGAATGCTATAATTTTAGTGACATTTCGTTGCGTCTTTACAAAATATCCCGTTTATTACAATGTTTCAAACGTTGATCTTCCACAACGTGACCTGCTCTTATTTTTAATGGCTTGAAAAACATTTTTTGTTGTGATTTTTTTCTCGAGGATTTGGCAAAAAAACACAACAGAACCCTTCAACCAAACTCCACTCAGAAAGCGGCTGTTTTAGTCAAATTTCTTCCTGGCGTGTTAAAACCGCTCTGAATGCAGCAAGGGAGGTATTTATTTGGAAGACTGGCTTCCTCTGGATGATTCGGCATAACTTAAAACGCAAAACATTGAAATCAAATAGCCCAAAGCCAAGTTTAAAACTCTTTAATTTTAGTGACATTCCATGGTATTTTGAAAGAATAGAATAAATCTTTATTGTCCCACAAAAGGGAAATTCATCTGTAACAGCAACAATGTTATAGGCAATGTCAGCATTGGATTCACACAAGTATAAAAAACGAATTTAAGAACAATATGTACATGAAGGACTTAATTACACAATTACAAGAACCAAAGTACTGTGGAGTTTAAAAAATAAAGTGACCTACAGAAAATGTGCTACAGAGTAGGATAATAAAATGTTTTTCAAAACAGTTTTTATTTACAGAATGACCATGTGTAGTAGCGTTAAAAAGTAAACCTTATTTCCAAGAAATTACAAGAATATAAACGGGGGAAAAAGATTTGCAAATAACAGAAGTGTTTTTTAAGTGAGTTAAACGGTGTAAATTACAACAGAGGTGTAAACATGGAGTTTGTTGGGAGAAGTTTTTATTTTTATTGAGGATTTGGCAAAAATTAAAAATATATAATAACAATGTAGTAGTAATAATAGTCAAATAAAAAATAACTAATAAAAATTCTTAACATTAAAATAGCATAAAAATATAATAATATATAAAAATAGAATAAAAAAATAAAAACTAGTAGTAAATAAAAAGTATTACCAGCAGAAGTTGTTTGTTTTCACTTCAGAAGATCAGGAAAATAGAAGGAAATTAATTTTTCATGTGATGTAAAACTGTGGAATTATTTACAGAATGAGTTGAAGATGAGAATAATTGTAACTGTGGAGATAAATGGGTGAATTATGATTATTATTATGATATTGTGATTCTAAAGTAATGGACTAACAGAACATCTTTTTTGTGGGTTTTTATGTTAAGAAAGAGGCAGGAAACATTAGATTGATCTTCCTCCTGCTACTTTTCAGTATTAAGTATTAAGAAATGATTGTTTTTTTCTTTTAGAATGAATTATCCTGTTTTATTAAGGACATGCATAACCATGTGGAAAATGAATAAATAAATGAAAAATGAAATGAAAACTGAATTTTCCAACCCAGCCCCGTTCAAAAATCCAACATTTGTTGTTTTAATTTATCTATGGTATGTAATATAAGTGTTATTGGTAATTCTAGGCCTATTGCGTCTGACGATGATGTTGTGGTTTTTGCTTTACAGGTCGATTACACTGGAGTTGACGGTTCCAGTCCGTGCTTCAACTGCTCCCAGAACTTCAGCTGGAACAGCACCAAGCCGTGCACCTGTTCCATCCCCTTCCACCTGGACCAGCCGTATGAAGTAGGACCCGCCGTTTGCCACATTTAGGTATCCCTGCTGCAGCCCGCTGAAAGGTAACCGCCACCGTTTCATCTCCTGACTCCACAGAGCAACGTCTTCATGTACTACGGGCTCTCCAACTTCTACCAGAACCACCGGCGCTACGTCAAGTCCAGAGACGACAGCCAGCTGAACGGAAACGAGCAAGCCCTCAGGGTGAGACTTTCCTCCGAAGCTGGAGATGAAATCAGCGGTAAATGCTGATTCGTTCACCAGCTGCTTTGTCGTCTCCTCATCCATCACAGAAACCCAGTAAGGAGTGCGAGCCGTACGCCAAGCACGACAACAAGCCCATCGCTCCGTGTGGCGCCATCGCCAACAGCATGTTCAACGGTGAGAACTAGAGAAGGGCTTTTATCCATATCCCAATACAGTCTAAACATCAACACCGACTTAACCTATATCACCGATCGCCGTCTACCGAAACGTTCCTGGTTGGCCCAGAAATGCAAAATCCACAGGATATATTGCAAGTTTGCCGAATAAACAAAAATATCAGAAAGTGCATATCTGACCTGTCATATTTTGATTTTGTGAGGGAGAGGTGTACCCAAAGAGTTTGATTTTTAAAACAATTCTTGTCATTTTCAACAAAAATGTTATAAGAATCCGCACACAAAATTCAAATTAAAGCCGTTATTGAACTATCTGTAGATGAGGCTGGGGTCTGAATAGGTCTGGACGATAATTAAATAGAAAAGGGGGTCGAAAAAAAACGTTTCCCCTCATTTTTCATCTTAGCCCATCATCAGGTATCTTAATATAACAATCACTACTTACTCCAACCCAGGCGGCTCCATCACCCATCGCTCTCTCCTCTCAATCCACAAAAAGAATCAAACGACTTTAGCTGCAACAGAATTTGTTGATGGTCCCTAAACGAACCATCGCCATAAAACCAACTTCATGTCGGTCAGGTGTCACAGCAAGGAGGAAACTCTCCCGGAAAGAAAATGTTTCAGTAGTTCAGGTAAATGTTGCGTCTCGTTTAGAACCAATCCTCGACGCAATAAAAAAACTAAACGTAACGATAATAAACCAAATAAAATACTACGGTTAGTTGTCTTAAACAGGACTCCACTATCATGTCTCGCTGCTAATCACTGTTAGGGAGAGACACAGTTAAACTTAACCGGGTCGCGCTGCTAACAACATCTGCAGCTTTTAAAATGTTCCTCCGGTTCTCCACCCGGTTCTCCACCCTGTCCTCTAATAAAACACTTTAAAAACAAAACTGTGGGGTGGATAAACCTGCTGACTTAAGCTCTTATTGTGTGGTGTTCTGGGCTCTGTCTACACTCTGGTATCGGTGAGTAGCTGGTTAGCGTTAGCAGCTGGACTGAATTAGAATCCGCTTTAATGAAAAACTAAACCAAAGGTTTCAGCCATTAATATAATAATAACGTTTCCTGAAATGTTTAAAAGATTAAAAAGTGTCAAAATGAACCTTTAATTTAAAATACTAACATAATATATATATATATTACAATAATAAATGATGTTACTTTGCTTTTACTGTCTTAAAAATTTAGTTATGATAAAAAGAAAATGTGAAAAATTCAATCGATCAATATGAATATTCCCTTCATCGATATTCTCTTTTTTCTATATATTAAGAAAACGCACTAAAGTTCCCCCACAAAAAAATCAGAATAAAGGATGCAACGATACCACTTTTTCCAGACTGATACGATACTTGGATCTGAGTACTTGCGGATACCGAGTACCAACACGATAACTCTGTCACAACTGAGTTTTGATTGTGGTTGGTCAAAATAGTTTAGGTAGCCTTGTGGTGCTTGGTGTGCTATTTAATTTGGTTTGCATTATTACTTTTATTTCTGTAGTGTGAGTGTTGTTTAAGGCCTGTTAAAAAAAAATATCACAAAGTTTAAAGCAACCAATCGATGACTAAATTAGTTGTCAACTTTTTTAATAACTGATTATAATCGACTACATCGATTAGTTGTTTCAGCTCTAGTTTTGTTAGTTAACTAATACCATGAACAGATACCTAAAATGAGAAAACTGTAAAAATGTCACAGAAAAAGTTTATTTTTCACTTGAAAATGTTAATTTTGTGGCCGTTAAAAAATAATCTGACTCACCATGATTTGTTGTAACAAGCAGAGAATAAAATAAACCCGGCCTTCCAATTCATTTTATTTTTGTGTGGTAGAAGTATCGGCATCAGTACTCGGTATGAGTAAGTACTTTGATCCAAGTATTTGTGTTGAATGGGTGTCCAGAAAGAAGACGGATTGGACCTGTAGATACGCAGCATCCCGCCCACGCGACGCTTAAAAAAGTCAAAACTGATGTTACATGTTAACCCGTATTCTGGGCCAGAACCGGTCCGGGTGAAACGTGCTGAACGGATCGGGTCTCTTCCTCTGCAGACACACTGGAGCTGTTCTACAACGACCCAAACGGCACAAAGATCCAGATTCCTCTGACGGCGACTGGGATCGCCTGGTGGACGGACAAACACGTGAAGTTCAGGAATCCTGGAGCGGAGAACACGAACCTCACCGCCGTGTTCCAAGGTATGAGCAGCTCTGGGCGTTTAACCGGAGCGGAGCCTGAAGTTGGTCCCGTCCAAACTAGAATTAGAAATACAGACCTCTGTACATAAAAACCCATATTCAGACAGTCACAACACATCAAGCTGTATGTCCTACTGGGAAGACTGGTCCTGAACCAGTTCAAAGCTCTGACTCGTCCCGCCCCTTCAGGAACGTCGAAGCCGGTGAACTGGCGCCGGCCCGTCTACGAGCTGGACGCCGACCCGGAGAACAACGGCTTCATCAACGAGGACTTCATCGTGTGGATGAGAACCGCCGCCCTGCCGACGTTCCGCAAGCTGTACCGGATCATCCAGAGGCGGAGCAACGTGCTTCCCACGCTGCCTCGGGGGAACTACACCCTGGAGGTGGTTTACAGTATCCTGACAGGGAACGCTGGGGTCCAGCTGGTCCTGCTTTAAAGGGGGATTCTGGTTTTATTATTCTTAGAAAAATGTTACGTCTTCTTATTCACCCAGAGAAGTTTGGAGCCAATCTGAGCCGTTCAGCAGTATTTATTTCTACTTCCTCCATCAGAGGACATCCGTAGAACAGGCGTGGTTGGGGAAAGATGAATTCTGCTCGTAATAAGGTTTAATCTGCCCAAACACCTTCATTCTACCACGTTTATTTTCCACTTGGACTTACAGACACCCTGGAGGTGCTTCTGTATTTTCTTCTGGGCTGATTTGGACGTAATACACAATCAGCAGGACGGCCAGTTTGTGTTTTACCCAGTGTTGCCACAGTTACTTTGAAAAAGTAATGTGATTACTGACTACTGATTACTCATTTCAAAAGTAACTTAGTTACTTTACTAATTTCTTTATTTTCAAAGCAACTAAGTTAGAT
Source organism: Apricaphanius iberus (assembly GCA_028564705.1). Classification (NCBI taxonomy): domain Eukaryota; kingdom Metazoa; phylum Chordata; class Actinopteri; order Cyprinodontiformes; family Aphaniidae; genus Apricaphanius; species Apricaphanius iberus. The sequence goes on along the minus strand of JAPXFQ010000864.1, from coordinate 31,154 downwards.
TACAAGTTACTTTAGTAGTTACTTTCAGCAGCTGCCAGTAGCATTTCCCACCGCCTTAACATACAAACAATAACCGGTTCTTAACAAAACTCACTTTATTGGAAATACATTTTAACAGTAAGGCCAGAAATATACTTTCCTTTTAACCTCACGTTAACCAGTAACTATGAAGCATGTACTATTGGAGAGTTCCACTAGGGGGCAGTTACAGAGTAAAACTCAGACTTACGGGCTCACACCAAAACAAACATGGCGACCGTAAAGGATATGGAACTAGAGTTGGGACTTATGTATTGTGACTTCTATCTGTTTATTTGTAACTTGTACACATGTTTTGAAAAATACAAGTACGGATTCATTTAATAATACAAGTACAAATCAGAAAATACAAGTCACTAAATACAAGTACAAATCAGAAAATACAAGTCACTAAATACAAGTACAAATCAGAAAATTCAAGTACAAATCAGACACAAATACAAATCAGAAACACAAGTACAAATCACGCTACTCCCAGAACCAATCAGATTTCTCGATTCCCTAACCAATCACGGAGAGAGGAGGGTGGAGGTCTTCTGTGTTCACAACCAAACTTGACTCTTGGAAAAGTGCAGCCGAAGTCCCGTCTGTCATCACCACACACAGTTCTCTGAAGGTGAGTCGGTTTGTCATAAACAAAAAGTTCTCTCTGAAGACTGAAAGACGTGTCTCTGCTATTAACTAATTTCACTAAGGATAACGGGAGTTCAGCTGCACTTTTCCAAGAGTCAAGTTTGGTTGTGAACACAGAAAAACACCGCCCTCCTCTCTCCGTGATTGGTTAGGGAATCGAGAAATCTGATTGGTTCTGGGAGTAGCGATATTTGTACTTGTGTTTCTGATTTGTATTTGTGTCTGATTTGTACTTGTATTATTAAATGAATTCGTACTTGTATTTTTCAAAACATGTGTACAAGTTACAAATAAGCAGATACAGTTCACAATACATAAGTCCCAACTCTAGTTCCATAAAAGGAGATAATCAGCTGTTTCGAACTGTAACAGAAAAAGACGGCAGCAGTGTTGTTGAAGGTATCTAAAACCATATTTACCGCCATTGTCGCTTGTTTTCCTAATGCTTTTGCCACCATGGACCAAATATATATTTTTGCTTAAGAAATTACAAAAATAGTAACGCGCAGTGGCTTAAAACAAGTTACTTTAATCCGATTACCTGTATGGAAATAGTAACGCGTTAGATTAGTCGTTAATGAAAAAGTAGTCATATTAGGAGTAACTTGCTACTAAGTAACGCGTTACCGGCATCACTGGTTTTACCGCGGCAGATTCGTCAGGCTTTACTGTCCTGCTGCGGCGTAAATCTGTATTTAATCCAAATTAGCCTGGAAAAAGTACTGAAGTGCTTCAGAGGCGTTCTTAAATCCAAAGAGAATATAAACATCGTACAATTGAGACGTTTGGGGGCAGATTATAGTTTATTACAATCAGCATTTCTACTATGCTGAGTACTCTAGTTCTACGGATACAGCTGATCAAGACTGGACGTATAAATACTGCTGAACGGCTCAGAATGGATCCAAAATTAGCTAAAAATAAGGTCCAGGTTGAAAGATTTCTCCTGTTATTTATTCCAACGCCTGATTGGTTTCTGCTGAGCCTAAGTCTCCTCCGCTTCCTGTAGGGAGCCTGAGGTCGTTTCTCAATGTCAAGGCGCCTCGCTGAAGAGGACACTGACCTTCCTCGGTCATAGAAATCGGTTAAATTGAACAGACTTACGTCACGTGAACGCGGCTGCCGGCTTACATGCTCTGTTTGCGTCCCGCCCATCGCAGTAGCATACTAGCGTAGCGAAATAGCTAGGGCTGCCACGATTTGTCCATTCGTCAAGTCGTCGACTAGTAAAAGCTGCTTTGTTAAACTGTCGCTGTCCCTTTATCTGCTCCCTTTCTGCCCCTCACACACGATCAGTTGTAGCAATCAGGATCAGCTTAGAAAAGCTTTAACAGCCGTTAGCCGACATCGTAGCTAGGGGTGGGCGGTATGGCAAAATGTTCCTATCACGGTATTTTTTAAAAACATAACGGTATTACGTATTTGACTGTATTTTTTTTGCCATACAATACCGTTCATATCCACATTATCTTATAAGAATGAAGAATATAAAAAACTTCTTTAAATAGCCCATTTTACTGCCATATGGACTGCATCATATTGACAAAGGTGAATCATATGAAAAATAATTAAAATGATTATGAGTCTAGTGGGTGTTTTTGATGTTCTAAGGCTGAATGTATTATTTTTAGAAAAACTCACGTTGGAGCAAGCAACAAATTGCATCTTCTGATTGCTTTGCATGTAGTACTGAAGAATCCCATTAGGGGGCAGAGTACAGACTCAGACCGGATTTTGCCATAGAAGAAGTAAAACAAACATGGCGACCGTAGGAGATTATTAGCTTGTTAATATTCAGACAACGGAAAAAAAGACGGCAGAAGTATCGTAGATGGTATGTGAAACATATTTACAGCTATTTTTAATTTCTTTCCCACTGGTCTTGCCGCCGTTGGTCGGGTTTACCTACAGACGGTCAAATAGGGCTCAACACTTCCCCCTGCTGGTTACTCCCAATAGCGTTTGTAATTTGCTGTTCGGTTCTCGTCTGACATTTTAAAGCCGATAAACTTTTTAAACTATAGACGAGGCTCCTCTTTTTTGGAAACACTTCATCAGCATTGTGAGCTTCCCTCCTGCCAGCAGCTGTACTTAGTTAAAAACGTTATTTTCTACACTGTTTTGAAGAGCGTGTAGCAGTGAAATCGGTCCTGGCTGAAACACTTTTCCCCTCATTAAACCTTCCGGAAGTTGTCTGAGATATTCACCGGCATAGCGGTGTATTAAAAATTCATATCATGACGAAAATAAACACCGGTTTTCGGTATGAACCGGTATACCGCCCAGGCCTAATCGTAGCTCTAACGTTCTACAGAGTTTTATTAAATAAAAAGAGAAACATGTTTAAATTAAATTAATAAAGTAGAATCTGCTTTCCAAAGCAGTGCAGCAGTGATGTTTGAGCTTCTTAAAGGGAATCTCGCTGTGGCTGATGACAAATGATGCCGCAGATACTTAAACATGGCAGATTTTGCTCCCACTGATGGTGAACCTGGTGCAGAATATTAAACAATAAGAAACAAACTATCCAGTCCAGATTAGCTGCAGCTACTTTATGAAATCAGAAACCTCTCTGTGAAACTCCTCTAGTTGCTGCATTTCCCTCTGATCGGAAACGGGACCAGAGAACAACTATTATTGTTCCATTGACTCCCGTCCTATTTTTTTAGCAGTAGGGGACTCGTGGACAGGAAGTAGAAGGGCGGGACTTAGCTTCTCTATAAAGGAATGACTGGCAGTAAAAGTCTTTAACAGGTGTGTCCCAGATTATCCGGTGCGGAGCTTCGAGGGCAGGAAGCGGATGATCCTGAGCACCATCTCCTGGATGGGAGGAAAGAACCCGTTCCTGGGAATCGCCTACATCACCGTGGGCTCCGTCTGCTTCCTGCTGGGCGTCGTCCTCCTCATCATCCACCACAAATACGGCAACCGCAACAACGGCGCCGAGATCTCCCACTGAGAGACGCGCCGGACCGCCAATCCAGACGACGAGTCCTGAAGTCTTAGAGCCAAACATCCGGTCGGGCCACTGCAGGAACCGGGTATCAGAACGCACCCAGAACCCTCCTCAGTTTGGAAGTCCAGTGATCCAGCATTAAAACGTTTCAGGTCTGCCAGCATCATTAGTCCTTCTGCAGACGATCAGGTATCCATCAGGGAGGAACCTCAGCCGGTTCTAAAGGGTCCAAACCTCCCTGCTGCTGCAGCTCATCACGTTCTGGGGATTTATGTAATAAAGAAAAATAATAACCGCTGTAAAAACTGTCCTTAGTTACGGCTGCTGAATGCTGGGATGTGACCGGATGTCGTGTTCTCTGCTAAAACCAGGAACTTCCACACAGTAGGTCGGCCATATTCTCATTTTCCCAGATCTTTGATCAGAGCTAAGCATTCCCAGATACTGATGCGCTCCTAATGTACTCATGTTGGTGTCTATACCGATGCTTAAAATGTGAAAACGCTGCGATCATTTCACAGAAAATGTTAGTTTTGTGGTCATTTTTGTTAATATTCTATAATTCATCTAATTCACCATCATTTGCTGTAACAATCAGAGAAGAAAATAAAACATGTCTTCCAGTTCATTGCGTTTTTTTGGAAGTGTCACCATTATTACTCACATTCACGTCTCGGTTTGTAAAAACTGATATTGTTTAGGGATGCAGCGATACCGGCTTCTACAAAGCGACACGATGCCGATACTTGGATCAGAGTACAGATGGTGATAGCTCTAAAAAAATATGCAAAAAAAGTGAAAGACAGGTTTTTATTTTCTTCTGATTGTTACAACAAATGATGGTGAATTACATAAAAAATAAAATATTGATTAAAAAATAACCAAAACTAAAATATCAACCAAAAAAATACACATTAAATGTAAATTTATAGCAGTTTCCATATTTTAAGTATCGGTCCATGGTATGGGTTAACTTTAAGGGGTACATTACAACGGTATTGGCCTGCTACCAGTATTGGTATCGGTGCATCCCTAATTTTGACATTATGACAGCTTTCTCCTTGCAATAAAAATGACTGAGGATTAAAGCCATTGTTAACAAAAGAAAAATATTTTGGAGTAAATTTCTGCCCAACAAAACTCAGAAAATTCTGAGATTAATGTCACGTATTTTCCAGAAAAAACTCGCAAATTCTGATGTCAAAAAGTATTAAAATTTCATTTTAAAAAATACGAATTTTGCAGATTAATTGCACACATTTTCCAGAAAAAAATCTGAATTTCTCTGTCACAAAAGTTGTAAAGTTGTGAGTAAAAATACATCAATTTTGAGAGTAATTTCAGATATTTTCTTGGAAAAAAAGCATAATTAATTTGTGAGAAAAAAAATTAAGAAATGTTTATGATTGAAGGCATACATTTTTTCTTACAATTTTCTGTCAATGTCAGAAATATCTTGGTTTAGAAGTCGAAAATGTATGCCATTAATCATAGACATTTATCACACATCTTTTACTTTTTTACAATACAAAATTATTCTTTTTTCCCTAGAAAATATATGAGATTAATCTAAAAATTTCTGTCTTTTAACTCGTAATTTTTTTACTTTTGTGAAAGAGAATCTCCAGGTTTTTTGTCTGGAAAATATGTGAAATTAATCTCAGAAATTCTGAGATTTTACTCGTAATTTTGCTACTTTTTTTCTGGGAAATACATGACTTTAATCTCAGAATTTCTAACTATTTCCGGCATAATTTGCTCCAAAATATTTTTATTTTGTTTCAATGGCCCTAATACTCGGTCCTACATAAGCTTTCAAAAGAACAATAATGCATTTTATAATATCCGTAAATAAATTAATAGTAGAAGTTATTACTCTTCCAAATTAGAAAATTTACCAGTTACAACAATAGTTTTTAAGTCGTATTGGACAAAAATTAAACAAAAATCAGAAATAATATTCAGAGAAAATAGGCGTTATTTTCTTTCCCATGTAATGATAAAAGTAAAAAGCAACGCTCTCAAAATCACAATAAAATTATCCAGCTCTTCATCTTTATCCACCTCCATCCACCTCCATCATTCTACGATGGAGTATTCGGGCCATTGGAAACAAAAGTTTAAGATTTTGCAGTAAATTTCCAGCCAAAAAAACTCTCAATAGATTTTTTCCAGAAAGAAATCTGAAATTCTCCGATATCAAAAAGTAGTAAAATTATATTTAAAGAGAGATTAATTTCAGATATTTTCTAAGAACAAAACATAATTCTCTAATGTAGAAAAGTAAAAAATTTGCATGAAAAAAACTACAAAATGTCTATGATTACATTTTTTTATTTTTTGACTTTACAATCTCAGAAATATCTTATTTTAGATATTTAAAATGTTTGCCTTTAATTATAGGAATGGTTTGCTTTTTTTCTCTTCTACATCAGAGAATTACGCTTTTTTTCCCCTAGAAAATACAAAAAATGTATCTAACTTGTAATCTTACGACTTTTGTGGGGCAGAAATTTACTGCAAAATATATTTATTTTGTTAATGGCCCTAATACATTTCCAATATTCTGCTGCTGTTGAGCTGGAAGCTCACAGGAACTCAAAGGGCGCCCCCTAGTGATATTACACTAAACTGAAGCAGAGCGCGACTAGAGGACATCTATTTTAATAATGATAACAATAATGACACTGTGGCAACACCAAGACATGAATGATTTAATATTTCCAGTCTTTATTCCACGTTTGGTCAGAAAATCCTCGTCCTGTAATTATTTCTCAGCAATTTCTCTCTATTTTTATTAATTTATATCATTTTTAAGCTGAATTTAGAGGAAATGAAGGAGGGGAAGATCCGGACTCATCCTAAATCTTCCTGAGATGTTCTACCAGACAGTCGGGAACCTTTCCAGAACCATTAAACCGTCACCGCTCCTCCCAGTGAGGTCCAGTACCGGTCCAGAACTCAGAACCTCGCTCCTCTCAGCTGAAGAAACAGCCGGTACTCCTGCTAGCTGAAACCCGGAGCGGTTCTGGACCAGCTGTCGGCAGTCGGACCTCCCACTGCTTCAGTGAGAATCATCCGTCTGGTTCTGGTTCTGGTTCCTGCAGTGGGTCTGAGGGTTGCTGCATGTGACGACGCTGCTGGAGTCTGTGTGCCTCGTGTCATCGTCGCTCTGAAGCCAGCCCTTCCTGCAGAGGCTGTTAATAGTAGAGATTATTATGGGATGTTTGCACGCCTCCCCTCACAGTCTGCAGCTTCTAAAGAAACTGTTGTTGTTGTTGCTGTCGTCTCTGTGCTGCATGGTTTACGGCCTCATTGTTGGACTCCTGCTGCATGTCGATATCAAACTTTCATGTCTATAAAGACAAACAATCTGCACTTATGATCATCACGATGGTCAAATGTTTGGTTTTTATATTATTGTTGCTTTAAACAAATAAATTAATCATATTTAAAACCGTCAACTGGACTTGTCTTCACTTCCCATCCATCTTGTATTGAAATCAAAATCAAGGATTAAAGTAAAATATAGAGTGGTTGGTTGTTGGTGGCCATATACTATGGAGGACAATCCCTGCCAAAACTGACAAAAAATGTGGTTACAAATAAATAAAATTGGAAATACATTTGTAAACAAATGTGTAAATAAAAAAAATAATTATATGTTTGTAAACATACACAAAATATAGAAATAAAATGTAAAATACATCTGTTAATAAATATAACTGAAAATATAAAGGTGTAAAAAAGTATAGGGGTAAATTCTATTCAAAATAAATGAATTGATAAAAACATATATTTGAGAATCATAAAATATTTAGTAATGTATTTTGATTTTTTTCCCCATATTTTGTCTGCATTTATTTATTTATTACTGTAATTATTTGCATATTTATTTGCACATTTATTTAATTATTTCCACATTTATTTTAATTACACATTTACTTATTACTATGTTTACTTCCACATTTATTTCCAATTTATTTCAATTCCACATTTATTTATTGCTATGTTTACTTGCACATTTTTTTAATAATTTCCACATTACTTATTGTGAATTTTGGCAGGGACGAGCCCCCATAGTTTTCATAAACTAGATCCTTTCATAAAACTGGATGCGTTGTTGATTAAACCGGTTGGAGTGTTTTTTTTTACAGTTAAATTCCGTGTTAAAAATGTAAAAAAATCTCCCCTGTATTGTGACACACATCAGATTCTTGCCAATGTGCATCACTACTAAAGATCCTCAGAAACCAACTGGAAATCTGGGAGACAAAATGGTTCTGAAGCCTGCGGAGAACGTTGAGTTTACTGCAAATAAATCAGCAAACGAAGCTCATATTTACCCATAATTCCTCTCAGAGATCTTTGAGCTGTTCTAGTTCTACTTATCCCGATGATTCTGGCCTCCAGTTGATAAAATCCCAACATCTGGTTCATCAGGACGCCCCAACATTACATCAGACCATTAAAACGGATTCAAACCCAGAATAATGCACAATTCATTTTTGGTAAGGCTGATAGATTTAAGCTGAAACATGCATTTTTAGCGGACAATGACAAAATGCAAATATAGAATTTAAACAAATGTCAACATTGTATACATTTTTAAACGTCACAAATTATTTACGTACGTTTTTTGGGCGGAAAAAAATCCCACCAGAAGATCATCTGGGCTGATAAAAGGGAGAAAGTGAACAGAATAGCAAGAAAAGACTAATCTGTTTTAACCCTGATATTATTTAATAAAGTAGCTGAAAAATGTTTCAAACCAGGACATTTTTTGGTACTTACAGATCAGGGATTTTATTAGGAGGCATATGGACACATATGCACACATTCGCTACTTTAATTTGCTAATTTTATAACGCTTCAAAATGTCATAACTTAGGGAAACCTGCTGATTTGAAGCAATTGTGGGAAGGGAAAATCAACTGCAAAATTACTGATGTTGAACGTAATAATGCTTAGAGAAACATAAAACCATTTAATAAAGTGCCATAATTTTTCTACAGTTAACTAACTTCTATTTATTTAAACAATAATCCTTTATTTTTGGTTGAATAAATAATCTAATTATTACTGATAAAAATGAAAGAAAACTCAAATAAATGGTGATTTTTTTTGTTTGTTCTAGACACTACACCTTAACTTGTATAAAGGTTTTACTGTACTATGTCTGTCTTAATAATCAGATATGACTGTTACAAAATAAAGACTATATCTTTTGTCAAACATGGAAAGCATTTTTGTCATATTATACAAATACATATACAGTATATTATATATACTGAATATTTCGGGAATCCTCAAAAGCATTTTTATTGTATCAATCTATGATGTCTTATATTGAATAATCCTCGTATCAGTTCTTATTTTTTTATTTGTTAGCATACATGCAGTAACACTTGATTATGACAGAATATGTTTATGGTTGTTTTGGTTCTTTATATTTTATGTGTTCCGTATAATTGGTAAATATTTAATAAATATATATATAAAAAAACTAGATAACTCAGATGTAAATACATAAATTACTATTTGGCTCATTAGCACCACTGGTGTTTGAACTTACATTCATTTATAACCTAAACATGACGACAGGCTAGGGGTACCGTTGGGGGCCAATCAGATTTCAGTAGGGGCAAGTGTCTCTTTGGCCCCGCCCCTGCTGGGATTCCTTTAACAGAATTTTTGTATTGAAGAGATTTTTCTTGTAAAGTACTTTGTGATGCCATCTGTTGTAATTAGGTGCTATAATATAGATAAACAGAACAGAACGAATCCGGACGTTACTGCGCAGAATCTCGGCAGCAAAGGACCTGTACGTGAAACTAAAGGTGTAGTTTGGCTGACGCTCCTGCAGGGGGCAGCAGGGGCGCCCAGAGCGGCACGTTTAACTAAGCGAAGAAGCAGATAAGTTCCGGTGTCCTTGTGCCAGAACCTCGTTATCAGAAGCGGTCCAGGAAGATGTTCGGAACCATGAATGTGAGTACATTCAGCTTATATTTGTTGCGGCCGTTGCTTCTGATGGGGCGCTCTCGTCCCTGATTGGTCAGATTAATTACAGCAGCGTTAGCTAGCGTTAGCATCCGCCGGTTAGCCGGGGGTCAGAGCGCTTCTGGACCGGTTCTAGCCTCCGCAGAACCTCCTCCGGGCCTCCAGCTGCTCCTGGTTCCGACCCTAGGCTCGGTGTGGAAGAACTTTCTTCACTTTCTGCGCGTCTCTGAGAGAGTTTGACCGCCGGCTGTCCGTCTCTGTGTTCCCCAGGCTGTCCGGCAGGTGGCGCGGAGGAGCTTCTGCAGCTCGGCCCGCAGGCAGGTGGAGAACAAGGTTCCCCAGAAACAGAAGGTGTTCCAGGTGAGTCACGTGCCACCTAGACCCACACACACACACACACATATGTGACGTCACCGCGGCTTCGACGTCACGAGGTCAGGGCTCCTGAGCGAAGGTCAAACTTCCTGATCTCATGCTGTTCTCCAGGTTCCACCACAGGTTTTTATTTGGACCCTTCATGCTGTATTGGAGGATAGTTTAGCTTCCAGAACCCGACCAGAACCGGTCCGTGTTTCTGGAACCACCCTGCAGGTCGGGCTGAAGGTTCAGAACCAGATAAAGTATTCTGGCATAAAGCAAAAGACAAATGATCCTGGGTTCATCAGAACCTCTAAGTCCTGGATCCTCCCAGGAAAATGTTCCAAACTCAAAGGATTTTCTTCTGGGACGTCCGGTTCTGGTTCTGCTGGGTTCCCACCATCAGGATGGATCCTGGAAGCTCACATAAAACACTTTTCCAGGTTTGGATCATTCTGGAAAAAGATTTGATCCAGAATATCCTCCAGATATCAACCTTTCCACATAATGAGCTCTGCTGGGAAGCGTCACCACGATACTTAAAACCAATTTACCCCACAGATACAACAAATATTCCTTTTATCTAGCTAACAAAAATGAAGTTTAAACAATTTGGCTTAAAGTCTGCGTTTTTTCAAAAGGTCACACACAAAACTGGTGAGAGATGGCACAATTTAAAACTTGAATTAACGAGTTCTTGTAATAAGAAGCACAGCACGCAATCTGAAAATATATGAACTAAAAATGGAAACAAAAAATGTTTGAATGACAATGTCAGTCAAATCTGAGCATTCAGAAAGCAAATATAATATAGATACCCGATTAATATTAGGGATGGGTATCGTTAACGATTTATCGACACTACTAATCTTAACTATACTCCTTATCGATCCGGTACCTAAAAAAAAAAAAAAAAAAAAAAAAAAGAAAAAAACAGAAGGGAAAAAAACAAATAATGAACTATAGTAATATTATTTTTTATTAATGGGAACAGCAAAGCACAGAAAATAAACAATAAAATAAGAAGTAAGAAATTAACAACTTAAAACACTATATAAACAAATTATTTTATATATTGAAAAAAAACAAAAAAATGTATGTTGTCTATTTAAAAAAAGTTTAATGTATTAAAATAAAAATTATCAAACAAAATTTCCCCATAAAACAATGCAAGTAAGAACCACAATGAAAGATATTGAATGCTAAAGTGTATAGTGCAAAATAATCCCTGAGAACATTAACAATATAACATCCACCATCCATTTTCTGCATCCTAATGCTGCAGCACTCAGGCCGTCAAACAAACTCTCTGTTTGTATTTGGTGGATTTGAACAAAGTTTTTGGTTAAATTAATCGTGTTCTGGCCTTTGAAAGCAAAAAGCTTTTATTGTATCTGTGACAGCGTGTAATGTTTGCTTCTCTGTTTGTAAAACGAAGTTTGGATCGTTTCATTCACTCTAACTACTGGTGGGCGGAGCTTCTAGTCAGAGCGCAGCAGTAGCTCCTCCCACCATCAGTTCCCACAGAATGTGTTTAAGGAGGAGGGCTGCTAATACAGTGTTTGGCTTGTGTTTTTATCTCCCACAAAATATGAATACGACCTTAATTTTACCGTTTACCAATAAGGCTGAAGTTTATCGGTCTGGGTGGACCGTCAGAATCAGCGCCGGAGCTGATTTAGTACCGGGTTTCTTTACCCATCCTTAGTTAACAGTTTGGTCCAAAAACTCCTAATTTAAGTTTATAAGGGTTTTTAAACGATTAAAATTATTGATCTAATTAATCACAGGGTAGCTGAGAATTTATCATCATTCCTAAATATGACTAAAAAAAACTACAATTTTCAGTGTAACTAAAGAAAAAATCTAGATGCTCTTTTTAAAAATTAAATAAAGGAGAAATCGGTTACATTTTTGTTTTAAACTCTACAATCACATTCACAATGTATGTGTGATCTCATATTAAAAATAATAATAAACACAGGTAGAAAAAAATCTAAACATATGAATAAATGTAAGATTTTTGTATCAGTAGTCTGTTTAAACATCACTTTAAGCAAATGTCACAATTAACAGCAGAGTCTCCTGTTCATCACAACAGGAAATAAACGCTCTTATTGTGGAGATGTACACAGCTACTTCCGCTAATGAGTTAGCACTAATTTAAGTCTGAAAACATCACTTTAACTGAGTAATTTTGTATTTTTAAGTTAGCGGTAACATTTGGAAAAATGAAGGCTTTTTTTACGACGGACTATTAGGGCCGTTGTTAACAAAACCAAAATATTTTGGAGTAAAATTTCACCCAAAAAAACTCAAATTCTGAGATTGAAGTCAGATATTTTCCAGAAAAAATAATCAGAAATTCTCTGTTACAAAAGTCATTAGAATACGAGTTAAGACAGAAATTTTGAGATTAATTTCACATATTTTCTAGAAAAAACACGTATTTCTTTGACGTAGGAAATTTGTGAGAAAAAATAAGAAATTTCTGTGATTAAAGGCATTTTTTTTTTAAGTTTTCTGACTTTACAATGTCAGGAATATCTTAGTTTAGATATTGAAAATGTAAGCCTTTAATCATGGAATTGTCCTTCAAGTTTTCTAATTTTTTACACGAGAAAATATGAGATTAATCTTCAGATTTCTGTCTTTTAACTCGTATTCTTACGGCTTTTGTGATTGCGAATTTCCACGTTTTTTGTTTTCTTTCTGCAGTTAATCCGAGAAATTCTGAGTTTTTACTCGTAATTTTGCTACTTTTTCACATCAGAGTCATTCAGAGTTTTTTGGGTGGAAATTTACTCCAAAATATATATATTTTGTGTTTTCCCCGTCGTACTCCTTCGTACGTCTGAGCAAGAACACAAGTCAATCTACCTGTTCTGGTTTGATGCTCATGTTATATGATGACAGAATCTGTGTCTCAGCTGGAGACACAAATAATAAAAACTAATATATAAATTATCGATTATAGTTTGCTTCTTCAGCAAAGCATAAATCCTTTAAGCCTGCATCATGATGCATCGATTATAAGATTAAATTCGTCAGCTCTAATCAATAGATCCATGTGGTGTGATTATGGGGAAAAGGGGGTCAATAAAAACGGTTTGTTACAATCAGTTTGTTCCAAATGAGCCAAATATTATAAGTCACATGATAGTCCATCGTTAACTAATGATTAATCAGAAAAAAGTAATTGTTTTAAGAAGCTTTTACATTAAATTAACAAACTTGAGTATTTATACTTCTTTAATATAATTGTATGTAATACATTTCCAGACCTACAGTCCCAAACATGATAATTGGTTTTACCTTTAAAATGAACAAAGATGAGTAAAAAGTAAAGTTTATGAAAGTTTATGAAGTTAATGAAATTTTAGTGATTAGAAGTTTAATACAGAACTAAAACTCATCCTTTAAAGCCGTACTACAATTAAACTTTTATGTTCACTTTCTTAGCTTGTTTAATCCTTCTGTTTGATAAAAAAAAACCACATATCTGAGGAAACTGTTCAATTTATTCAAGACAAGTTTTCATTTCTCGACATGGAGGAACTTATTAAAACCAAAAAAATCTTCGAACTCACCAGAATTTCTTCGTTAATTTCCATGTTTTATATTAAGAAACGGAAACGCTGCTTTTTAGAGCGAATTATTTTCGACACAAGCCTGATTAACGGGCTGAATCAGAGATGGATTCACTTGTCTTTGCTGCGTTTGTATTAATCATTTTTTAAACCGATCATCAACGCAAATCAACATTAAACGTAACAGTAATGCACGAAATAAAATACAGGAAATACTGCAGTGACGTGTCGGGGAGATTGATCCCAAATCGATTCACAATTCCAAAAATCGCTTTAAATTATTTGACATATTTTAGACGTCGGTTTCAAGGCTCAGATCTGAAACTTTAAATACACTTTTCCCGGCGTTAATAACTCAGTTTTGGGTCATTAAATTACAGCCGTATGATTAGGAAAACAGCTCGAAAATATGTTTTTAATAGTGCAGACGAGAATCGGGATCCATTAGATTCTTGAAAGTTTTCGGTCAGCACTGATCTAATGTGCTCATTAAATTTAACCCATTCAATGACCTGACGGTTAAAATGTGGAAACTCTGCAATAATTTAATAGAAAATATTTTTTCACCTGCAATTTTAGTTTTGTGGTAATTTTATTAAGTTTGTTTTCTAATTAATCATAATTTGTTGCAGTGAGCAGCAATTTATAGCATTTTTCTGTGTGGTAGAAGTATCAGCGTTGGTACTCAGATCCAAGTATCGTTATGGTATCTGTTTAAACAAAGTACATCACTAACCACATCCTCAGAAGCTCAAACACTTTCAGAAATCCAAACTGGGCTGAAAAAACCTGCTAGCTTCAGCTCCCAGTGACTGGACTGGGCTCCAGTGTTCAGTCATCGGTAAGTAGCTGGTTAGCTTTAGCAGCTAGTTAGCTTTAGCAGCTAGTTAGCTTTAGCAGCTGGTTAGCTTTAGCAGCTGGTTAGCTTTAGTAGCTGGTTAGCTTTAGCAGTTGGCTAGCATTAGCAGCTGGTTACCTTTAGCAGCTGGTTAGCTTTAGCAGCTGGTTAGCTTTAGCAGCCGGTTAGCTTTAGCAGCTGGTTAGCTTTAGCAGCTGCTTAGGTTTAGCAGCTGCTTAGCTTTAGCAGCTGGTTAGCTTTAGCAGCCGGTTAGCTTTAGCAGCTGGTTAGCTTTAGTAGCTGGTTAGCTTTAGCAGTTGGCTAGCATTAGCAGCTGGTTACCTTTAGCAGCTGGTTAGCTTTAGCAGCTGGTTAGCTTTAGCAGCCGGTTAGCTTTAGCAGCTGGTTAGCTTTAGCAGCTGCTTAGGTTTAGCAGCTGCTTAGCTTTAGCAGCTGGTTAGCTTTAGCAGCCGGTTAGCTTTAGCAGCCGGTTAGCTTTAGCAGCCGGTTAGCTTTAGCAGCTAATTAGCTTTAGCAGCTGGTTAGCTTTAGCAGCCGGATAGCTTTAGCAGCTGGTTAGCTTTAGCAGCTGGTTAGCTTTAGCAGCTGGTTAGCTTTAGCAGCTGGTTAGCTTTAGCAGCTGGTTAGCTTTAGCAGCTGGTTAGCTTTAGCAGCCGGTTAGCTTTAGCAGCTGGTTAGCTTTAGCAGCTAATTAGCTTTAGCAGCCGGTTAGCTTTAGCAGCTGGTTAGATTTAGCAGCTGGTTAGCTTTAGCAGCCGGTTAGCTTTAATTTTAGCAGCTGGTTAGATTTAGCAGCTGGTTAGCTTTAGCAGCCGGTTAGCTTTAGCAGCCGGTTAGCTTTAGCAGCTAATTAGCTTTAGCAGCCGGTTAGCTTTAGCAGCCGGATAGCTTTAGCAGCCGGATAGCTTTAGCAGCTGGTTAGCTTTAGCAGCCGGTTAGCTTTAGCAGCCGGTTAGCTTTAGCAGCCGGTTAGCTTCAGCAGCCGGTTAGCTTTAGCAGCTGGTTAGCTTTAGCAGCTGGTTAGCTTTAACTTTAGCAGCTGGCTAGCTTTAGCAGCCGGTTAGCTTTAATTTTAGCAGCTGGTTAGATTTAGCAGCTGGTTAGCTTTAGCAGCCGGTTAGCTTTAATTTTAGCAGCTGGTTAGATTTAGCAGCTGGTTAGCTTTAGCAGCCGGTTAGCTTTAATTTTAGCAGCTGGTTAGATTTAGCAGCTGGTTAGCTTTAGCAGCCGGTTAGCTTTAGCAACTGAATCAGTTTAATTGACCCAATTTTTACACACAAACTAAACCAAGTATTTGAGCTATTATAATAAATTAATAAATATATAATTTATTGCTTTATAGTTAGTTTTATTGACAATCAATTAGTCATTTTATCAATAATGCATTCATATATTAGTACAATAAAATAATAAATTACATAAATGTCAAATGTTTAAAAGACTTAATTGTAAATTACAATTTAAATAGTTATTATTTTAATATCAATCAATCAATCAATCAAACTTTATACAGTAAATGATTTTAAATATATATAATCTTGGAATTATAATATATGGTGAGAAATTTCTTACAGACTTTCCGTTCAGGTAAAAAAATAAAATGTTTGAATAAAGTGCTGAATTCCATTCTTAATTAAAATTAGTTCATTAAAAAACAGTATAAAATTACCAGGTCTACATTTAATGAACTGTCAATTATTATTGATATCCATCAATATAAGAATCTCCTTTATTGATCTTCTGCTTTTTTGGTCCGCCTGCCTCCAGGAGGCGCTGTGGAACAGGAAGGAGCTCCACAGTGCCTCCTGGTCTCTGGGGGAACATATTAAAGCTCATTGAACCGGTGGGAAGTTCTGCTGGACCCGGTTCCCCGACCCTAACCGAGTTCTGGTGTTGCAGGAGGACAACGGGATGCCTATCCATCTGAAGGGAGGCAGCAGCGACGCTCTGCTGTACCGGGCCACCATGGGGCTGACCGTCCTGGGTAAGAGAACCGTTCTGAGCCCTCTGACGGAACCGTTCGGGTCCGGATGTTCTGATGTTCTGCGTCTAACCCTGCAGGAGTCGGCTTCACTCTGTACGAGCTGTGGAAGGCGTCGTTCCCTCAGAAGAAGGACTGAGTCCGCTCCGGCAGCTTCCTCCGTCCCGATCGGACCACTTTGTATAAAGAGACGACGTTCCAGAATCAGAACCGGGCCGCCTGTTTACTCCTCTTCCTGTATTTCTTGTTCAGAGTGGTAACTTATTATTCTGCATTTTCTGTTCAGCTGGGGATCAATAAACATGAATACCTCTGATCCAGAACCGCTGCAACGACTCGTTCCTACCAGAACCAGAACCAGCTGAGATCCTGCCATTACTCAGCAAAAAAATCCCTCCTGAATAGCCAAAATTCCTAGTTTAGAGGAATATTCATTTAATTTCTATAGCGCCAAAAGATCTCAAGGTGATTTACAGGAAAAGTCATTTCAGTACAATTATACAAATATTCCAATCAGTTTGTGTTTGTATCTACAGGTCCTTCTCAAAAAAATAGCATATTGTGATAAAGTTCATTATTTTCTGTAATGTATTGATAAACATTAGACTTTCATATATTTTAGATTCATTACACACAACTGAAGTAGTTCAAGCCTTTTATTGTTTTAATATTGATTATTTTGGCATAAAGCCATAGACTGTAAAAAAGAACAGACAGCGCCTCCTCACTCCTCCCCGTTTACCAGAATGACTTTCATGGGGGAATTCATGGCGGATTCACAGACTCCTCCTCCCCAGCTCTGACTAAAAAGGGCATAGGGGCGGGATCTTCACTGTAGACTCTGCCCTCGCGGGGCTTGTACGGGCGTGTAGTTCGGTCGTAATTGCGCCCATTCTGCTCCCGCGTCTTTAGCTCTGATGCTAAACTTGGCTAGCTAAGCTAAAGGCTAATAGCGCTAATAGCCCCATGCCTGACTGCTGCCGTATCTGCGCTCCTCCGACGGTTCTTCTATTTCTCAAACCTCAAAAGGTAAGAACTAGTAACCTGAAATAATTATTAAAATGTAGTGTTACTATAATTAAAGTCCAACGAAACAGCCTGTTAATCAAAGTCCGGCCCCCTCATTAAATATGCAAGATTTCAAACAATTATCTTACGAAAACCAGCCTGTTTTTTATGAGCCCAGCGTTATCTCAGGAAGAATATGTAGCCATAGAAAGTTTTTAAAAAATGGGCACCAGACATTAAAGTTGTTTTTAACGTGTCTAAAGTCCAATGCTTTTCAATGGGGGTCTAGTGGCCAAATAGAGGTACTACAGCAATGGAGGAGCAATGGCGGCCTCCATGGCATGCGGTCACAAAGCAGAGCAGCCAGCGGCCATTGCATACAGCTCATGAAAACCAAAAATTCCTATCTCAAAAAACTAGCATATCATGAAAAGGTTCCCTAAACGAGCTATGGGGAGCTTAAGCTCCTCCCCTTCCTGTCGGCCCCAAACCGAAAAAATAATGAATGGAAGTCAATGAAGCAATAAAAGTTATTTTCTGGTCCGCTTCGTCTTACGTTCTGAATCACACATATGTTGTACTTCAATTTAAATGGTAACCAATGATTTATATTTCTACTGTTTTTCCTGTGATTTGGGATTTATTTAATTGATCAAATTCTCATTTAGAATGCCTACAAATCAGAAGTCGCATATATGACGTAACAGGAGCTAGCACTAGCTATAGCACGTAAAACCTTCACCTAGAGCTTGTAGAGCTTCTCCTCCATGCTGGCTCTCACTCCACCGACTGCTTTATCCCCGACATAGCTGCTACTTTCCACATGGTCACATTTATAGAGGTTTTCTCCGTGTTTAATGCTACTTTCTTCATCCTGGAGGCTACGACCATCACTCTCCTTCTTCTGCAGTTGTAGTCCGCTAAACGTTTTTACACAAAACCTAAAGTAACTTTTACCTCCGGTCAAACATCAGCGTTTTCTCTGCATCAAAATTTGTTTTTAAAATTCACGGACATGATTTGTTCGATCCATTTGAAACAGGATCAGAAAATAACTTTAATCGCTCCATTGACTCTAATTAATTTTTTGGGGTATTTGGGGATCCATGGACCGGAAGTAGAAGGGCGGGGCTTAGGCTCCCCATTAACCTAATCATCTGAATCAACTAACTAAACACCTGCAAAAGATTCCTGAGGCTTTTAAAAACTCCCAGCCGGGTTCATTACTCAAAAACGCAATCATGGGTAAGACTGCCGACCTGACTGCTGTCCAGAAGGCCATCATTTAAACGGAAAGAAATTTCTGAACGAATAGACTGTTCCCAGAGGGCTGTATCAAGGCACCTTAGTGGGAAGGAAAAAGTCTGTCAGAAAACGCTGCGCAACGAGAAGAGGTGACCGGACCCTGAGGAAGATTGTGGAGAAGGACCGATTCCAGACATTGGTGGACCTGCAGAAGCAGTGGACTGAGTCTGGAGAAGAAACATCCAGAGCCACCGTGCACAGCAGGCGTGTGCAGGAAATGGGAAACAGCGGCAGAAGCGCCTGACCTGGGCTACAGAGAAGCAGCGCTGGACTGTTTTGCATGTCATTCGGAAAACAAGGTGCCAGAGTCTGGAAGAAGACCGGGGAGAAGGAAATGCCAAAATGCCTGAAGTCCAGTGTCAAGTAGCCACAGTCAGTGATGGTCTGGGCGCCATGTCAGCTGCTGGTGTTGGTCCACTGTGTTTCATCAAGGGCAGGGTCCATGCAGCTTAGCTATCAGGAGATTTTGGAGCACTTCATGCTTCCATCTGCTGAAAAGCTTTATGGAGATGAAGATTTCATTTTTCAGCACGACCTTGCACCTGCTCATAGAACCAGAACCGCTGCTAAATGGTTTACTGACCAGAACATGGGATTACTGTGCTTAATTAGCCTGCCAA
The DNA here is from genome assembly GCA_028564705.1 of Apricaphanius iberus. Lineage (NCBI taxonomy): Eukaryota > Metazoa > Chordata > Actinopteri > Cyprinodontiformes > Aphaniidae > Apricaphanius > Apricaphanius iberus. Next base: position 11,806 of record JAPXFQ010000864.1, on the reverse strand, counting down.
GTCTCCTGACCTGAACCCCATAGAGAATCTGTGGGATGTTGTGAAGAGAAAGTTGAGACCCAACACTCTGGATGAGCTTAAGGCCGGTATCGAAGCATCCTGGGCTTCCATAACACCTCAGCAGTGCCACAGCCTGATTGCCTCCATGCAACGCCGCATTGAAGCAGTCATTTCTGCAAAAGGATTCCCCACCAAGTATTGAGTGCATAACTGAACATAATTATTTGAAGCTTGACTTTTTTTGTATTAAAAACACTTTCATAAAAAAAAATCATCTATATTAAAACAATAAAAGGCTTTAACTACTTCAGTTGTGTGTAATGAATCTAAAATATATGAAAGTCTAATGTTTATCGGTACATTACAGTAAATAATGAACTTAATCACAATATGCTAATTTTTTGAGAAGGACCTGTGTATATATATATATATATATATATATATATATACATGTATATATAATTTTATCCAGGTATAAGTACATTCTTCCTTGTTAAACTTGAAGTTCTCATAAACTGTATTTTTGCAATCAGAACTTTAATTTGAGCATATCCATAATTATAGTTGTACTGGTAAGAATTAAGTTTGAGAAATCTGAGTTGATAAAAAACTTAAGGCAACTTTATTTATATAGCAACTTTTAACAAAAGGCAGTTCAAGGCGCTTTACACGATTCGATTTTACAAGAAACCAAATATGTAATTAAAAGTATGAAAATTAAAAAAAGAATCGATAAAAAAACATTAAGCATTTGGTTTAAAACAATTTAGTAAAAGCATTAAAAGTGTTTATAAAATATGAAAAATAAAACCGTAAAACACGAGATTTAAAAGAAGACGGCATTTAGCATTTGACTAAAAACAGCAGCTCTAATGGTTCTAATCCTTGATTTAAAAAAACTTAAAGTGGCCGTTTTAACATTTCATAGGTAAAACTATATGTATTCCATATATCTTTAAATTCATTTTTCCTAGTAAAAATAAACGTTTTAATGATCTAAAATGTAATTCTTGGAGAAATGCAGAAGATAGTTGTGTACAAACTTATTTTAGGTAAGAAAAAAGTAATTAATGGATTTCAATCTTTTAAGAAAATCTTTGTTTCATTTTGATTTGGGAAAAAGTTCTTTTGGCTCCAGAAGGATTACATCAAAATAAGTTAGAGGCCAAAATATGTCAATGTGCAATATTACTGGTGGCACGTAAAAGTATTTTAAACGACTTATTTTAGATACTCTTACATGTTACTAATATGTTAGTGAAATAGTTTCTTGTTATCTGTAATATGTTTTGGGTTTTGTTTGAGTTTCTGGTGGATGTTTTGTATTATTGGACCCTCCAGAACCGCCCAGTCTGTCAGTTATAAATCATTGTCAGGAACTATTAGTTACTTTTTGATTTGTGTCGATGTTTAAAGTAGACTTAACGACTTCTGTAGGATGAAGATGAAGAGAACATTTCTGCTGTGACAGATTTGGACAATGTTGGGGAACCCAAAGCATGTTCTGTATAATACACAGAAAAGAACCATTATTATACCAAATAATTCATAAAATAATCAGTTTTTATTTCAGGAAATAAGATATATTTGATGTGAACATTTTAATTAGAAATTAAATCATTATAATAAAATGTTTTTAAATAAATTGTTTGCTGTCAACGTTTAAGTGTTTTAATTTATTTTTGTACTTTTAGATTGACTGATATTAACATGAGAAAGTTTCTGCATTTTTTGTTTTATTTTCTACAATTATTTTGCATAACAAACTGAGACCTTTTATATATTAATTATAATATTACATGTGATCTAAACTCATAAATAATGTTAATGAGCGGAACGTTGGATCCGGAACATTCACCAGGCCGCCACCAGAGGGAGCCACAGGCTGTGTTCAGACTTTCTATAGATCTTCATCTCCTAGACAGGCCGCAGACTGAATGACGTCACGTTTGTCTCCTGATCCTCCATCAGCTGCTGCGTCCTAAATGAACACATGGATAACATGTGTAGTCGTGAATCCTGGCCTCAGAACCACAACGATGCGTTAAAAGGGGAAAAAAAGTCCGACCGACTCTGGCTTAGTTTACTGCGCTGAGGAAGATTTTCCAGTGATTCCCGGAGTGGAGCGGGAATAATCCCGTCTGACAGTTTTCCTGACCCCCTTTTCCCGACATGCCGTGTTGCGCCTCCGTCTCCATGCGCAGCCGAGGCGCACAGATCCTCCATCAGCGGAAAGGAATGCAGAAAACGATGGAAAAGTTTCCGCGTGTCTGCCAGCCCTCTCTCAGAGGTTACGCACCACTTTTTCGTGTCGTAAGAACTGGGAGCAGCCCCCCTGTTAAGTAGCAGACCGGGTGGAAACTCTTCCCACTTGGAAGGAAGGAGGAACCCAGAGAACCCACGGAGACCTCGGAGCTCCACACACACCTGAACCGTTTTATTCCAGTTTCCTCCGCAGGTCAGAAAAAAACTTTATCAGGTTTGATTCAAAAGAAAGAAAAGTTATTTTGTCTGTAGCTTTACGGAGCTTTTAGGGGCGATTTTAAATCCAAATTGTTGGATTTTTGTCTTGTCTTGGCATTGCTGTGCGTAATTGCGCACTGTGCCATAACCTGTCCATCTTATTTCTCCCCTCCAACAGTAGAAACATGTATTTTTCTCTGTGCAGTGAGTTTTATTGCAATAAGCAGACGTTAAGCGTAGTGAATGAGTTATAGTTGTGGAACAGAACCGACTGTAGAACCTGTTGAATCTTCCAGGGAGGAAGAAAGAGAAGCGAGTCTCCGTGTTTCTGCGCTTTTCTCTCCTTCTGGTTTCCCAACACAAATGATGAATGAGATGTGAAACTTTTTTACTGACGTGTCTAAATGTTTTTTTTTTTTTTTTTTTTTCTGACGGGGAACGGAAGGAGCTGAACGGAACCTTCTCCCCGCAGCTCTTCGCATGCACCGCTGAGGCAGAGGAGCTGAAGATGAAGAGCGGGCTGTCCGCAGCAGCTCCGGCCCTCCTGGCCCTCCTGCTGCCGCTGCTGCTGTCCTCCTGCCAGGCCCAGGATCCAGGTACCGCTTCTCCTCCTCCTCTCCTTCCTCCTCCTCTCCTCTGGTTTCCAGCTCTTCGTCTTCTCTCTGCCTCCGACAGTAAAGTCTGAATAAACTCTGAGAAAGAAAGAAAATGCGTGTTTGTGATTTGATTTGTTGAAACCATTTTCTCTTCTGCAGCCCCAGTTTTTCTTTTTGCAGGAATTTGAAAAATGTGCCTCAGATTTACGGATGGAGGCAGCAGTCAGACCAGATGTTGCCTCTAAATCATGACTTTAACTTCAGCTCTTAAATACACGCTTAAAACCATAAATCAGAAGATGCATTTTTAAAGCGATTCCCTCTTTATGCGTTGCATGGAGTTCCTTCTCTCTCCAGCTGGAGGCGCTCCTGCTCAAAATCTAGTTCAACATAGTTTTTGGATGAAATTCCTCCAGTTATCTGAAGTCAGATGGAGGGAAGGAGAAAAGGGAGCTCTTGGATTTCAGTGGCCAAGGTTCCTCCCAACATTTCTCCCCCTGACTGAACGAAGAAAAAAAACAAAACAAAAACTAGAAATGAGTTTCAGATTATTTTCCAGAAAGAAAAACGAGCCGTTGTGCAGATCTGGATCTGCTCAGAGTGAAAAAGAAGGAGGTCAGAACCTCAACTGGAGCGAGAGGTTCTGACCTCCTCCTGTTCCCAGGACCAGGACGCCCTAACGGTGTCTCCTGTCTGGGACAAAGTTAACGTCCGGAAGAACAAAAACAGAAACGATGTGTTGATGAAGAGGACGGATTTCCCCGGTAGTTCGGCCCGTTTGGAAGCAGAAGCAGCCGCTGCCGGAACCTTTGGACGGACTCACCAGGTTGGTGGCTCCTCCATCTCTCATGTTCTGTGATCTTCCCGGTTAAGCCTTGACCACGTCTCGGCTTCACGACGATATTTCACGACGATGCTCTTCACAAACCCCTCTAAATGGTTGGTGGCTCGTCTTTTCTCTGTAGCTAGAAGGACAAACCGCTGCAGCTCAGATCAGCTTCTTTTCCGCTCCATCTCAACCGAAACCTCAGGCCCCCCAAACCCATCCAGGGCCCCCCATAAACGCTGAAACTAATCAGACTACAGATGTTAAAATATATGGAAAATGTGAATATTACTCCATTTAGTTTTAGTTTGGTTTCACTGTAGATTATTAAAAACAATCTATTGTTAAAATTGTTGTGTTGTATCCAGGCAAGTGTCTTTGTAACCAATTATTTTATTAATCATTTTTAAAATTAGAATTTTATTTTATTTAAAAAATGTAATAAACAAAAGTACAGTTTTTTCAAAATGAATGAAAATCTGTTTGTGAAAGTGTTTGAAAATTTTAATATTATTCAATTCGTTTTAGTTTTATTTCACCGTAGATTATGATAAAAAAATCATTTGTTTAAATTTTCGTGTGATAACTTGTTAACTAAGTTTATTTGTAACCAATTATTTTATTAATACTTTTCTTAATCAGAATTCTATTTTTATTTTAAAAAAAAGCAATGTTACAAAAATATAGATGTTAAAATTTAGGAAAATTTTAATGTAAAAATGTACACAAATTTTCACATAATTTTATTATGAAAATTTATGAATATTACTTATTTTTTAGTTTTATTTCAGTGCAGATTATTTTAAAAAATAATTTTTTTAATTTTTGTGCAGTGACTAGGCAATTTCTTTGCAACCAATTATTTTATTAATAATTGTTTAAATTAAAATTCTATTTGTATTACAGTTTTTATTTAAAAAAATACAGATGTAAAAATGTATGAAAATGTAAATATTTGATTTAGTTTTGTTTTACCGTAGAAAAGTCGTATCTTGGCAAGTTTCTTTTATAACCAATTATTTTATTAATCGTTTTTTATATTAAAATGTTATTTTATTTTAAAACATCAAATGTTACAATAATACAGAAGTTAAAATTTATGAAAATCTGAATAGGAAAATTTCCACAGATTTTCACATAATTTAATGATGGATGTTTAGAAAAATGTGAATATTACACCATTTGAATTAGTTTTATTATTCAAAAAAATGTATATTGTTTAAACGTTTGTGTTGTAACTAGGCAAGTTTCTTTGTAACCAATTATTTTATTAAAGTTCTATTTTTATTTACAATTTTTAAATGTTTCAAAAATATGTGTTAACTGCACCTTTGAATTTAGGAAAAACATTTATTATAATAAAAAAATTGAATTAAATAAAAATAAATTTAAATATGACTTTTTAATATTCATTGCTTGACTGTTTTGTTACCATGGTTACAATCTGATGCTTTAGTTTAACCTTTCTGTTTAGTTTGAGCTTCAGATAATATTAATAATTATCTCTGATTGATTTTTAGGAGCAGCTAAATAAGCTCCGCCTACTTCCCCAGATTAGACCAGCTCCTGATAGAAACGCTGTTATTGTGGGCTTTAACAGACAGGGGGCGCCTCTGACTCTTTGGGCCGGCCCTGGTATTTATGGGGCCGCTTCTCGCCGGATGTTCCGACAGAAGCAGATTAGAGACGTAGGAGTCAGTGTCTGCCTTGCATGGTTCTAGATGAGCGTGTAGCATCTAGCTAGGCGTCTGCTCACCCCAACCTGAAGAGGATCGCTGTGAAATATCGAGGTCCGGTGGAGACCTCCTGTCTGTCGTCCTGCACATGCATGATCGTCCCTGTCCCGCTGCTCCTCCGGTTCCCCAGCCGAGAACTTTGGTTCTTAAACTACAGAACCCCTCGCCACACTCACCGGCCTCTTTATTAGGTACACAGCCAGCGAACCGGCCAGTTAGCCGGCTGCAAAGCGGGGCCCGGGGTCCATTTATGGCCCTCGACTGCTGTTTAAGATTGATACTTTCTGCTATGGGCACCACAATAAAAACACTGATTGAGACTTTAGAAAATGATCCTTGAAACAAAACGAATTATTCATCTTTTATTAATCATATTTTTTTGCTTTCTTTTTAATTTCGTTGCATAAACGACTAACACGAAAGCAGACGTAAAAGCCCTGTATTAATCTACCATCCATCTTCTACAAGAATTCCTGCTTTATGTGTTTCATTATCACATTTATTTTATTGTTAGATAAAAATAAGATCTAATTATGTAAAAAAAAAAAAAAAAAAATTGTTTTTGATTTTGAGTCCTTGTAACAAAAAGTTTGGACATCTCTGATCTACGTTTTTGGACCCATCAGAACCACCTGAGCATCACTGTAGACCATCTCCTGTTCTCTGACCTCCAGAGGTCCAAATATCACCAGAACCTGAGACGGATCAGAACCTCTAGATCAGGGGTGCCCAAACTTTTTCCCTCAGAGAGCCAAATCTAATATTTGACTCGAAATACAAATACCAGTTATTTAGAATTAATTTCCATCCAAATAACATTAAACAAAATGACAAATCAGTCATATTGATCCATTTAAATCAAATCTAAACCTCCTTATTTGATTGATTTAGCATTTAGGTCAGTAAAAATATGCTCCTGGTATTTTTTAAATTGTTTTGTCTGCCACTCCTTGTTGATAATAGCTGCTTAATCTTTTTAATCTTAAACCTGGAGGCAGTTTGATCCAGTCTGTTCCTGCAGCAAAGGCTCATGGGATATGCTTTAAATATGACTGTTTTTGTTTTAGGTCTGGGTGGCTTAAAAATTAAATCACACCAAATCCGATTTCAGAGTTTGATCCCAAAAAAAATTCTACTAGAAAGTGATGAAAAAACCTTTTTTTAAAAAAAACCTGATTTTATTGACCTAAACTCAAAGTCAGACTAAAAACAAGCAGTACAGTACCCTTATAAAAAAAACAAGATGGCCGAATTGAGATTTTTCAAGAATCAAATCTTCATAAGCAGAAAATTTGCTAAATTGATTTGAACGATTAATCGCCTGTTGTGTTCTTATTTAGTCAGCACACGTAAATAAGTTAAATCTGTTCTACATACCACTTTTAGTTCCTTCCAATACATTTTTATACCAAATTAGTGATATTTATGCAGCCCATGAACAATATGGACTCATATGTAAACTGGGCCAGATTGAGTGCTTTCTGGTACCATCTTTGGCCCGCGGGCCCCGCTTCAGGCATCCAACCAGCCGGTAGCGAGTAGGACCTGACAAAGCAGCCGGTGATCGCTGGGAATGGAAGAGGAACCCGAACGGTTCTGAGTGTTGGTGGCCAAGTAGTTTAAGAACCTGTGGAGCAGCGTGTGGAGAAGAAAAGAGGTCCACGGGTCTGTGAGGAACCAGTGAGCTCTTTTAGGAGGTTTGCAATGGAGACCATGGAAGCGGTGGCTCGGGTCGGAGATCCATTGTATAATCGTCTGGTCAATCCAACGTCCCCGGTTGGATTGAGGTCATGGACGTCGGTCCATGTTGTGGTGGTCCACTAACAGGAGGTAGAACGTCCCGCAGCTCCTGAAGGCCCCGTTCAGATGTTCTGTGGACCGCATGCCGACCAGCGAAGGCGACGAGGCCTCATCAGAACGGTGGCTGAAGACCAGCAGACACAGAGGAACCCGTTACCCAGCATGCAGCAGGAGGTCCGTGTCTGCTGGTCTTCACTCACTTTGGCAACCGTCCGATCAGGGCGTCAGCACCGCTGCCCCCTGGTGGCGGTGGTCAGATCCTGGTCTGCGTGTGGAGCAGATGATTCCTCGTCGCTTTCCTTCCTGCAGTAAAGTCGGCCTGAACGGAAGCACAGAATCAGCATCAGAAATATGAGATATTTTGTTGTTTATTGGAGAATCAACGTTTCTGTTTGGGTCCAGAATTATAGTTTGACCCGCTTATAATCCGACATAATCCTTTTGCTAAGTATGGCGATGAAGAGGAGGAGACACCAGAGGCAGAAAATAAAACTCTAAGATTCATAATTCTCCTGCTGAACATGAAAAACAAAAACAGAAATAAATCGAATGTAGAGCAGAATAAAATGAGTTAAGGTTCAAATTTAAAGAATCGATTCAGAATCGATTCTCACGACCCGATTCAATCTGATCCAATTCAATACAGCAGTGGTATTAAAATGGTTTTCTTTGAGCTGTTATCTGAATTATCTGCCTGTAATTCAGTGATTTATCACTGGGTGACAAACAGTTCAGCAGGAAAACCTGATATTATTAACACTTTAACAGCTAAGCCTTAAAACGGCTTTAAATTCCCATTTTAGCTGTAAAAAAAAGGCAAACCATGTTTAACAAACTGACTTTTGAACTTGTGAATCGATTTGATTCAGAATTTATCATTTTTTTCCCAACACAGCCGTAATCTAAACCTACAGAGAACCAGAGAAAACTGGTTCTGCTCCAGTTTTAGAGACGATATTCAGACCCGTTTCTGCTTCCACCTGCATCAGTTTTTAATCATTAATCTCCCTAAATATTCTCCAGAGACATTAAAACAAAACAAAAAAAACCTCTTCCTGATGCCCCCATCAGCTCTACTGGGACCCTGTGGATCTACTGGGTAAAAACACCTGATCTAGATCCAGACTGGAGCGGTAAGATGCTTCAGGGGAAACTTCAGCTTCCACCAAATTATTAAAACACGACTTACAAATAGTTTTCCTTCCTTAAAGTTCCACGTTTAGTTCATGAGGCGCTGAGATGTTTAAATGTATGTATTTTTCCTCATCGCCATGAAAAACGGGGCTAAACTCTGCCTTTTAAGCCCAGTGATCCCAGTGATCCCAGAACAGAAGCGTCCCCTCTGTGTGTGTCGTCTCGCTCTCAGTGGTGTCTGTCTGCTCGTCATCGTGTGTCGCCCTGCCAATCCAACAGTGAACCCGTCTGGCTTCCTGCTGGAAGCGTTGACTGTTGGGACCACCTTCGGAATACCAGCGTGCCTCTGAGCCAGGCACTAACTGCTCCGCCGTTCTGTCTCCGCAGTGGACGCCCCGAGCGATTTAAGGTTTAAGATTTTTAATGAGAACACGGTGCAGATGATCTGGAGGCGGCCGCTCGGCAGGATCCAGGGCTACAGGATAGAAGTCACCTCAGACTCAGGTAGGACCGCCCCCTGATGACATCACTGCTGCTCAGGCAATCTGGTGATGTAGAAAAGTCCTCATGAAGCATGAAACCAGGACCAGAAACCAACATTCCTCTGATCCAGGGTTCATCTCTGAATAATTTAGAATTTAACGCCAGTTTAAGAGCATTAAGGACCTTAATGTGGAAAGTCTTCATTAAACTTCCAGCGCTGCAGGTCAGATTGGACTCTTGCAGAGATGAAGTCATGTCATAGTTTCCTAATGGCTTCCTTCTGACTCTCTACATTCCTGCAGGGGAACAGAGCAGACAGTTTTCTCTGCCTGCTTCTGTGACGAAGACCTCCATCCCAAACCTGAGCCCAGATGTGGATTATGTGGTTACGATAGTGGCGTTTGCCGGATCCCGGGAGAGTCTGCCCATCTCTGGCCAGATCACACGTGAGTCACATCGACGGAAAACTGAAAACCGTCCAACCAAGAGCTTCTGCAGCTTCTCGCTCCTCAGCCCCAACAAACCCCTAATCAGCACAAACACCAGGAAGACGCCTGATAAGTCAGTAGATACATGTGGTCCTGATTTATTCTAGTTCCAGCTTAATGCTTTCTGCTCTTTAGATCTTATTTAGTTTCTAGTTTCCAGACATTCATGGTTTTAGGAGAAGGTTTGTTAGAATGTCTTTTAGAAGCTAAAAAGCTGCAGTGAAAACTCTGATTTTACTTATTGTTTCCACGACATGAACAATCTGGGAATTCTGTTTAAAACATGATTACAAACATCCCTGATGAAAGCTGGGAAACGGCAAAAGTCAGGTGAAGTTTTAGGTAAGAGAGTCTCATCTGGTGGACTGGTTTCATACCGGTTTCATTCTAGAGGACTGGTTTCCTTTGGTGGACTGGTTTTATTCTGATGGACTGGTTTCATTCTGACGGACTGGTTTCATTCTGACGGACTGGTTTCATTCTGACGGACTGGTTTCATTCTGGTGGACTGGTTTCATTCTGACGGACTGGTTTCATTCTGGTGGACTGGTTTCATTCTGGTGGACTGGTTTCATTCTGACGGATTGGTTTAATTCTGGTGGACTGGTTTAATTCTGGTGGACTGGTTTCATTCTGACGGACTGGTTTCATTCTGGTGGACTGGTTTCATTCTGGTGGACTGGTTTCATTCTGATGGACTGGTTTCATTCTGGTGGACTGGTTTCATTCTGACGGACTGGTTTCATTCTGGTGGACTGGTTTCATTTTTGTGGACTGGTTTCATTCTGATGGACTGGTTTCATTCTGGTGGACTGGTTTCATTCTGGTGGACTGGTTTCATTCTGACGGACTGGTTTCATTCTGATGGACTGGTTTCATTCTGACGGACTGGTTTCATTCTGGTGGAATGGTTTCATTCTGATGGACTGGTTTCATTCTGACGGACTGGTTTCATTCTGGTGGACTGGTTTCATTCTGGTGGACTGGTTTCATTCTGATGGACTGGTTTAATTCTGGTGGACTGGTTTCATTCTGACGGACTGGTTTCATTCTGACGGACTGGTTTCATTCTGGTGGAATGGTTTCATTCTGGTGGACTGGTTTCATTCTGACGGACTGGTTTCATTCTGGTGGACTGGTTTCATTCTGGTGGACTGGTTTCATTCTGACGGACTGGTTTCATTCTGACGGACTGGTTTCATTCTGGTGGAATGGTTTCATTCTGATGGACTGGTTTCATTCTGGTGGACTGGTTTCATTCTGATGGACTGGTTTCATTCTGACGGACTGGTTTATTCTGACGGACTGGTTTAATTCTGGTGGACTGGTTTCATTCTGACGGACTGGTTTCATTCTGGTGGACTGGTTTCATTCTGGTGGACTGGTTTCATTCTGACAGACTGGTTTCATTCTGGTGGACTGGTTTCATTCTGGTGGACTGGTTTCATTCTGATGGACTGGTTTCATTCTGACGGACTGGTTTCATTCTGATGGACTGGTTTCATTCTGACGGACTGGTTTCATTCTGACGGACTGGTTTCATTCTGGTGGACTGGTTTCATTCTGACGGACTGGTTTCATTCTGATGGACTGGTTTCATTCTGGTGGACTGGTTTCATTCTGGTGGACTGGTTTCATTCTGATGGACTAGTTTCATTCTGATGGACTGGTTTCATTCTGAGGACTGGTTTCATTCTGAGGCTGGTTTCATTCTGTCGGACTGGTTTCATTCTGGTGGACTGGTTTCATTCTGATGGACTGGTTTCATTCTGACAGACTGGTTTCATTCTGGTGGACTGGTTTCATTTTGTGGACTGGTTTCATTCTGATGGACTGGTTTCATTCTGACGGACTGGTTTCATTCTGACGGACTGGTTTCATTCTGGTGGACTGGTTTCATTCTGATGGACTGGTTTCATTCTGATGGACTGGTTTCATTCTGATGGACTGGTTTCATTCTGATGGACTGGTTTCATTCTGACGGACTGGTTTCATTCTGGTGGACTGGTTTCATTCTGGTGGACTGGTTTCATTCTGACGGACTGGTTTCATTCTGGTGGACTGGTTTCATTCTGGTGGACTGGTTTCATTCTGATGGACTGGTTTCATTCTGACGGACTGGTTTCATTCTGACGGACTGGTTTCATTCTGGTGGACTGGTTTCATTCTGATGGACTGGTTTCATTCTGGTGGACTGGTTTCATTCTGACGGACTGGTTTCATTCTGACGGACTGGTTTCATTCTGGTGGAATAGTTTCATTCTGGTGGACTGGTTTCAT
>JAPXFQ010000863.1:0-461691 GCA_028564705.1 Apricaphanius iberus | reverse complement strand
CAGTCACAGTTTAATAAACCGATGGTAGGGATTTGTAATCTGTGCGCACGGTTTAGTAAACAGAGGGTACAGCTGCTTGCTCCTCAAAAATTATTTCTGCACCTATCCCCTGCCAGGCTCCGTAGACCATCACTCTAGTACAGTACGTAGCAGAAATGCACCTAAAAGTTAGATGCCACCCGCCAATAAATTACAAAAAAGCTCTGGCGCTCAAATAGCTGAAAAAAAAAAGCCTAGATCCGCTGTTAAAATCACGCAGCCAAAATAAAAGGAAGCTAAACTTGAGGTCGATTGAAACTGTTTTTAATCCTTAATAACGTTGAGGTTTTAAAAAGTAATTGAAACTACAGCTTCTGTCAGCGATTTAAAGACTGTCTGAAAACTTATAGCTTGCTGTTGCGCAGTGCATCACTAATTACAGCTGATGGTTTTCCTGATCAAACATATGAATCACGTAGGGGACCTATTTTCTGATTCAAAACAATGAATTTCACCAACAGGTGATTGATTTTCATGTCTGCAATGAAGAAACCGTAACCCATAGCACCTTCCTAGGCAAAATGCAAATGAAACATGTTTTATTCTCCATCCCTCTCAAATAAGAAACAGGGAGTGTACATGATATGCAATTGCATCAGATATCAGGAGAAATTCGGGAGAATGGTAGCTCTGGGAGTTTTTTGGGAGGGACACTGTAATTTGGGACTCTCACAGGAAAATTGAGAGAGTTGGCAAGTATGGTATTATCTCTCATTCGTACAAGCATAACCTCACATATACACTATTATTATCTCTCCTTCAAAGTAGTATTATACTAGTATAATCTCAAACATACACCAGTATTTTCTCGCATTTATACTAGTTTAAGTTCACATATACACTAGTATTTTCTCGCATTCATACAAGTATAAGCTCACATATACACTAGTATCATCCCTCATTCAAACTAGTATAAGCTCACATATACACTAGTATTATCTCTCATTCATAGTAGTATTTTCTCACACAAACACTAGTATTATCTCATATTCAGAGTAGTATTATTTCGCACATACACTAGTATTCTCTCACATTCATTCTAGTATTAGTATTATTTCACACATACAATAGAATTTTTTCACACACACAAGTATTATCTCTTGAAAGTATTATCTCACACATACATAAGTATTATCTTGGCTTTATGCTAGTATGAGTTCACACATACACTACATGTGCTTGTGTTGCATGTCAGTGAAATTATAGTAGAATATGTGTGTGTGATATTATGAATTTTGAGTATGTCAGAGAACACTGTTAGTTTTGTATCATGGTTTTAGCGGTGAGTAAGAGGGTAACATACATTTTATCCTATACGGCACCTCATAGTATACTGTGTGCCTAAATGAATTACATTACTTGACAAACCGTAAATAAAACAAAGCAACACCTCCGTTTGTGTGTAAAGAATCATTCCAGACACAAGGCTGGTGTAAAACAATTGTCTATCTGTGTAACTGTGCCGAACACGAAAAATGTTGGACTTCCCAGAAAATATTATGTGATGGTATTTGGATAATGATTAGGGTAGAAAAATTCAAACATCGAAATGAAAAAGATGAATAAATTTTATCATAAATATGACAGATGTGCAATGCATTTGTAGTCAAACCTTTTTTTTCTACATGTAGTGTTCTTGGTATTTCAGGCATACCAATATCCATAAATAAAATCCAGCACATCTAACTGCTTATTAAGGTTAACTAATTAGTGATGAGTCCATCTATGAAGTCACAGAAGTTTGTCAGAAAACATTATTAAACAAACGGTTCAAACATTTTTCCATGATAATCTCAGAGATTCTTATTATCATACACAAACAGGAGAGTTTGTTTTTTTAACCTTTTTTATGCTGACAGTCTCAGCTCCAGCTGTCACCTTCTTCAGAGTCCCCACAGTCCACAACTGTGGACACTCTGAGGGAGGCGACAGCTGTGGCAGACGGCGACGTGAGGTTTGCCTTCTCCTTTATCTGGTTTGGTTTTGAGTGGCAGCTTTCACACTCTGCATCTTTGCTCACTCCCACCTACCAAACAGAGGAGAGTAGAGGAGTAATGGAGAGAACCAGTCGTAGTTCGCAAGTCTCCATGCTCTACATACACTTTCATTTGGATGACTGTTTTCTCATTTAAATACTAATTCAGATATCATAGGTTTACATTTCACATTTTGATTGAATGTGGTGATATACATTTTTTTTCTCCAATTACAAAACCAGAATGAAAGTGTTAAAGTCCCAGTTCTAAAAATGTAGAATAATAATAATCTACAGTGCCGATGCAACTTCACCCACTTCCTATGTGCACAGAGGAGAAAATCGAGGGATCAATGGAAACTCTGGCAATACTGGAAAGTGTTGAGTTTCCATTGATCCCTCGAATAATAATAATAAAACCCAAACTGCATTCTACTTTGTTTGTGCCATTAGGGTTCCCTCCTACCATCAAATGTGGGTTATATGAATTAAGAATCCTATCCTGACCTAAGATGTGCAAAGTTTTGGACCTGCCAGGATTTACCAGACCATTTTCTGCAATCCTTAACATAAAAATGTTATAGAGAATGGATGGATGGGTAGATAGATGTTTCCTGTTTCCATTCCACCTGTCAGTCAACTATCTCTCTTTCACGTCAGGCTGAATGACAGTGTCTAGGATTTCTAAGCTGAGGGGTGAAGTCACTACCAGAGAAAAAGATTGTGTGCAAAGGAAATAATCTTATTTTGCTGAGAAACTATTTTACTCTGTGCTACCCCTGATGTGTGGCGACCTTATTGCACACATGCTCGAAGACAGCTGCTGGGAGGGTAGACAAAGAAGTTCCAGATCTGTGTTTCATTTGAGAGCCAACACAGAAAAATAGTGCCTTCTTTGTTATCAAATCTGAGAAAACAGTGAAACTGTATGATTTAAAGACACACAGAGTTCAATGTCTCATAATGATAAGATATATATTTGAAGGGTGTTCCACAGACATAAAGTTGCATTCTCAGGGTTTTTTTCTTAAGAAAATCACAATTTATTTCTCAATGCATACTTGAATAAATACAGCCTTTTTTGACGATACTTCAAACTTTTAAATTCATGGATCACGTTATTCCAGCCAGATCCTCCCCAACCCCTCAGGTGCCCCGGTCAGCCAGGAGGAGGCAGTATACAGCCCAGGACTGGTGCATGTTATTGTGGGAGTAGCTCACATTAGCTGCTCAAGGTAAGAGGGGGAGAGCATGCAAACTCCACACAGAGAGGCCCTTTTGCCAGCCCCTTCCACGTGCTATGTCCAGCTGGGGAAACCCTGCCCCTTCAGGTGAAAATAAGGGCCGCCTCACTCCTCAGGCAAGAAGGAAGCTTGAGCTCAGTGCAGGGCCCTCCCGGGGTTGGCAGAGGGAGAGCAATGCCCAGGACTGGAATTAGGTTGTGACACTGGGTGATAAATAAATGGGGGAAAAAACGTGGGACAAAAAAAAATATATATAAAAAAAACCAACTTTTAAATTCATGTAAGTCCTGGGGAGTTATTTGATTTGCCTAAGAAACCGTGTTCACAAAGTGGCTGTTGTAATCCATCCTGGCTGCTTCTTTTCCAGTGGTGTTCTGCTTGATTGGTGTCACCTATGCATAGAAAAAAAGGAAGAAACATATAAAACATCATCAATATAAAAAAATTGATAAATATTTATTTTAATCTGACAGTTTACTAAGTTAAATTAATGAAATCTAAAATGTTTTTACCAACCGGTATATATGAGTCTAAATAACTTACTTAGTAATAGTTAACTTAAAAAGAATGGTGAATCACCTTAATAACTTAAGCAATTTCAAACTTTCCTCTTGACTGGTTTGAAAACTTTTGCTATGTCATACTGCTATGTCCTTTCTGTATGTGTGTACTCATCCCTTTCTGCTGCAACATCATCATTTGTGAAGTTCTTTTTCACCAACGAATATGGGTGCTCGTTCTCAGTATATTTTTTAATTGTATGGATTGCAGAAGGTACTATCCTCTAACCCTGCTTACATGTCTTACTATGCTGCTGTCAAAAAATACGCAGACAATAATGAACACATTTCAAGAACGAGTGAAGCTAAACATTTGTCTTTAGGGTATCAACCATAAAAATAAAAACACAACCTAAACTAAGTAAACCAAAAATGTTAGAAAATCCCTTAAAGGAAAAAAGTGCATGACTTGTAATAACCCTAGAGAATACTGATTTGTTTATAGCTGCCTGAGGACGATTCAGAATATTAGCAAGCAGATGTTTTTGCCACTCTACTTTAAAGCTACAACAGTGCCTTAATCCAAATTTAATCCCTGGTTGTTTACAAGAAGAGGGCATTTAAATGAGTTTTAATTACAACTTGACAAAAACTGCTAATGTTCAACAAACTCATTGAAAATTGTTAGAGTGAGGGGAAATAATTAAAAAATTCTCCCTTAGTACATGTCAAAAGATTTCTTAAGGTGGCAAGCATGTTATTTTCTTTAATATTTAGCTTTAGACAGAACTTAGACAGAACCTTGCAACTGTATTCACCCTCTTTGGGGACTTTTTATGTTTTATATTTTATTACTTTTATATAATTATTACATTAGTATAATAATATTCACTATTTTTATTTGTATATTATAAATAGTTTTTATGTATGCAATTGTACTAAGCCTCTCTGAGTCAATACTTTTGAATTTTGGATACATATTTTCCTGCTTTGTAGAAATGAGAAACTAATTATTTTTCACCTTCTTTACAAGGCAGTTCAGTCATATTCAACAGAGAGCAGTTGTGAACATTGGATTTCAAATATTGCCATAGATTCACAGTTGGATGCAGGTCTGTACTTTGGTTGGATCATTTAACGACATGAATATGCTTTGATCTAAACTGCAGGTGTCAAACTCCAAACCGGGGATTCCTGCAACTTTTGACGTGTGTCTGCTTCTACCGGAATAAAATAATGAGGTCATCACCAGGGCTCTGTGCAACTGGACTGCATGCTGGGAAGGCAGTTCAGGTCTTTGATTTATATGTGAATCGCATTCCTTTGTGGATCACGTATACTTTATGATAATGAGTGAAACACTCTGTAATGTGCGCCTGTTATGTGTTTTTTTTTTGCTTGTAAAAATTCGTAATTAAAATTACTAAAAATCAGAAGTCACGTGTGTGTATATATATATACCTTGTAGAGCTTGCCCTGCTGGCTTTCATTCAGCCATTCTCCCCCCATCACAGCTGCCACTTTAAGCATGGCTAGATGTATATGTGGTTTTCTTCAAGTTTAATACATCTTAAATTAAAATCCATGGTATATTTCAAACAGGGTCAAATACCTTTTGTTTGTGCATTGTTTCTCATTATATTTTTTTGACAGTAGGGGACCAGATATAGAACAGCATAACTTAGGCTCTCCGTGGCTGTGCTATGGATACCTGTCTGCCCTGATTATTGTGAATCCTGTGGTAAATCCTCTGCAGCTGTGGTGTGGCTTCCAGTGTGACTGAATCTCCCAAATATCACTTTCTCACAGGGAGTATTATTCTAAATATTTCTTAGGAACGAACTGAGAAGTGTTTTTGCACTGAAGGGGTAGGGGACAGGGTGTCCATGTGTCTTTTTTGTGCTGAATTTAACTAGTTGTGTATATTTGATTGAGCATTAGATGTTTTTTTCTGTTTTTTTTCTGATTTGTTATTTGTTCTCTGATTTTACCATGAATAGCGTTCTCCAAATAAAATGACTGATTGATTTATTGACTGATTGAGGTCTTCACAGAGCAGATGCATTTGAGTGATCTTAATCTACTTAGAGACGGACTATTTAATACATTTTTTTGGCTTCAGAATAAAAGTGAGAAATGTATAAAATTGCAACGGTGTGAACACTTTTAAAAGGCATTCTAAATAAAAATATCTTATTTTAAAAAGTAAAAAAAAACATGGTATTCTTTATTGAAGTAAATCTCTTTGTCAGCAAAGTTTTTCTTTTAACTATTGGAAATATTTCTAACACTTCTAGCATTTAGCTTCTTATTTTTTTTCTTTAAAAGGATCTTAATAAAAAGCAGTATGCAATTACTGCATATCAAGTTGGATGAGAACCTTTAAGTCAGGACAGGCCCTACACTAAAAAGCAGATGGGCTGCATTCAGCTTGATTCATTAAAAATAATTAGTGTGACAAATAAAGTTTAGTCGCTGACTGGCTAACAGCTTTTGTTATAAAAGCAGTAGAACTATGATATAAGTGAAATTTGGGCAGAAAACAGATTTGATTATGTACATTGCATCAAGGCTACAAAGATGGAAACCCCTAACTGTAGTAAAACTTGAGAAAAACTTTATATTAAAATCTAAAATATATAGTCAGAAGAAATGTCTAGTTTTTAGAGCATAAAGCCTCAATATACCACCAACGTGACCTGTTCTGGATGAAAAAGGAGAAATCAAAATCTTTGTAGTCAGACTGATGGACACAAATTGTGCTCTTGTGACACCCCTTACAACTCCCGGTGTAATTTATTCTACTGATTTTTTTTTTTTTTTTGTCTGCGTCAGAATCTGTGTTTTGTGCAGAGGCGGCATGGCAGACTGGCAGACCAGAAAAATACTTTGAACAAAAAGTATTGTGAGAGGCATTGCTTTAAGACAAGGCAAAATATGTTTTTTGTTGCCCAAGCCAAGTATTTCTAAATACAAAACAGCAAGTGGAAGCAAAAAGGAAAGTGAAGTTTCAAACTCAAAAGTTTTGAGGTAAAAGGAAACATAAAGTTTTTTTTTTTTTCTGACTTTCCAAAGTAAACTACTTTAATATTCAGTTGCAAGCCTGTCAAAACTGATGAAAAAAGATGTTTGTCAGAAAAGGAATCAAGGATTATGTGTTCTTACACTTTATTGTTGTTGGTCAATACCATATAAAAATTCCAAGAAATCTACCAGATTGGCTCAATTAAGGCCAAGGACGACATGAAAGCACAATACAAGCCTCCGGCATCTAAGGTATAAAGTCTCAATTGACTTATTATGTTTTATTATCTGAGGAGCCCGTGTGTAGATTTTGCCCTGTAATGAGGCCAAGAAGGAGTAGTAGGTGCAGAGTTGCTTGAGGCATTTGGATGTTTCCATGTTAAAATGAGGCTGATTGTTGGTCAAGGTGGTAATGAAATCAATCTGAAAAGTCCATCATTATTTTAAAACTTACCAAAGGATGGAACACAATGGTTTTATTTTTGCTATGATACTGAATAAAATTTAATCCGTCCACAAATAGCCCAACATCGTCTTTGATTAAATGTCTCATGTTGTATCATCTACTGTTGTTGTACATTCCTAAGGGCACAGTTACCTGGAACTCCAAATATATATATATTTTTTTGTTGTTTGGACAGGATGAGTTACAAGTTTTTAGAGCTATTTGGCCAGCAGCTAAAACAATAAGCATTAACATCTATGCTACATAACACATATCTTGTGATGTGAGCGGTTGAGACCAGTCAGCAACATTTTTATTATGCAAGAGGAAAAGAGAATAAATGTATTAAAAGCATAACAATGAAACTTAATTTACAATTTAAATCATGTTTTACTAATCTATTTATTATATTTCCATAGGGCCATGTTATAGCCACGTCTTTCATCTGTATTCACACAAGCAAATGGTTTTGCCAAAAGTATTAGCTGCATCTGGTGTTTAGAACCTTTTGACGAAAAGCATTCGAAAGTTCATCATATGATACATTTTTAAAATACATTTTTTTTCTACTTTAAAAAAGAAATTGATCTAATCTTACCACCAAGCATAGAGGCTTATTTCTGCACAAACTGATTGACGTTCATCAAGGCACCTATGACTTCAGAAAAACACCTAATTGCTCTCCTGCAAAGGTACCAAATGAGTTTGGACAGTTGTTGAACAGCATGGGCAAAAGCAGCAACAGAAGAAGGAACTCATGCTTAATTTACCATGCTGTAATTTAAAAAAATCAAAGGAACAGCTAAATTACTCTTTAGAAGCTCTAAGGATGAAACCAGAGTATTTCAGTGAACCTTAAAGGGCAAGCTGGTGGTGTCTGACAGCTGATTGGCATGAGGCTAATTCCCTTTTGTATCTTAACCTTTTTAGCCAGTGACTGGTTAAATGAAACAAAGAAAATTAGTAAATTGAATTATTTAAATATTTTTCTTTTAGTCTTCTGCAAAGTATGAAGTTGTTAAAAGGGATGTTTTTTTTAGTTCAAAAGGTAATATGTTTATGATTGTAATTTCTGCTTTTAAAAAAGTGCCCAAGCTAAGTAGTAAAGACCAAATCTTTTATGAAATTTGATACTTTTTCGTAATCTACCTCTTTTAACCAAAAACTGAAACTTGTAGGACTCTGGCTTTATTCATGATTGCTTTTAATAAGGCATACTGCTGCAAAAAAGTACTTGCCTCCTTACAGATGTCTTTTGCTTATGCTTTTTTGGCACATGTTTCAAATCCCCTAACACTACTAAACTATTTCAGTATCAGATAGATATCGTTCGCAAACAGAATACAGGTGTCAAGTGATAATTTTGGTCATTAAAGGAAAAACTCTATTCAGACCTAACTGGTCTTATGTGAAAAAGTAGTTGCCACCTAAACAGACTGAATTTATATAGCACTTTTCTAGTCATGCTGACCACTCAAAGCGCTTTACATTGAAGCCACATTCACCCATTCACACTCACATTCATACACTGAAGCCAACATAGCTATTTTGAGGGTTAAGAGCCTTGCCCATATGACTGGAGGAAGCTGGAATTGAACCTACAACCCTCTGATTGCAAGCCCACTACTCTACCACTGAGCCACAGTTGCCCCTAGTGGCTGGTTGTGCCACGCTTGGCAGAAACAGCTGTTATCAAGCAAGCAACAAGGCTATATCTACCATTGAGGACACCAAGGTCTAGACTGTTGGGTCAGCGAATATGAAATAACATATTGGATGGATCCAACGAATTAAGTCTGTCTCCCAGCAGCCTTGGCCGCTTTCTCTCTAAAAGAGCCAATGCTGCTACCCTCAAAAGCCTCATCACGCTCCTAAAAGCGGTTCTTAAAGCTCACTGGTCCAAGCGCTAAGCCACCTGCGCCATCTCAAACCTAATTTGCTCTAACGGAGCTGTCCCTGGAAGACGCCGCCAATATAAACGAACAAGGCGGGAAGCCATCTTTCTATTCCAGCCAAGATTTTGATTAAGGACAAAATTCGAGAGTGCTCTTTGCTTTCCCCCCCTCTGGGATAGCAGCGGCTGGACGGTTTGTCATTTTAAAACTTCTCAAGCTACTTTCTTTTCGCTCTCCACACGCACATCGCAGGAACCCAGCCATCACCAGCAGTCTACAAGCTATTCTAACCTCAGCATTTTCCGCTTCTCACGTGCACGGACTATTTTCTTTTTTTTTCCTCCTCTTCTATTTTTTACCTAGTTTTCCTCATACTTATCTCTTCTTAGACTCTCCCTCTTACTCCAAGTTCCTATTTCTCCTTACTACTCTCCACCACAACCACCACTACCCTCACTCTATTTCTCCTTCAGACTCTGTTTTTATTGAAAATTAAGATCATCAAAAATCTTTGCTCGACCTTATAAGCAAGCAGCAATCCACTGCTTTTAAAATGAAAAATTTAGTGGTATGTTAACTTTACATTTACATTCTGAAATGGAGTGACAAAATCAATGAAAATACATTCCAGAGGTAGGCACAGAATCTGTCTGTGGCTGCAAGTTAAACGTTGTCCACATTCATCCGTTTATTTTCCCACATGGTGATTTACCCAGTCCTGGTTGATGTTAAGCTGGCAACCTGTCTCAGCTATTATTTGTCAATTGGTGAGATGCCTCCAAGACCGCTATTCACTTCATCATAAATCCACCACAGAGACAAAAGACTAAGACCCATGCACGTTCACACTAACTCATATGGCTAATCACCACTTAACCTTGGATGCCTGCATATGAACTGTTGGAGAATGTCAGATTTAAACTCATTCAAGAGAAGTCACTGGGGAACTTCTTACTGTCAGATGACAACTCTTACCACTGAACTTCAGTCTACATTTGCTACATTATTTTAATATCATATCTTTAATCTGTTTACGTTGTTTGATTTTCCACAAGTCTCTAAGGTATAGATTAACCATGTTAGTTTTATAGAGGCCATAGGAAAGAACACAGGAATTTAAAGAGGTCTGTGGGGACTTTGAAGCTACAGTAAGATTCAACATGTTATGCATCATACTCATACTTCGTTCCCCTGTGGCTTCTCTCATAGTTGAAAGCCTTTTTTTTTATAATGAGAAAGGAAAGAAAGCATAAAGATATCCTCAGTCAGAGCACCTGTCAGTCTCCCACCTTGAATGTACTGCTGGCGTACTATAGCCAGGAGAATTACTTTGCTTTGTGCAGTAGGTGTGGTTCACAACTGGAGGAAGAAAATAGAAAAAGGACTTTGGAGTCAATGCAGGCCGCTGAGAGGCCAAACAACAACACTCTTATTAAGAGAAGAATATTACATGGTCAAGTCATTTTGCATCATGATCTCACCTCGAGCATCTTCACCGTGGTCCACTCCTCTTTGCTCACACACTCACCGGGTTACCATGGAAACAAGGAGTGTACTCTTCTGGGCTCCTTGCGAAGTGTTGCAGCCTCACAACAGAGCGAACCTGTGCCTGTGACAGCAGCCCAAAAAATGCAGCATTGTCTAAAACAGCTGCTAATACAGTAAATTCACTATTTTATCATATCATTGGGAATGTATTTCCGATCCACATTTGATAAAACATTCTTATGTCTGAAAAAACTGTGCATACTCTAAAACTTAATGTTGTTTTTTACTATATCACTAACAACATAATGAACACTTCCTAATAAATAAAAAACCCAAATGTCCACATTAGTCCTATAATTTTAAAATAAATGTTTTTGCCTTACTTAGAATTCAAAATTACCTCATACCGCTTTTAGCATATGGATTATTTAAACAATTTTAAGTTTTCGAATAGTAGCCTCTGTTTAACCTATAGTTAAATGGTGAGAATTTGTTTTAACTGAACCTTAAAAAAACATACTAAGAGAATTCTCCTTTAAAATAAATTCTATTTAACTTTTCTTTTTTTCACTGGTGGGTTTTAGTGAACAAATATCATTTTGAAAACAGGTCAGGAATAAAGTTGTTGGGTAGTTTAAAGCACAGTTCGGTTACAAAACAATATCCCAAGCTTTGAACATCTTACAGAGCTCGGGTCAATCCATCATCTGAAAGTGGAAGACTGCAAACCTACTAAGGTCATCCACCTAAACGGAACAAGGAGAGAATTAATCACAGAGGCAGCCATTGTAACTCTAGAGGAGCTACAAAGACCTGCAAAGGTCTATTGAAAGGACAACGATTAACTCGACAAATTTGATCTTTATGGAAAAGTGGCAAAGTTGAAATACTGGGTACAAGCCAGAACAAAAACATTGCGAATGTGTGGAAGAATATGCTTGATCGAAGAGAACAATGTTCACCTTTTTGGAATGCATACAAACAGTTATGTGAGGTAAATAATAACAATGCACTTAATTCTACACAGAACATCCCCACTGTAAAAGGCATATGAGTGAAATTGGCAATTTCTTAATGTTACAGGTGAATGCACAGCATTGGCACTTGGGTGGTGGGTGTGTTAATGTAGGTGTGTGTGTAACAAGCTATGAATGGTGTGTTTACTGGTGTGCTGGGTCTGTATGGATGAGGAAGTGGGAAAACCACAGGGGATGTAATATTCTCTGTTGACCGTGTAATATTTTGACATAGCCTAACCAGGTCCAAACAATTATGGAGATCTGAGGTATGACAGTCGACTGTATTCTTGTGCAGTGTTGGATAGTCTTTGGATTTGAATCAAACAAAGTAGATGTATCACTGCTGATCCAGAATTTGTCTGGAATTTTTTTGAGGTATGCTTTGGACAGATAGTTCCTCCAAGTTCAGTAGGGACATGGAATCTAGCCAGAATAGATTGGATGATGGGCATTAAATACAGTGAAATCCTGAAATAAAAGTCATTACAAGCTGTGAAAGATTTGAAGCTGGGGTAGTGGTTTACCCTTAGGCAAGGTAATACAATGCTGAAAAGGAAATGTTGATATTGAAGCATATATGGAAATTGAAAGGAAGCCTGTATATAGGCTTCCAACTTTAACAAAGATATGGTATGAAGTACTGTCCATGTTTTTTGGTTAAAGGATGTGTTTATTATTAAGCACTGATGTAAGTGGATAGGTTACTAACAGCTCATAATCTGTTAATCTGTCGCTTATTAATAAATGCCTGTTTAAATTTCTAATGGGGTAAATATTACACTTGATCTGTTAAAAAAACAATGTAAAGAAGGCTTTAGCAATGTTTTTGTATGCTTGAATAAATGCTTAAACTTTGACATTATTGTTTATAAAATTTTCTGGTTTGCACACAGATGAACTATATTTATGGATTAAGTGCGTTATACATGCATACATTGCTAAAAAAATGAGAACACTATTTAAACTTCAACTCACCCCTAAATCAACTTTTTTTTTGTTGATAAAATGTATAAATGAGTCTTTATTAGTGAGGACTGCAGTTCGGCCGTGGTGGGGTAAATAACACATGCGGATCTCGGCCAAACCTCCGTAGGAAGTTGCCATGAACTGCCTGCAGCACAATCGGCTCAAAACCTTGGTGCTCCATTATGCAGGTGGTTACCCCTACTTGCTGACATTTGCTCTTTACCTATAACAAAGGGAATAACTGATTTCAGTAAATGGAAAACAAAGTCTGGGCTAAGAGTTCATTTTTAATGCAAGAATTGTGATGGTGTTAAAAATTATTTTTTTGCACTTTCCTGAATGATTGTCTCATCATGCTTGGATACTTTATTTATACCTTGGGCATCTCTCCGCAACCCACATTTTCGGTTGCAGAGAATGACGTACAGTGACCGCAGGTGCACCTGTCGTGGCAGAGTCACGCAAAATTTCTTCAGCTAATCTATATTTAGCAGTAAATTTGCCCAACAACAATGTGCCACTCAGAGACAGCGCCCATTCTATGCTGTGGTGCCACTACAGGCTCGGCATCTGCTGCTGCCGAGAGAACAAGACAGCGGCTGGAAACGATACGGTTCAGAGTTGCTCGCCTCCTCCACAGAACCCATCTCTCTGTTCCCTCTGGAGAAGGAAGTGGAGAAAAAAACTCAAAGTCCAGGGGTCTCATTTATAAAACATTATGTAGAATCCCTACTAAAAGTGTACGCACGACCAAAACAAAAAGTTTGCGTACGCCAAAAAGATTTCTGATTTATAAAACCATGCCCACGCACAGTTGTAAGCAATTTCCCTTTATAAATCACAGTCTTCTTGGAAGTTTGCACACGTGAATTTGGCTCATATCCCACCTGAACACGCCCAAATCTGGCTATAAAAGGTCAATGCAAAGCAGGACATGAATATCGATGCACATGAAGAAGAGGGAAATATGGCAACAACAAAAGAAAAACAAGAAGAGAAACTTTACGGAGATGTTGATTGAAGTGCTAGTGGGTGAAGTGGAGGCTAGAAGAGACATTTTATTTGGTGGACACAGCAGCAGTTTCACAAAAAAAAGAAAGAACTGCGAGTAGCAGCATGTCGCGTCTGTAGTGCAGACTGTAAGTGCAACTGACAGGACGGTAACCGAAAAAAAAAAGTGGTCGGACCTCAAAGTCAAGAAAAAAAAAAAACGGGCCTCCCACCGCCAGAGTGGGTCTGCTACTGGAGGGGGTTCGTGTACACCTGAGCTGACGCCACATTGGAGCATATTTTAAGGAGACAAACTAATATGCCGTGTCTTTTCAACTGTTAGATGGCGAGGATTAGGAGGCTGAGGAAGATGAGGTTGCCCAGCGTGTAGTGACAACCATTGGTACCTTAAATTATACAATAAAACAATTTTTACATCCTGGTCGATCAATTGCTCCCTGGCTGAAGGCTTCCTGTGGAGGAGGAGGTGGCTTTGGGTCGGGGTTCTCATGCTGGGGAGGTGGACAGGAGGGAGGGGAATTTCTTCGGACGGGGCCCTTGTAGTAATGGGTGCAGTCAATTGCACCGATTATGTTTGGGAAACCGGACATTGCTGTAAATTGCATTTTAATTTAAACCTGCTCCCCCACAGTATATGGAAACGTGATGTATCGCCTGCTCATCTTAATGATCCCATTCAAGACTGCAGGCGTTATTGAGCTAAGGGACGGCAGATGATTCAATTTATTAATTGGCACACAGTCCCGGCCCTTTTATCTGAGTTGAAGGTTTTGAGATAAATTTTATGTATCTATTTTAATATTGAAAAATGTAGAGCTATAGCTCACTGCAAAGCTACAATATAGATAACATTGCTGGCTTGGATGTTTATAATAACAATGATCCATCATTAATGTGTGGTGTGAGGTGAAATGATATGTGTGAGAGGAGTAATATGCAGTCTGGCTGCAGTTCACCACCTCACCAACTGCGTCATTGATTCCTCCCTGTCTCCAAAATGTCCGTACGCACGGGTCAGAGTTGGCGTACAGGTGCGCACATTTTCCCGTCAAGTCTGTTTTTTATAAATCACAACTTTTGCTTTGAAAGTGGCGTACGCCAGTTTCAGGCCCCATTTTGTGCGTACGCAACCTTTATAAACGAGTACCCAGATTATTTCCCTTTGAGGCAAAGGAGCATGTGTTATTATGGCCTCTCCAACTTTCTGGCCGTCTTTGACTCTGTGCTGCTGCAACATGTCAGTCAAAGCCCAGACCACGCCCAGCCCTTCATCCCCCCCGCTTGTTCACTGGTCTGCAAAGCAACACCTCCTTTGGAGCCGTTTTTCAAAAATAAATGTGGGCTGGGTTATACTCTTGTAGGGGGTTGAGTTACTCTTTAAGATGTGCCATTAAATTTACAATTATGCGAATGTGTATTGGTTTATCACATACAATTCCTATAAAATACAAATATATTTCACATAATGTAACAAAATTATGAAAGTAGAAGGGGGTAATAATACTTTAACAACTGTATATTGACTTAAAACAAAGAGGAATAAGTTCAAGTTCCCAATCTATTGATTTATAATACTATTAACAAAAATCCATTAAATCCAAAAAGGGTAAACGTATCTTGAAATTTTCAATCTTTTTCAACAGCAAAATTAATGCATTGATCTTGTTAATATAGCTAAGGGCAGAAAATTGCTCACTTAAAGAAACATATTTATTGACTTATGATCAAATTATTATAGTTAACATTTTTAACAGAAGGCCGGCATTTTTTATAGCCAAAGCCTAATGGCAATTGGCCAAAGACTGGGAATTGAACCCAAGACAACCTCTTTGAGGAATATAGCCTCTGTATATGGTGCACTTCTCTACTAACTGAGCCGCCCAGCGCCCAAGTGCTACAATTGAACACACTTTCACATAGTTATTATTTTGCAGAAAAAAATTCCTCCATTTTTTTATAGTCTTTTATTTCATAATCAGACAAGGTTTCAAAGAATTATTCTAATTTAGAAAACCATGAATTATTCCACTGTTCCAAGTTATTTTTCAGCTAAAATGCGAATGACAAACAGTACTACTTAAGTGAAACAAAACCAATTTGGCATTCAAAGGCTTTACCGTATATAATTTACAAAATGGTTTGAGTGTTAGAGAAGAAAGAAAGCTTCTACGTTCTGGGGCAAACAGAAATCCAACAATGCATTGTGCTTATTGTGGGCTTTGTCAATGCCTGCTGTCAAGTTAACCATGGGTAACAATGGGCCTCACGTTTGCATTGAAGAGGTGAGTGTGAACGTACTGCAATCACACAGTTGAACCAATGTTTGCAGCTGAACTTGATTTGCATAATACTATGCAATTAAACTGTGCACCACTGCCACTGTGAGAACTCATTCTCATGCAAGTACAGGACTGGACAACCAGCAAGCATAATTAGTGTTCAAACGGGTGACTCAATAAGAAGTGGCCATCCAGCTAACATCTGAAAGTGACCACCACCAGGCATACAAACTCCATTTTAGCCCAAAGAAGTATGGTTGAAAAGAAGATAGGTAATTTATTTTGACTTAATTGGGATCAGTTATGAAATAGTAGGAAATTAATAGAAAACTATATATAGAGTCATTGTTTGAACTGCTGTAAGGATATAAAAAAGTGAGGATAATTGCAGAAAACTTGTGCTGCGGATGATACCCAAATGATAAAATGGAATAGAAGAACTAAATAGAACAATTTAAGAAATGTGCACAGAAACTGCAAAACTATCATTAAAGACAATGAAGAAACCAAATAAAACCAAACCCACTGTACAATCATATTCCTCCTGTTTGTTAAGACGAAAAACGTTTAAAGAGATTTTATTTGGTCAAGAAGAATTTTACCTTTTTTTGGGAATGTCCAGTTTTATCAAATTATTGTAGAAGATATTTATTATTCTATAAAGTCTAATTTTTTTGTAAACAAAGCAAACCGTAAAAAAAAAAAGATATTTGAAACAACCAATGTGAATAAATCCTCTGGAAAAAAAAAACATTTATCTGAGTACATTTTTTTTTTTTTAAGGTTTTGTGGTCATAGTGGCCTTTATTAACAGTGGACATGTATATGAAAGGGGGAGAGAGTTGTGGGAGAGACATTGGCAAATGTCCACAGCCAGGAGTCAAACCAGGACCGCCACTTCAAGGGCTAAGGCTTCTGAACATGGGGCGCCAGTCTTAAACCACTACACAACGCAATAACTAATAACTTGGTGTACTTTTTAAATAAATTTAGACATATGTTTCTTACCTAAGCAAACCATTCAATTCAATTTTCTTTGCTTTTTATTTGAATTAAAGTTTACTTTCAAGCTGCAGGACAAAGATAAAAAATATCCTTAAGATTGAGTTGACTGAGGACAACACTTAATTATAAATGCCAGCATCTGTTCTTGATGTAAAAACTGTGGGAAATGTTGATCAGACCGAATTATACACAGTACTGTGTGATTAATGATCTAAAGATGAGAATATGTATTAAAAGAGCATATAATCCCATGTTGACCATTTGTCCCCAGTTATGTACCAAAAATTATTAACATGCGCTACATCAATCTTTGTAAAAACAGGTTTGTTCTAGCAATCGGACACCAATAGAAGAACTTGAATGCGTGTCTGAAAAGAGCCCATTCAGCATTTAGTGACCCAGCCTATGGGGAAAACAATCAGTTCAATAATGTAAAATAGATAAACATACCTGGACCTGCAGACTCTGAGTGCCTACTTAATTCAGCTTTTACAACAGTAAGCTTCAAATGATAAATTGAAGCATCTATCGTCGTTATCCCCTGATAGGTTTAACAAAATTTCCAACAGCACTTTTTTAAACTCTGGCAACAAATATCTGACCTATTCATCATGCTTTTAGGAAGTGGGGTTTTGCAGTACAAAGAGACTTTCAAGTCTTCCAAACGTTTTGCAGTACCATTGTATATAATATTAAAAAGATAATAATTAGCAATTTTTGTACATAGTTTTAAAGAAAGCTAAAAAGAAAAATGAGAAAGAAATGTGTCTATTATACATTTCAGCCTGTGTTTCAATATATTTGTTTCAGATTAGTTGAGGTATAGGAAAGGATGAAGGCCATCTGCATACATCACTGCACTCTGAAAAGTTTTTATTTTTTTTTTTTTTTTTTACAAAACTTTGTGGAGTTGTGGTTAAAAGTGTTTTGACAGAATGGATATTACTCCAGCTACTCCAGCTGTAATATGTCTAATGAAAGGGCCTCAGAAGAGAACTGTGTGAGGAGCTGAAAGGATCTTTGCATTCTCTCCAACTTCTGTCCAGGATCTGTCTTAGAGGAACTACAGCACATGTGTCAAACTTAAGGCCCGGGGCAAAAGCTGGCCCTCCATGGCCATTTATGTGGCCCTCTAAACACTAGAGGACCCTATAGATAGAAAAATTAAGTTCTATTTTTGTGCACCCCAATACAGTTTTATCAGTAAAATAAAATCAGTGTTTATTTGAACAGTCCTAAATCACATCATTACTTTTGGAATGCGGAAGCTGATTTTAACAGTTTGTAATAATGTTTTCAAAACTTTCTGCTACAACCGGCCCTTAAGCATGTTCATCAGCTTGATGTGGCCCAAAATGGAAATGAGTTTGACACTGCCGAACTACAGACATTAAAAGGAACAAGGCACTAATCATTGCCAGACACTTCTCACACCCTCTTAATGAAGTTTTTCAACCACTGTCGTCAAACAATTACTACAAAATCATAGGCAGAATATTCAGACTGCTTCATAGTTTTTCTTCCAGAAGTTCTAAACTGAATAAACTGCTTTTCATCATGTGTTTCTTATTTTGAGTTTTTATCTATTTGTGTTATGTATTTTTTACATTAAACCTCGATTAGACAACCTAAAGAGGCTATTTTGTTTTTGATTGACAACAGGACATGGAGGATGCTCGTTCACTGGGAACATCATCTCAACCGATGCTCCCCATCCAGCAGGGCACTGCAGCTGAGCAGGACACCAGACCAGGTGGAGCTTCTATGGAAAGAAAAACACAGAGAGAAAACAAGGTTAACAATCACAAAAACAGCAGAAAAAATACAACTGGAGAGTAGTAGAAGAGGAAAGTAGAAGAGTGAAGAAAAGTGGTCAGTCTGTCCTCCAACAGTCTCAGCCTATAGCAGCATAACTACAAAAATAACTCAAGATAACTTAAGCCATTCTAATTATGAGCTTTATCAAAAATAGACATGTAGGCGTCAAGTTTATTTCAACAACTGAATCTCAGTTGTTCAATTTCTAACTTCTCATTAACAATTTTCCTGTTGTTGAAACCCTGAAAAAAAATTGGACTTTGTCAAAAGCGAGAGATATGATGTATCGTCCAATACATGAAAAGCAGGGATCATTTCCTTATTTGACCAGTTTTTTTGTGTTTTTGTTTTGGGGGGTTTTATTACGGTGGCGGACTAATCTGGAGGGTTTCTGGCATTTTGACAGATTAATATTCATACCCCTGACCATTTGTCGTGCAGACATTTGGAATACAGTTACCTAAATCAATAAAAAGAGATTCTCATTTGAAGCATTTGTGCATAATTTCTTGGCATCTCATTATCAATGAGCTAGCAGTGTGTTTGAAGATTTACGGAGGCTTTGGAACAGTCACAGTCCTGCTCCAAAAACCCTGATGTATTTCCAATCACCTGTACAGAAGTTGTGCTTGCTACTGAACTTTTCCCACTGAAGCTGTTGAAACTAAAATGATGCTTGTATTTAGTCTCCAGTGTGGTAGTGGAGCACAAATTCAGCTTTCAGAACATCTAATGCCTTATTCACATTTAGCCAGGTATCTCAGAAAAAAGAGATATTTTTCTACGGTTTGGTCTGTCATCCACACGTAAACTGAGATTTTTGGCACCAAAAACAAAATACTTTTAAAAACTCTGGCCAAAGTGGAGATCTGCTATTTCTCAATTTTCAGTATCTGCGTGTGGACGGATGAAAACTGAATTTTAAGTGCTGTAACGTCACTACCCACGACCTGTGTTTACACTCAGAAACAGCATTTTTGCCCTCAGAGCTGTGTTGGAATCATCAATTGTCCAAGCGTGTTTTGTTTGTTTGCTTTTAAAGCTCTGTTACTGCTGCATGCTGAAGATAAGAGGACAGAAAGTTACTCTAAGTCAGGCCTGCCCAATCCTGGTCCTGGAGATCTACTATCCAGCAACTTTTAGATCCCTTCTCATCACAGCTGAATCAAATAAAGTTCTCATTACCAGGCCTTTGCAGAGCTGACAGACTGCTGATGAGGGAATTGAACAATTTGATTCAGGAGTGTTGGAGCTGGGATACATTTAAAATGTGTAGGATAGTAGATCTCCAGGAGCAGGATTGGGCAGTCCTGGTCTAAGTGGATTGGATTTGGGAGGACTACTGCACCCTACAGGTTTGCCACGTCTATGAATGTGCTGAAAAACGCATTTGTCTGGCTTTTTTTTTTTTAAAGCAGCGGAAAAAAAATATTTGTCTTTTAAAACGGCTACATGTGGACATGACCTAAATCCTTAGAAGTACTAAACTCAAGTCAATTGCCTACTGTTTGTGCAATTGAGGTCCATGTGCATAGAGGTATTTGTCACTAGTTTCGGCCGCAGTAGGTGAACCTTTCATATTTTAAGTTTAAACAGGATGTTTGTATTGTTAATATGAAGTTATTGGGGCCACAATCAGTGGTTGTCACTGTGGGGGGAAAAAACTATTAGGAACAGATCTGGTTGTAATTGAAGGAAAGATGAATGCGGCCAAGTACATCCTGAAAGAAAACTTCTTCCACAGTGCTTAGGACAGGGCCGAAGCTTCACTTTTCAACACAACAATGACCTAAGCACACTCCTAAAATAAAAAAGGAGTGGCTTTGGAACAACTCTGTGACCGTTCTTGACTGGCCCAGTCAGATCCTTGACCCAATTGAGCATCTCTGGAGAGACCTGAAATTGGCTTTCCACCAACATTCAACATCCAACCTGATAGTATATATAGATTGAGAAAAATTATGTAAAAGTTATAGCAGTAGTGGTGTTGTTCTGTTGATTAGAACAATATACAGCGCTGATGTAAACATCCATGTTTGTTGGGAGCAGCTTTAATTGAACAGCCTAAGAGCTGCAGAGAGGAAGGACCTGCAGAAAAGCTCCTTCATACATCTAGGATGCAGCAGTCTGTTACTGAAGGAGCTCTGCAGTTCAGCAACATTTCCATGCATGGGGTGGGAGACTCTGTCCGTCAGAGATGTTATTTTGGCCAGAGTCCTTCTGTCTCCCACCACCTGCACTGGATCCAGGGGGCGCTCTAGAACAGAGCTGGCCTTCCTGATAAGTTTATCCAACCTCTTCCTCTCAGCTGAGGATAAACTACTGCTCCAACATACAACACTGTTAAAAATGACAGAAGCCACCACAGAATCATAGAAGGCCTTTAGAAGCGCTCCCTGGACTCCAAATGACCTCAGCCGCCTCAGCAGATAGAGTCTGCTCTGATCCTTCCTGTAAAGAGCATGTTGCTGTAGAATAGTCTCATGAAGAGGATGATCAGGGTGGTCCATAATTAGTTTTCATTTTATGAAGAATCCTTTTTTGCATCATTATCTCCAATTGTTATACTGTATATACATAGAAAAAGGAAGGGTCAAATATATTGGAGGGTTTTTTTCTTCCCCATCGGTAATCTCTGACATAAAGCATCCCTGCATCCCTTTCTTACTGATGAGCCATGATACTCATCTGGAATATGGATGATCACAAAATGATCTTATAATTTGTCAGCAAATTTAATAGTTTTCCTCTAGGGATTTACAAACTATATTGCTTCACTTAAGTGAAGATGATAGTCTAACAAATGGCTTAAACTTTCTGCATCCTCTCTTTTTGTGATTAAATATACTGATTTCAAGAGAAACATTATTTCATTGATAAATAAATGGTAAGTTTTGAAATCCATCCACTATAAAATGATTACATAAACCCATATTTATATACACAGCTTAAACAAAAACCACTAAAATAACACATCCTAGACCATAACGATTGAAATAAATGTTGAACTGCAGAGTTCCTTCAGTGACAGACTGCTGCATCCTAGATGCATGAAGGAGCGTTTCCTCAGGTCATTACTTTATGCAGCTGTCAGATTGGACAATCGAAACTGCTCCCAACAAACAGGTGTTTACATTACCGCTGTAAATTGCACTAATCAGCCGAACACTACTACTGTTATAACTTGCACATTCTTTTTCACAGACTATATATACTAACTTATTGGAAGTTACATACTTACTTTTTAAGGCACAGTAAATGCAAAATCTGTATTTTACTAAAATTCTAATTATTTAAACATCTTTAAGTATCCTGCTGTTTGCACTCAACCTGGGTTTAACACTTTATCTGTACTTAACCTGTTTTGTAACTATTGTACATGATGTAAATATTTTTTTCTTCTGTAAAAATTGTGTTTCTGTTCTCTTTCCTGTTCAGTTTGTATATGTGTTTTTTTTTTCTGCTGTTACGACCAAATTTTCCCTTGTGGGACAATTAAAGGTTTGTTCTATTCTATTCTTATTAAACACATTGTTCTTTACATAGTTGACAACAAAATTATACAAATAGAAAGATTAATTATCAATGGAAATTAAATTGATCAACCCACAGAGGTCTGGATTTGGAGTCACACCAAATTTAAGTGGAAAAACCCATTACAGGCTGATCCAACTTTGATTTAATGTTCTTATAACAAGTCAGAATGAGGCTCAGTATTGTGGCCTCCACCTGCCTGTATGATCTCCCTACAACACAGGCCATGCTCCTGCTCCTGATGAGGTGGTGGATGGTCTCCTGAGGGATCTTCTCCCAGATCTGGACTAAAACATCCACCAACTCCTCGACAGTCTGTGGTGTAACGTGGAGTTGGTGGATGGAACACGAAAAGATGTCCCAGATGAGCTCAACTGGATTCAGGTCTGGGAAACGGACGGGCCAGTCCAGTATCAATGTATCCATCCTGCAGGAACTGCTGACACACTCCAGCCACATGAGGTCTAGCATTGTCTGGCATTAGGAGGAACCCAAGGAACTAATCTACCTAATGTCAGAGCACAGGGTTCCTCCTCCTTTTCATTCCAACGAACAACAATAATTGACAGAATGTCTGCTGCAGTAAGTGTTGTAACATTTTTTTAAAGGTAACAATTTTGTTACCAGTGTCCAGTTGTGCTATTAAATTAACTGGGAAAAGATTTAGGTGCCTCAAAATTCCTTAATTTCCAGTTCTATAATACAGAATCATATCCCACTCGTTGTTGTTAATGTGTTGAATTCCTGCATGTGTAGATTCGAAAGTGTGGTCAGATACAATACAACACAGAATTAAAACAAAAACCTACTTTTGGGTAGCCATGAACACCAGTGACCTCATAAATACTTTTCCTTATTGTTGAAGTAAGATCAGAATTAACTGCTAAAATAGTTTAAGCACAGATTATTATACAGGGGAAAAATCAACAGTGAAAGCTGTGAAACTTAGATGAATGTTTAATTATTGTTATGAGAACATATTTGAGGTCAAGGATTTTCCTTGTGACTCTTCATCCACCTTGATGCTCCCCGGTTAGGTCCCAATCCAGATGGAAAAGAGGTGGATACATGACGAGGAAGGTTGGCCCAGACACGCTTATCATTCTGAGGAACAAAAGACAGAAAAGCTGAACCACCAATGAAACAAGTGTTATGCACTTTTATTGAGTTGCTTACCAAATATGATTAGTTATGAATTCCGTTAATAAAGAAATCAAGTCACAGGAAGTCATGTTAATGTTCTCAACTGAAAAACTACATTTAATTTAACTTCTGGTTGACAATTAAATTAATGACAATTACAGAACCTAAGTATTTAATTTATTTCAGTATGTATGTATTAGGACTGCACAATTAATCGGATTTTGATCGTGATCACGATTTTGGTGGCCACGATTAAATGTACCTGATCGTCAACGATATTTACGTTCAAAATGAGAGCTCTTCTACCGGCCTCTTATCACACACCGGCTCAACCGATAGTCTGCCAACCACCAGGGGGCGAACGCTTGGCTAAACCTTATTTAAGCTGCCTAAATAAAAGCCGCGCACAGCCGCCCTCTGCAGTCTATGACACACTACGGAGGTAGGCAGTTGTACTGATGAGAGCGACTCATGTCGGGAATAGAAAACACAGCTGTATCTGGAGACGAGGAGCACCGCGGTGAGGAGCTTGTGCCTCGAAAGGGTTCGACGTCTATTGTTGTTTCGGATTCAGAGCAAGTGACACTAAACAGGAGCAAGTTATATGCAAAAAGTGTAACAGAGTGGTGTCTGCCCCGCAAAGTAACACAACTAATTTGTTCAACCACCTTAAAAAACATCACAAACATAAATATGAGGAATGTATGAAGGCCAAAGCCAATCTTAATTCACAAAATCCCCGTCCGCCTCCAGCGGCAACCCAGACAACCATTACAGCAACCCTGCACCGTGCAGCACCATACCCATCTACTTCACAAAGACACGCAGAAATAACAGACGCAATATCTTTTTATTTGGCCAAAGATATGTGTCCGATCAATACTGTGAGCAATGAAGGGTTCAGAAAAATGGTCAAAACACTGGACAAAAAATACCAGATCCCCTCACGTAATTATTTCTCCAAAGTGGCGTTGCCTGCGCTGTATGAAAAATGTCGGGAGGGAATAGAGAGAGAGATCTCAACTCTCGAATACTTTGCAACCACGACCGACCTATGGTCAAGCAGAACAATGGAACCGTACCTGTCCTTGACAATCCACTACATAGACAGGGATTTCAAAATGAAAAGTCGGTGCTTACAAACTTCATTTTTCCCACAAGACCACACATGAGAAGCGATAGCTGAGGGACTGCGGGAGGCGCTGGCTTCTTGGAGCCTGCAAGAGGAGGGACTTGTCTGCATCACAGCAGACAGTGGGTCTAATGTCGTCAAGGTGGCCTCTCTGAATAAATGGACAAGACTTCAGTGCTTTGGCCATAGGCTCCATCTAGCAATTGGTGAGTTGTAAACTACGAATAATAATAATGATAATAATAATAATGATAAATAGCCTACTATTAAAAATGTATTGATGTGCTTTATTTTGTGCAGACAAAAAATAAAATATATTATGTGCTATCAGAATAGTACATATTGTTAGAAAAAAAGAATAGAAACAAATAACACAAATAAAATGTTTAACACATTTTATATAACATTTGCCAATATAATGGAGAGATGTCAATGGATTAATAATCAAATAAATCATTTATGAAAAATATTTCACAATTTTTAAATTAAATGTCAAAAAAGTAAGTAGTGATTGGATGAATATGCAAACAATTTTAATGTCCATTCTGTTCTGTTTTACTTACATGATTTATGTTCTTTATATAGAGACAGCAATGAAAGATCCACGAATTGACCGTGCAATAGGGATGTGCAAAAAGCTTGTCAGCAGTTTCTCCCACAGCTGGAGTCGTAAAAGGAGCTAGCAAGGGCTCAAAAGGAGCTGAACCTTCCAGAGCATGGGCTGAAGACGGAATGCCCAACAAGGTGGGGATCAAGACAGGCAATGATCGCAAGAATCCTGGAACAGCAGAGGGCGATTTCACAAGTCTTATCTTCTGACCGAAAATCAAGGCACCTCATCCCAACATGGCAGGACACTGACGTCCTGGAAGCCATCAACAAAGCCCTCCAACCTCTGATTGAGTTTACTGATGCGCTGTCCAGTGAGAAGTATGTCAGTATTTCTTTTGTGAAACCAGTCCTCCACCTTTTCAGCTCCTCTATCCTCAACATAAGCGGTGATGTTGCAGACCTGACCAACACCATCAAAACCAAAATCCTCACTTATCTGGAAGAAAAATACAAGGATCCAGTGACACAAGAACTGCTTGACATGGCCTCTACACTTGATCCACGCTTCAAGTTGAGATATGCTAATGAGGACAGTACTGCATCAATCCAGGAAAAAATTTTGTCTGAGATGGCTGCCTTTGCAAACATGGTGAGGAGTAATTGTGAATACATTAGATACAGATTTTGAAATAAATTAAAGATTTTAATGTGCTGAGAGGACATTGTTATGCCATAATCTGAATATGGACTTTAAATATGTTTTATTAGACTGATTTTTTTTTCTATTTCATTTATGATTTACTTTTCAAGGAAAAGGGCCCAGATGGTCCAAGTGGAGAGGCTGCAGAGGATGTACCCAGTACATCTAAGAAAAAGAAAACCTTGGGGAGCTTCTTCAAGGTCACTGGGGCAACCACACCGAGACCCTCTCCTCACCAGGAACAACAGGCTGTTGCCTCTGAGCTCCAGTCTTACCTACAGTGTGCCAACCTTGACAGTGAAAAGGACCCGCTGGACTGGTGGAAGGAACATCAAAGCCTCTACTCACGTCTTTCAAAGCTGGCTTAAAAGTATTTGTGCATTCCCGCAACAAGTTCCCCGTCGGAGAGGGTCTTTAGCACTGGGGGAAATGTAGTGACCTGCATTCGCTCATCTCTCAAGCCTGAAAATGTTGACAGGCTGGTTTTTCTTGCCAAGAACCTGTAGGCCTAATGTCCAAGCCCTTTTTCTGCATAAGCTTTAATTGTTTCCGTTAAGTTGCACTTTGAAATTGCACTCTGCAATAACATATTTAGTTATTACTTTTAAATATAAAAGTATTGGAGTTTGTTCTTGTTTTTTTGCATTATTTATAATTTATTCTAATCTAAAGTTTCATTTTTCAGAAAGAAATGTTGCAACAAATTTTTTGTTTATCATTGGTACAATAAATATTGATGTTTTTCCAGACAGGATGAATAATCGTGATTAATAATCGTGATTACAATATTGATCAATATAATCGTGATTATTATTTTGGCCATAATCGTGCAGCCCTAGTATGTATGTATGTATGTAAGGGTTATTCACAAAAAATAATCTGTAGGTAATATACAACATCTTGACAATACTCTGAAAAGTGTCACATTTCAAATAGAAGTCAGTGAGGTCATAAAAAAAAATTATTGATTTCTAATAATAAAAGTTGGAAACTTATACCAAAAGCAGTGATGATGCAATGTTCTGTTACAGCTGGCGTGCTACAGAAACAGCATCTGTTCCTTTAGTTCCCTTATCATATCCAAGATCCCATCAATTCCACCTAAAAACAAATGGAAAAATAATCACTGATGCATTTTGTAAAGAAAAAATCCAGTCGTTTAAAAAATCCAAGAAAACATAAACAGTAAACACCTGTAGTAATCCAACAATGTTAGTTTCATAAGTAATTAAATATTTGTCTTTTTCTTTTAAATCTTCATGGATTTATTTATAAAACACATTACTGAATTTTAAATTTTCTCAAAAAAATTATTTAATATTTTAGCCAGTTTTATTCAAACTATTTTATTCCAAAACATCTGTTTCACAAAGTCAACCTTTAATTAAAAATTATGTTTAATTATTTAAAAAAGGAAAATTTTCAGTCGAATGAGTTTATCTGCCAGTCAGTCTCAAGATTCAACCTGAACGCTCACTGGCCGTTACTTAAACATTCATCATCCGCATGTTTGGGTGATATTACTGGCACTGTTATGAAGAGAAGGCTGTTTTTGCAGTTATACAATTTTTAGTCTGCATGTAGTTCGCAAGCCAACCACTAGGTGGCGCGGCCGTTTTGTGACCAGGGAAAGTTTTTATGTTTAGCTAGTTAGCCCTGGGCAGTAGTGATAGGTACATGTTCCCTTCGTCCTTTTCTCTGCAAAGTGTGCGTCCATGAGACAGGTGAGTGTTTAGTTGTGCAATGTCTCGGATCTCAAGTGTATAAGAATATTACTGTTTATGTACAGTATGTTGGACATAGATGTTATTCCCGTCTGATATTGTGGTTAGCACTTGAGCTAAGATGCTAAGTTAACTCACGTTTCCCTGTACACTTAATGTGTATCTTATTTTACATTTAGTCAGTTTATGATGCTATATTGAGTAAGAGAAGTTTCGTCATATATCCCGGTTATGTTAAAATAGTGAGAGACGTGCCTACTTGTTTGTAGTAGCATTAGTTTGGTTTAGTAGTGAATGTTTGGGCATACATGAGAGCACATTACATGTTATTACTGTGAATATGGTGAATTATATCTCTATTATTTTGGTTAAGTTTATATTTCATCATGTTATATCTACACTATTATTGTCGTACTTGTGTTGTCATAGTAAGTCGATGTAAATAGTAATTAATACTCCTTGTATTGTCTGTTACAGAACCACACACACAACGTAGTTATTTGAATAAAACTCTAAAGATCCATCCAGACTCTTTCCTCGCATTCTAACAGATGCACACTCCGCGATCACACCACTATTGAACCACAGCAGTGAGAAAGTCTTCCGAACAGGCACAGTGCGTCTTATGAATTCTCAATGGTGGCATGGCATTGTCGGAATATTGCAGCATTCGTGTTGGGAAGCTTGATAGTTATAGAGAGTGATGTCATGATGTTGGCTGAGCCCTAGTGGACAACAGTATGTAAAATGCAAGTAAACATGGAGAGTTCCTTCAGCATTTGTAAACTGTATCATCCAACATGATAAACTGGAGTAATGCTGAGGTCTGGGAGCTTCAGGCCTTTAGAGCTGAGGAGCAGATTAGTCCTTCATGGGGACTGTGAAGGGCGGCCACCGTTAGGAGCGGCTCGCAAAATGTTTTGAGGAGCGGGGCTTCAATTCAACCCTGCACATGAACAGCCCGGATACCACCACTGTACCCCCACATAATATATTGTGAAAACACCTGATTGGGCAAATTGTTGCCACAGACTGAGCTCTTATGAGTGACCAGAATAGAATAGAATATTCCTTTAATTGTCCCACATGGGTAAATTTGGTTCTAACAGCAGCAAAAAACTGATTAACAAACAGAACAAGACACAGAGCAGAACACACAATTTTTACAGAAGAAAAATATTTACACTATAGTTACAAAGTCAACATGTATAGTTGAAGTAATTAAGAGGACTCATTGATGGGCAGAAGTAATGCAAGCAATGATTGCAGGATTGTCTTTTGAAAGGGGCTAGTGAATGAAAACTATCCAGGATGATCAATGTTTACGTACGAGGCAATGAATATTCAGGCCTAACCCACTGACTCTGACTAACAGATGAACTCATTTGGTTAAAAATTGTATTTTAAAAAATAATTAAACCACCGGGGAATACTGAAAAACAGGATGTCTTTGTAAAATAGATATCTTGGAATAAAAACTGATGGTATTGAATAAAAAATGGCTAAAATTTCAAATACATTTTTAGGAAAAATTTATACTTGATTAATGTGTTATATGGATACATTTTTAAAGGAAAATGACAAACATTTCGTAGTAATGAGCTAAAATATTTATATGAATTAAGGTATTTTTTACAATGTCATTGTCACATTATATATTTATATTGTTATTCATTTCACAAGGTTTTATTTATTTATTTTAAGCATTTTAGTGTTCAAAATATTACAGCAACAAATGATAAAGAAAGAACAATGAGAAAGAACAAACGAGCCACATGAGTTATACAAGTTATACACATATGTTTGTTTTGTTTTTTTGGATTAAAATGCTTTTAAAAACCCCAAGGAGTTTTCGGTCATGGCTTCAGTCTCACTGAAAGTTACTTTCTGTACACCTAGAGACTTTGTAAAGATTTAGAAAAGACTCTAAAAGATTATCAGCTCACATCTAAAGACTTGGGTTAACGTTTTTTTAGTCTCAGACTAAAGATTTTATTAACGTCGAATCTTGTAGTGACACTATTTACAAGACTACACCTAGACTATTTTAGATTCCTGCCAAATTCCTCCCATTATGCTCAGCATTATACAGTTTCTTTATGTGTGAATGTTGTAGCATTCTTTGCCAAGATTAAAACGTCCAATAAAGACTTGGATTCAAAGTGGGAACTGTATTGACAAGTAACTGGTTAACTCATGTTTGTGTTGGGGAATTATCAATTAAAAATTGTTATGATCTATCTAGTGATGCTGAGAATATTAACTAATAATTGTAAATTAGTAGTTTAATTATTTTTAAGATCATTTAATCGGGACACCATCCAGTTTTTATTTATTTAAGAAAATCAACAAATAATCTCGCTTGCAATGATTCATCATTAGTGATCACACCAAAAACATCCTATCTGAAGGAAGTTAATTCTTGCAGTAATTTACACAAACATTCAGAATAAAGAAACCAGAGATTTGATTCTATTTTTTCTAAAAAAACAACTAAAAATAAAAACACCAGGACTACCGGGACCTGAGCAATATGGCCATAGACATTATATAAGTAGACGCCTCATTCTGTGATGCAGAATGATACAGCATGGCAGCCATGTTGGATGGGTCTCCTCACTACAAGCCCAACTACTATCTATGCAGAATATGCAGCTATCTGGTGATTTCTATTGATTATTTAAAGAACACATACTGTATAGAGAACATAGATATTCGACATGTGCAGGATAAATATATCCTAAGTTACAATAATGACCCAAAAACGATTATTTATCTTCAAGGAACAAACAACAGATGATTACTTAATTTGTTTGCAGAGCACAGGGGGAAAAGTCACATGAGAGATTTAACGTAAAAAAAGAAAATAATTTTTTTGACTAAAATTAGTGGGTAATTTATTATGCCTGTGTTTTTATGCAGCCTATGGTTGCAACAACTGGTGTACTACTGAAACCAGGTCATATGGGGTTAAGTAAGAATGAACAGAACAGTATTATATGACTATAAAACTATGTTATTGTAACTCGTGTTATTTGGCTATCAAAGAAATACTAATGGAAGGAACTATAACCGTCATTGTTTATAATTATCACTAAGATTTTTGGGGACAAACTGTCCATGTGCCGTGAAGCCTATCCCAGCTGCTGTGCCTTCATGCTCTGACCGATCTACTATCTTCTTCATGTTAAAACCAGCTGATGGCTCCTTCAGAGGGAACGGTGAAGGTGATCAGAGCAGCAGAGCGTTTGATTCGTCTAAACTCTACAGAAAATCCTTCAGCAACTATTTGGTTGGAGCTGAGATTGGTTCAGAAGACGTGTTTTTGTCTTTTACGCTTTTACTTTTACCAATAGGCAGCATCAGTCCACGAGGCATCTTCGTGTATAATCTTTGAATATGGCGACCAGTGATGACATCACTTAGGCACATCACAGGGCGCCTCCTACTGACGTCGTACGCAGCCCCTCGCGTGCATGCGTGGAGGCGGTGTATGACGCGAACGAAAAGAACGGGGGAAAGTTTTATGACCTATTGTTTAACCTGAGCAAGAGGTCTGTGGTTCCTTTCTAACAAAGAAACCTTGTGGCTCTTATCAGTGAATTAGTTTCTACTAATAAAGACTCTGGTTGGGAAATATGGAGGAAAGGGGATTAAAGTGTCCTTTGCATGCTGCGCGTTCCTGACAGGCGCTCTGCGGGTGTTGACCCAAATGCCTATGACGCCAGACACTTACTATCAAACTAACGGAGGGGAACCAAACTTCTACAGACTAACAATTTTGCATACTAATAAAGGACAAAACATAGAGGAAACTTACAATCAACAAGTACAAAACTCACAAATTTACCCATAAGTAGAAACATAGCACAGAAAAATCACAGAGCGCTCAAGGAAGGCAACTCACTTCACATCAATAATCATGCATGCATACAGTTATAAAGAAAACTTTCTGAACTCTCTCCACCCGGGTAACAGAAGATAAAAATAAATGAGAACAGTCTTACTTTAAAGAGGAAGCTTCCAGGTGTAGAAGAAAAAGATACTTCTGATTGCGACGGAAAAACGCTAAGGGAGGACAAAATCCAGAACACGTATTGCGAAGGAAGATCTCTTCTTTCAGTCCCGTGAAC
The DNA here is from genome assembly GCA_028564705.1 of Apricaphanius iberus. NCBI lineage: Eukaryota > Metazoa > Chordata > Actinopteri > Cyprinodontiformes > Aphaniidae > Apricaphanius > Apricaphanius iberus. Next base: position 430,065 of record JAPXFQ010000863.1, on the reverse strand, counting down.
AGAACTAAACCCCACTAAAGCGAGTTTTGAAGAGGGAAGATGGATACTAATCCATCGCTTTTATGCCGGCTGTGGGTGCTTCGACCCCCTTTCCTCGTATTGGCCATGAATCAGGCCACTGCAGCGACAGGGGTCTTTGATAGATTGCTATCCCAGCCAACTAGTGCACCAGATCATCCAGCGTTCAGCGAATTCAAACCGGATTCGAAATGCCCCTTCCCCCCCTGGCCATGCTAGGGGGGAAGGGGCATAAAATGGGTTGGCAACTGCAGATTATCACTTTACATTTAACGATAAAGACGACAGGAGCGCGCTGAGACTCCAGCGAGATTTCTAAAGACTGCCAGTCTTTAGTCTGAGACTGTGAAAATCATTTGGTGTATGGTGATTTCATGATTTATGGAATTAATGTTTGTACTTAAACAAAAAGAGTAAGATAACTGAATACATGTATTATATTTTAGATTCCTCAAAGAAGTCACGCTTTGTTCTGATTACTGCTTTGCATTCTGTTGAGCTTCAAGACGTAGTCACCCGAAATGGTTTTCCAACAGTCTTGAAGGAGTTCCCAGAGATGCTTAGTACTTGTTGGCCCCTTTGCCTTCACTCTGCGGTTCAGCTCACCCCAAATCATCTTGAATGGGTTCAGGTCCAGTGACTTCGGAGGCCAGGTTATTTCACTATTTTTGTTAAAGTACTACATAATTTCATAAGTGTTCATTCATAGTTTTGATGTCTTCAGTGAGAATCTACAATGTAATTATTCATGAAAATAAAGAAAATGCACTGAATGAGAAGGTATGTCCAAACTTTTGGTCTGTACTATATATAATTAAAACAGAGCAACACCTATGTTTGTGTGTAAAGAATCATTCCAGACACATAGCTGGTTTCTATTTGTTTAACTGTGTCAAATATGAAAAACTGTGAACTTTCGCAGAAAAAATAAAAAATATACAGTATATATATAATATATAAAATCCAAAATCCATGGGCAGTGTTTCCCATTCCAAGCTCGGGTCCATGGGAACTTGAGGGTTCTCCTCAGTATCTTTGCTGTTCCAAGTACTGCACATTTCTGGACTGAGATGTCTGAGGTTCTTCCAGGAATCTGCTGGAGCCATTCCTCCAGTTTGGGGGTCACTGCCCCAAGTGCTCTGATTACCACGGGTACTACTGTCACCTTCCAAGCCTTCTCTAGCTCCTCTCTGAGCCCTTGGTATTTCTCAAGTTTCTCATGTTCGTTCTTCTTGATGTTACCATCACTTGGTATTGCCAGATCCACCACAACGGCTTTCCTCTGCTCTTCCACAATGTCCGGTTGGTTCGCCATTACCATCCTGTCTATCTGGATCTGGAAGTCCCACAGGATCTTTGCTCGGTCATTCTCCACCCTTGGAGATGTTTCCCACTTTGACCTTGGGGTTTCCAGCCCATACTCCGCATGGATGTTTCTTTATACTATGCCAGTGTTGTGTAATGTTACCAAGAAAAATAAGAGTTATGGTTGATCTGGTTATATTAGGAATACTAAATTAATAATTCCTAAATTATTAATTGAAATATTCCTTCAAATCATTTAAATGGGGCACGATCCAGTTTAAATTGGAAACATACACTACCGTTCAAAAGTTTGGGGTCACATTGAAATGTCCTTTATTTTTGAAGGAAAAGCACTGTACTTTTCAATGAAGATAACTTTAAACTAGTCTTAACTTTAAAGAAACACACGCTATACATTGCTAATGTGGTAAATGACTATTCTAGCTGCAAATGTCTGGTTTTTGGTGCAATATCTACATAGGTGTATAGAGGCCCATTTCCAGCAACTATCACTCCAGTGTTCTAATGGTACAATGTGTTTGCTCATTGGCTCAGAAGGCTAATTGATGATTAGAAAACCCTTGTGCAATCATGTTCACACATCTGAAAACAGTTTAGCTCGGTACAGAAGCTACAAAACTGACCTTCCTTTGAGCAGATTGAGTTTCTGGAGCATCACATTTGTGGGGTCAATTAAACGCTCAAAATGGCCAGAAAAAGAGAACTTTCATCTGAAACTCGACAGTCTATTCTTGTTCTTAGAAATGAAGGCTATTCCATGCGAGAAATTGCTAAGAAATTGAAGATTTCCTACAACGGTGTGTACTACTCCCTTCAGAGGACAGCACAAACAGGCTCTAACCAGAGTAGAAAAAGAAGTGGGAGGCCGCGTTGCACAACTGAGCAAGAAGATAAGTACATTAGAGTCTCTAGTTTGAGAAACAGACGCCTCACAGGTCCCCAACTGGCATCTTCATTAAATAGTACCCGCAAAACACCAGTGTCAACATCTACAGTGAAGAGGCGGCTGCGGGATTCTGGGCTTCAGGGCAGAGTGGCAAAGAAAAAGCCATATCTGAGACTGGCCAATAAAAGAAAAAGATTAAGATGGGCAAAAGAACACAGACATTGGACAGAGGAAGACTGGAAAAAAGTGCTGTGGACGGATGAATCCAAGTTTGAGGTGTTTGGATCACAAAGAAGAACGTTTGTGAGACGCAGAACAACTGAAAAGATGCTGGAAGAATGCCTGACGCCATCTGTTAAGCATGGTGGAGGTAATGTGATGGTCTGGGGTTGCTTTGGTGCTGGTAAGGTGGGAGATTTGTACAGGGTAAAAGGGATTCTGAATAAGGAAGGCTATCACTCCATTTTGCAACGCCATGCCATACCCAGTGGACAGCGCTTGAATTGGAGCCAATTTCATCCTACAACAGGACAATGACCCAAAACACACCTCGAAATTGTGCAAGAACTATTTAGAGAAGAAGCAGGCAGCTGGTATTCTATCGGTAATGGAGTGGCCAGCGCACAGTCACCAGATTTGAACCCCGTTGAGCTGTTGTGGGAGCAGCTTGACCGTATGGTACGCAAGAAGTGCCCATCCAACCAATCCAAATTGTGGAGCTGCTTCTAGAAGCGTGGGGTGCAATTTCTCCAGATTACCTCAACAAATTAACAGCTAGAATGCCAAAGGTCTGCAATGCTGTAATTGCTGCAAATGGAGGATTCTTTGATGAAAGCAAAGTTTGATGTAAAAACAATCTTATTTCAAATAAAAATCATTATTTCTAACCTTGTCAATGTCTTGACTCTATTTTTTATTCATTTCACAACGTATGGTGGTGAATAAGTGTGACTTTTCATGGAAAACACAAAATTGTTTGGGTGACCCCAAACTTTTGAATGGTAGTGTATATCTATTAAAATTAACTATCAAATAGCAATTTCTAAATTAGTTATCAATGACTTACCAGAGACCTCTTGATCTGAAGAGTAAGCCCTTTTCCGATGATTCAAACACACACTCAAAATAAAAGAAACAGAGGTTTGATAAAGTTTAAAGAATTTATTAACTAATTACCACAGCAAACAATAACTTGAAAACTCAACCAAATCTGTTCTGCTAACCGCTAAGCTAAGGGCTAACGCTACCTGCAACGTAAACAAAAATGGCGGACAAAGGGGACGTCACAGAGACCACGTCATGGGGAGTTTCCCAACGTACGTATGTCGAATCACGGACGCACGCGTAGACGCAACGTATGCCCACGGGCAGGCAGAACCAAACAGGGGAAGTTTTATTATTTTATTACCGGGGCGAGATACCTCGTGGTCTCTTTAAACAAAGAGACCGTGTGGCGCTTATCAGATGAACTAGCCTTCAGCTAACAAAGAAAACCTGAATTGGATGAACAAAGGGTAACCAGAGACTATATTCATCTTGGCCTGCTACCAAGAAAACTCTCCGATTAGCAGTTCAGAGCCGAGATCAAAGCACAAATAGCACGTGATCAATCAAACACTACTTGTCTACCACTTAAAACAAAATACTTCAACACAATTGTATAATCATACTCAGCTTGCTCACTTAAAAAGAAACACAGTACATTTCAAACACAGATCTGATTCATGAACATTAAGAGGACATGCATGCATAAGAATGAGAGAAATTAAGGAATCGTAATTTGCTCTACCCAGGCAAAACGAGAATGGAAATCTCTTACTTTGAGGCGTTGGTCAGCTTCAGCAAAAGTAAATCCTTTGATCATGATGGAAAAATGCGACAAAAAGGGAATGGAAATTCAGCTCGTTGGACGAGCAAAGTGAGAGGAAAGGTTGCGCATGTGTCCCAGACTGTATAAGGACTTTGGGCAGAACGGGTAGAGTCTCCTTTAGTACAGAACGGATTGAACCAGAGAGGGCGAGCCGATGGCTGCGTGTCCTTTTTTGAACTTTCGCGGGGTGGGAAACCCCCCGCTCTCAGCTGTCCCTTTGTACACTTAGAGATTTAGAAGGTCCAGGATGGGCTGGAGAGTCGATCCGGTGGCCAACCGACATGTTGGGATTTCCGAAAAACAGACGGTTCTTGATCATCCAAAGTGCATGTGTGTCACACTGTTTTTCGTCCAGGGTGTAGTGTTCTTGCCCTGGGCGAAAGGCGGGGGGGACCAGCATAATTGGGGAATGCTGGCGTCATCCATTAGAACCTTTTTATACTTTCATATATTCATAGGTCAGACCAAACACCAGCCACTTGGTTATGATATTCAATATATGCTTTCCCTGCCAGAATTTTACATCCTGCTGTTATGTGCTGGATTGTCTCAGAAGACTCTTTGCACAGCCTACACCTTGGTTTTATCTGGTGTGGTAGATCTGGGCCTCTATCAAACTGGTGCTCAGAGCCTGCTCCTGTGCTGCCAGGATTAGTGCGTCTGTGGTGTCCTGTAGGCCAGCCCTCTCTAGGATCGGTAGGATTTGTTGAGATCAGCCACTTCAGTTATGTTCCGGTGGTACATCCCATGTAGGGTATTGTCCTCCCATGATGGTTCCTCTTCCAGCACCTCCTCATCTTACCACTGTCTCAGGCATTCACTAAGTACGTCATCCGTTGAAGCCCTGCCCTTGATGTACTTATGAAGCTTCGATGTTTCATCCTGGATAGTGGCTCTTACGCTCATCAGTCCTCTACCTCCTTCCTTATGGTTTGCGTACAGTCTCAGGGTGCTGGATTTGGGATGAAACCTGCCATGCATGGTGAGGAGCTTTCGTGTCTTAATATCTGTGGTCTGTATCTCATCCTTTGGCCAACTTATTATTCCTGCAGGGTATCTGATCACTGGCACATCTGATCACTGTTTATTGCCTTGAACTTGTTCTTTCTATTGAGCTGGCTTCTTAGAACTTGCCTCCCTTGTTGTAGGTATTTGGCTGTGGCTGCATCCCTTGTTGCCTGTTCAAGGTTGCCATTTGCCTGCAGTATTCACAGGTACTTGTAAATGTCCTCAATGTCTGCTATTGTTCCCTCTGGGAGTGAGACCCATTCAGTGTGGACTACCTTGCCTCGCTTGGTGACCATCCTAATACATTTGTCAAGCCCGAATGACATCCAGATATCATTGCTGTAGATCCTGGTGGTGTGGATCAGGGAATCAATGTCATGTTCGCTCTTAGCATACAGCTTGATGTCATCCATGTAGAGGAGGTGACTGATCGTAGCTCCGTTCTTGAGGTAGTATCCATAGCCAGTCTTGTCGATTATTTGGCTTAGAGGATTCAGTAATCTATCCAGGCAGTTCACAGGTTGGTCTTTCGGGATTTGCAGTCTTGGGCAACTTTTCTGTCAACCAGAAGCTGGTGTTCAGCACCTCTGGTATCTACCAATTCTTTTCTGTGCTCTGCTAATGTATTGATCCATGTGCGTGCTTATCTTAGCCACGATGATGTTATTGGGCGATAGTTGGATGGGACTGCACCTTTGGAGTTTCGAGTGCTTCAGGCATGGACATCTGGGTGTACCTCTTTGGTATTGGTCATTCCATTGCACCTCTTTGAGCCTCCGTCAACTGGCTTACTCCTCTCCGAGCTACCTTGATGTTAACTTCCATCCGTCTTTTCCATGGTGGGTATTGTTTCTCATGGTTGCTCTTATAGCCAAGCATCTCTAGGATCACTGCTACTGAAGTGTATATCAGCTCATTGGTTTCAGTGATTAACGTGGTAGGGATCGCTCTCAATGCTGCACCCACTGTTTCCAGGAGACTTTCCGAGGGTACTTCACTTAGCCTTTGTAATCACCATTGGGGGGGGGGGGGGGGGGTCTTGCGCTCATTCTCGCCATGATCTTATCTTTCAGGTCAGTCACTTCCTTGCTCAGAGCTATGGTTTCACTCATTGGGGGTCCGTTCCCCATCCCTGGTTGGGGAGTTGGTATCCTACTACCAACTACTGCTACCTAAATAACCCTAATCAGAGAGGTTACAAAAGAAGAATGTGGGCTGAATGGTTACTTCGATACCCACAGTCACAGTTTACGGCAAAACACCTAGTAGCTCAGTGTTCCAATATCCAATAACAACAAAAAAAAAATATATATATATATATATATATATATATATTTTATCTTGGTCACAGTGTGTGTCACAAAGACTTCCATCAGTTTGGAGATATCAGATCATATCAGATTCTCCAGTGAATGTTTAGCAAATCATAGTGTTGGGGTATAAACAGAAAAAAATAGTTATTAGTTCTAGTGCTGTGCCATTCTTATTCGTCAGAGATTGCCACTGTTCAAATGTAATTTTATTTGCCAGAGTCTCAGAAAGTTCTTACTCTTTGACTTCTTGACATTTTGGTGTCAAGTAAATTAGTCCCTAAATCTTGTGAAGCTGTTGTCATTGGTTCTTATTATGTTTGCATGTGTAAAAACAGTTTATATGTGACGAAACTAGTACAAAAAATTCATTTTGTGAAATGTCAAGTCCCATCGTCTTTGTATTGTGAGGATCTGTACTGTAAGTGTAAGCTCACATTGTTGTGATCTCCTTTGGGAGCCATCATTTTCCTTGGAGGAGGCCCATGCTTGTCAACACAACAATTACACAACTCTTTTCTTATACATAACAATCACATAGCAACCTTGGAGTGAAAGTGCAATACCAAGTTATTCTTGGAAAGATGGTCGCACTACTGAATCCTGTTACATAGCTTTACTGCTTTTATTACATCCTGCTTCATTAATTGTCTCAGTTTTGTTTGTTTAAAATATACAATCTGTATTTCATCACTCACCTCTTTTAATACCAAAGGATATTTAAAATACATTCCAGGGTATGAAACCATAAGAAGTTAAATAAAAGGACAGACCAACTGCTTATAAATAGAAATACATATTTTCTTATTTTCTTCCATCCAACACTTTCTTCCTGAATCAAACCCTGATGGAAGTGTAAGTCTTAAAGTTACTTTCTCCTATTTCTAAGATTTAGAAGACATTTTGAAATATCCTTTTTGTTTAAGATCTCATATTTTTCTATGTCCTTTTGGAGCTGGGCCAACCGTTTTAAACAAAATAAAAATCAGTGAAAAGAACCAAAGAAAGGTTTCAGAAAACTCTGTGCTCCCTATTCCTTCCAATGTGACAGATCGTCCTTCCTGCTTTTGATCATTAATAGAGGCCAAGCATTAAAGATTCAGAGACACCACTGTGTCCTTGTGTCATGGAAATCTGGGTGTCTGAGAGACCTTGGATGAGAGAATAAAACAAAAGTGTCAGCCATATTCGTACATAGTTTATTTTACGTGCACCGGAGGGTCTCCTAGTGAGAACCCCCTCGCTTCAGACAGATCTATGGGTCAGCCAGACCCTAAGAATCAGCTTCTGTCCGATCATTACATCATACAGTTATGATGGGATAACCACAAGACCAATCACAGAACAACATGGAATAGGTAAACACAGGATGTTTCACTTCAATAGTCAGCAGTAAACAATCAGTAGACAGTTTCATTGGACACTCAGTATATAGATAACAATAAGGGACAATTTGTCATAAGCCAAGATGAGATGTTTACATGCAATTGGTTCTTGTTTGTACCTTAGAATAAGAAACGGCTATCTAAGAGCTGAGTAAGGGGATTAAACCTTTCTTAATGTCCCAGCATAATAACATTTTCTGTCACACCTTGTAGATTTTTTTTTCATTGTTCAAACTTGTACCCAAAAATTGTGCTAGTTATGAAGCAAGGTAGAATCAAATCCAAACTTATTTAATAAAATGTAATGATCAGGCTTAATATAAATTTAAAAGGAGACATGAAAACCTCAACAGTTGTCATATCATTAGCATAACTGGGAATATTTTTGCAACGTTGTTTGGTATAAAATAACCTGACTTTATTTGATTTAAAAAAAAATAACTTTAATGCATGATAAAATCTTAAAACAAAGCATAAATATTTGAATTCAAATGACTAATTCACATCAACTAATTTTAAATGTAAAATAGTCCTTACCTCATTATAAGATGCTACAATGAATTGTCAGCAGCTTTATAAATATTAATTTGCACAATGCAGCAATTTGTGTGCATAATGAAAACAATCTAATCAAACTTTATTTATAAAGCGCTTTTCAAACTACAGTACATAGCTTCTCAAAGTGCTTTACAGATTAAAATGACCCCCCCTCCCTTCCGTAACCTAAAATAAAAACAATTAAAACCTGCTCTTACATTGTATACAGGCATTTATATTTCAGACATGTTGTTATACAGTTTTTTTCATCATCTAATCATCCTTGTACAGTATGATTTGTGTTATTTTCTTTTTCTGTTCTCCATTGTTGTGAGGTGATGTCACCTTGACATAAAGTAGGGAACAACCTGCATTTTCCCTGGTGTTCTTACCATGTGCTCACCTGTGGGTCATATAAAATTTTCAAAAGAGAAGGACTCATGTCACCTTTATCTAATTATATGACAGCTTCAAGGCTGTGGCATTACGATCCCCCCGTGCTGCCTAATATCCCTTTCCTTTTCATACTGAATCTTTTTGTTCAAAGGAGCCCTTTGTTGTTGATGCTTGCTGCACCCTTATCATTCTAGCACTGGGGGAAAACGGAGAGGCACAAGTACAGGGTTTCAAGCAGGAAAAAGAGTGAATTATCACCTATTGAAGGATGTGTCAGATAATTGCATCACTTCATATTTAGGCCCCTCTTAAAAGTTTTTCCTGTGTCAGGCCCTATGTGGTTCAAAACATCAAATGAAATTCATGGTTTATGTGTGTGCGAAAGAAAGGGAGAGAGGGAGCATTTGGTGCAAGGTTGTGAATTCTTTGATCTTTATTTAAAAGCCCAGTTAGATTTGCATCAGAACATCAGAATTTGCTTCATGCATATCATTACCACTGTGCACTAGAGAATAATCATGTTAATGCTACAGAGGGGTTTTATGAAGTATATATAGATGTACTACACTAATATGAACCCCTTTGTGTTGCATTATTTGTCAGCGAAGAATGAAAATGCATTCATATAAGGGTATGATTTGTGCAGTTCAATAGCTAACAAGAAATGTCTTCTTTTTCTCTATTTCACTATTATTCAGATAATTTGCAAACTGTATATTGTATTTAGTTTCCTTCTAAAATGTATGTACATACCCCTTTAAAATAACAAAAAAGCTAACTTCGATTAACAATTTTTTAGCATTTGTGACATAATTTGCAACATAAGTAATGAGTATTATGTTTATTTCAGGAAAAAATCTGAGAAAATGAAAAACATAATTTAAAAAAAGGCCTTGTTGGATAAATGGAAACACAAAACGCTTGAAGCTGTGGTGTGTGGCATTACATCATCAAGGAGAGGAGGAGGAGATTTGGAATTTTGAATGGCTATAACGTCCAACCCTGCTCCCCCTTCCCTTCTGGGAGGTGCTAAAAGCCCTGCCTCATACAGCACCCGCTCAATAAAAGCCAAGTAATTTGAGAAAGCATAACTGCATCGAGCCAGCATTGACCTACCTTTTACAATAGGAATTCTGAGATAAAGATTTTCTTTTATTTTTTTTACTCAAACCCTCCGACTTCATCTTCTATTGCAATTCTGTTGGCCAAAGCTCTTAGGTTGGCATAAATATATCACTTGGTTGTAGAGGCCGGGTTCTCATTTATAAAGCTTGCTAACACACAAACATGGTCTGAAAAAAGTCCCCTTCTATGACAAAAATTTACACAACTTTAAGCAGAGTAAATCCCTGCTTACGTAGATATCAAAACTCCTGCTAAGAGTACTGCTATACAGGAAAGTGACACTTTTCACCTGTTTTTTTTTTTATGAGTGCTGAATTGCCTGGTTCTAAATAGTTTTGCCTTAGTTAATACAGTAAAGTTATCACACTGTGGTGATGACATTTTTCTCATATTTATTAATAAGAAATTTGTGCTTTTGGTAACACTTTATAATAATGTTTCGTTATTAAATTTTGCAGCTGTTTAAAAAAATGTAGCAGCCCTCTTTAGTATCAGTATAGAGTTTGAAATCTTAGTATCAGGACAACTTTATTTTGAACACGACTATGAAGACACAAAAGGTTAACTCGAAACTCAAGTAACAAAAAATTATAAAGAATCAAATTAAAATACATGTACTGTATATTCACTTTGAATTCAGGGTGTTTACTAGTCGTATATTTAGCTGTGTTTTTATATAACTATTTTTATGTCATGTGTAATGGCATTTAAGACTCTTAATAAAGATGAGACAGATTCCTTTAAGCGTTTGGAGGTTTTAATAAAAGTTGAATTGATCATACAGGAGAACAGCACAGATCACAGTGAATGCTGAATGCTGCCCCCCTCCTAACTCCTACCTCCCTACTACCCAACTACCTAACTAGCTCATATGAAAATAAGTATTTATAAAGTTCAGCAACCTTGCCTCTATCACGTTGAAGACAAAACTATTAGTCTCAGGGTGGGGATATCTCCGGATGAAGACATCTGGCTCTTTAGCTGTGAATAAGTGACTTTTGACATATACAAAACAAAGGCAATAGCTTGGGTTATATGTAACACAATAAGAGAAACTCTCAAAACTAAGTTTGTAAGAAGAATCAATATTTTCTCAGGCAGTGGTGTCTTCTCTAACCTCGAACTCAACACCTGTTGTCTGGCTCCTCTGCTCTCAGTGTTAATAATACTAAAGGATTAATCATAATACATTTTTCGATCACACGTGCTTAGTTTTTTTTTGGTGAAATCTAATCTTGCTCAAGAGGCGAAAAGAGTTGGTAAGATTTTTTGACTGGTTTGTGTCTGTCCATGGTTGGTCCGTTTTAGAATTTGGGCTCTTTTTTTTCGCATAAAGAGTTACCCTCAGGGTAAACTCAGTATGGACACTCTTTGTTTCTCAAGTCTAAGAGTAACTGGAGTTTTTTGGCTACAGTAGGGAATTTCATCCAGCCTCATTGTTGATCAAATGAAAAAGAGAGATGGTTGTACTGGCTCACTTATTGAACAGATCATTTAAGAAAGGTTGAAAAAGGATGAAATAATATTGAAAAAGTATCAATCAAGTAATAATCAGAGACTTTTTCATAGTACTTATGGTTTAAAACCCGTTGACTGTCACTTTGAACTGTTGAAATGTGTAGTTTGAAAGAAATTAAATGAAACAACACCAATCCTGACTTCCACTTGCAAAACATAAGAACTTCCAGAGCTCAGATCCCTATTACAATTGACTATCAGTGGATAATTTATGAGAGGTTTTGGAGTAGTTAACATGTGAAACTGAATTAATAGCAGTTTTAACTTAGAATAGGTTTGCAATAACACATTTTTAGGCTTTAATAATGAAAGCCTGCAAGATGTGTATCATAGGAAGAATACCAAACATACAGCAGCTGTCAGGGATTAGCAGTGTGAGGTATGGACCCAGACGCAGAAGCAAGGTGCAGAGTTCTTTATTGCTGGTGAAGGATGGCGAGAACGAAGAGATAACAGGAGAAACACACAGTGGAAGGTCTGAAGTCCTGTAATGATCCGGCCGTGACTGAAGGGAAGTGGCAGGTTATAAGGAGGTGAGGTAAGGAGGATCTGGTGTGCGTGATTGGAGGCACAGGTGAGGGTGATGATGATGATGATGAGTGAGTGAGGGAAGCTGAGTGTGGAGTGAGGCATGACAGCAGCTGCTCCTGCAGCACGTCTGCTCCATTGAAACTTAAAATCTGTGAATGATCAAAAGCTCTGGGCAGTTGTAATTTATTTTATCTGAATCCCTGTCTGTGTTTGCTTTAATTAAATATTTTTACTAAGGCTGTTGGATTTCATTACAATGCAAAAATCTATAAAAAAATCTGTGATATTCAGCATGGTTAAATGAGTTTAAGTTATGTTTCCTAACAAAAACCCCTTTGTCATGTAATTTAAAGTTACCAGAAATTATGAACAGCAGGAAAGTTTAAACAGAGATGACTGAGCTCCTTTAGTCCTTGGTCCAGCAAAAAACAACTAGCTCTCTACGAGAGGCATTTTAGACAGATTTCTACCAGTTTTCATATGATTTGGTATAGGCCTGTGTCACTAAAAGAAAGAGTACCACAATCAACTGCTCATGTTTCTTGAAAATGTTTACTGCAGTGGAAATGTATAGTGGGACATTATCTCCAAGTGGAGGAACTGCTTAAGAAGGAAGTGGTTTATTAGGAAAGGTTCAAGCTTCACAATAAAACTCCAGTAATTCACAGGCTTTTAATTCATGTCAGAAAACAAAATCAGAAGGCTGACAAGTTTTTTATATATTCTGTGCCCTTTCAGCTATGTTTGTCTAGTATTCCTTTGATCAAAGCATTGTAGTATGTCAGCTCAGTTATTTGTCTCAAATGTGTGTCATCTTTCTTTTGACTGTTGAAGCAGCCCTTAAAGCAGGTTGTGCTGACATGTTTTAGGAAACATGTGGCAACAAAACTAGTTCTACTTTTCCTGGCTGTGTGAATATATATCCAGTTGTGTATAATTATGAAAATACATATTCTAAGTAATTTCTTCATACGTTATAGACTTACTGTACCGTTTGAGAGCATTTTAATTCCAGCTTTACAGATGCTACATTACAATTATTCCAGTTGGCATTTGGTATAAAATATATTTATAATGCTCACATTTCATGAATCAGATTTTTTACATTAAAAATGTGTACATTTTGTAAACTTTTCCAGTCTCTGGTAGATTTCCTCAGCCATGCTGAACTGTGACATGAAATTCTTGGTTCAAAGAAATATCACCCTTCTTTGAGTGACTCAGATGAGCAAAAATCAAGAATTCCAGCTCCACAATTGGAGCAACAGGACGTTTTCCTTTGTGCCCTTGTTCCATGTTGAGATTTTGAAAATGCATCAAAATAAACAGAGACTTCATATTCCTAAATACTACATATGCTATAATATGCTGTGAGATGCTGACCTATTCATCATTCTAAAAATAACCCCACCACATATACTGTTTTGGGTCTGCTCAATATGTTATTTTTTGTTTTTCAATCAGCATTGGAATCACTTATTTCTGAGTCTTACTGTTTCAGATTTATATTCATATCATGTTTTTTTTTATCTATTCTTGTTTTTGTTTACTGTTAAGAATTTTGTTTTGACTTTGCTGGGCTCTTAAGATTCATTATATTTTGCATGGTGTGCCAAGGATAATGATCTCTGTAAATATTCTAATGCTAAATGTTTTTAGTGTTGTCTTGAATAATGATGGTATTTTTATGCAAAGGTCAGTGGTTTTTTTTGTGTTTTTTTTCTGCTACACTGTACACATAATGTCCGCAGTCACTGTAGGCAGATTAGAATTCTACAGAGATTTTGAAAGCTACACCTTTCACAAGTGAACTCTCAAAAAACATAAATTTCTCATTCTCAAAATTCCAAATATAAGTTTCAGTGTGTAAAAAAAAAAGGATGTTGTGACCTGAATTAGTCAAAATCTGTCATTGTGCCGACAGACTTCCAAAAATTTGTGTTATCTATGAGACAAAAAAGGAAACTTTGAGAAGGCAAATGTCTTGAAACAGTTTTTGAACATTGAAAGAGAAAATCCCTGCAAAAAAGAAAGGAATGAGGAGAAAGCTGCTGTCTTTGCTGTTAAGAATACCAATTTAAAATCGTAAGTTGACCTGAAAACGCACCGTCTATTCCTAAAAAGCCCTGTAGCAGCAATGCTTGGACAGGCTGGACATTTTACAGATGTCTGCAGTATTCACACTTGAGAGCAGGTGGTACATAAATGGCATGGAAGCGGCAACAATAGGAGGAAAGCCCACTACTGTGAAAATCCAGTGAAAGGGAGCTGCAGGCAGTCACGACTGCAGCTGGTTGACAGCCTGACAGTCATCTCTTCGGTATAAAATTACCATCAAAATCTCAAATCCTGCAGCAATTTTATTGTTCAAGAGGGAGTGATCTGAGGACAAAGCTTTTGGCAAAAGCATGTATTGTTTTTCACACGGCCTAATCTTGGAATGCGTTGACTTTTTCTGTACAATGCAGTGTTTGAGAAACCATTGTGCTGTAAGACAGTACAGCTCATAGGAGTGCTATCAGGCCAGCGTTAGTCTTTTGGGAGCACAATTCTCCAGTGTTCTTTTTCCTCTGTCACTATTTTTAGTCCCGCAAACAGACATTGTGTGGCTGGGTCTCTGACAGGAATGAGGCCATCCGAAAGCAGGCAATGAACCTGTGCCAGCTGCCAAGTGTCTCACTCCCTCCGTACATTCATCGCTGGAAACATAACATCTGGGACATTTCTCTGTCTACCTGATTTCTTCACTTGCTGTACACTTAAATCCCTCTTAAATTAAATGATTTACTCATTGCTATCTGCTTAAACCAACATTTGAAATGCCAGAAAGGGCATGGTGCTTGATAGGGTTTTGGCTGCAAATGGGTGCCATGAAATGAAAATGAAATAAATTATGTTGTCAGAGTTTAGACTCACATGGATTTGCCCGCTACCCTTGTTCATAACTGTCAGCAATGTGGACTTCAGTATGCAGCGCTCCAGAATTTGGCTGGACTTGCTTACATTTAGGCTTCTTTCTTTCAATCTGGCAGGGTCTTTTCCCATTGCAGTGTAAATCTTAATTGAGTGTTTAATTGAATGTAGGTGTAGTATGCAATGGATGCTTTATCCATTTCTATGTCTATGCTAACTCATTCTGGGTCAAGATGGGGAAGGGACATGTGGGAGTGTCTCCCATTACTACTCTCCAGGCAAAAAGTGTTGTACAACCTGGAAAGGCCCATCATACGGTCAACCCTGAGACATTAAAGTAAAAAGAAAAACAAGAAAAAAGAAACAGAATACACACTCATCCCTGAAGTTAATTTAAACACCCTTAAAATGCATTTTTTTACTCTGAGCACATACCTTTCAAAAACTAGACATCCATGGATATATTTTTAAGGCTAATAAGAGTCGTCCTGTACTTATTTTTGTTTAGTCACCAAAGAAAAATTATAAATTTGACTTTTCTTCCACCTAAATACTGCCAACATTTAATCTGGACAAAGGCATTTTAAGTAAGGCTTGGTTGGTCTATTTGATCAACCTCAAATGCTTATCCGCAACATTTAAAAATCAGTAAATGTCTTTGAACTTCTTTTCACCTTTTGCTTTTCACACTTAAATTCATTTTATGAATGTTGTCAATGTTGTGCCATCTTTTTCTGGCCAACAAAAACGTGCTCAGAGGGTAGCACTTCACTGACAAGTAGCTTTTTAATCCATTCTGTTTCTTAGCATTTAAATAACGTGCATTCATGCTAACTAGAACTTAATTCATTAGTTATTTTGAGGAAAATTACATTTCTATAATGTTGCATTAATGATTACCATAGTACTGCCTTGAATAAAAAAGCAAGGCAAATTTATTTATATAGCACACTTTCAACACAAGGCAATTCAAGGTGCTTTACATGATTCAGTGATAATGAAACCAAATACATGATTACAGAAGCATGATTAGAGAAAAACAGAAACATTAATCCTCTAATTTTATTTCTCAACTCTAAGAAAAGGGAATTGACTTTCCTATTAGCTCATCATACTGGCACTAGTGCCTGGATAGTAACAGTTTGCACTTTAAACGCTGAAACTTGATTAGTTCCAAAATTATTTTCATGGATCTGTGGCTCTTTGGCAGTCAGTGGCTGTACCTGTCAAGCATAAAATAGGAAGTTATAAGAACCTTCAGTAAGTTTGAGTCTGACAGACAATTCATCCCGTAGTTCCTGTTTCATGGTTAGCTGCTGTGAGCCATCTACCACCATATATCTACATTTGAAGTGCCAAGAAACTTCGCTGAGGCATTTTGCAATTTATAATAAATGAGTTTGATTTGTTTGAAGTATGAGATGTTTTTTTTTCTTTGTTGTATTTTACTTTTTTTAAAGATATACATAAAGGAAGACAAGTTTTCTTATTTAAAGATTACCTGACAAACCTATTATATTCCACATGGAGAATAAAACATTATTCAGAATTGATTAAGTCCACTACAGCACAGAACATATTGTGCATCTCAGGAAATCTCACACTCAACACTGCATCTCACAGCCTAAGGAGAAAACTGTCTCTTTCTACCAAATACAAAGCAGTAGCTGCAATAATAGGGCTTTTATAAAGTTACTGCATATTGTGGGACTTCTGTTCTGACAGCAACCAACTATGAAAAATTTGACAAAAAAGTATTTTTATATTCATATTTAACCTGAGCAAAATCAATTTCAAATGCTATGATTTTTGTGCAAATAACCCATGAATGTATTTTCCATTATCATGCTCTTGTCTTGTTTTTAATCAGGTTGTAAAATCTTCTTTCTTCCACCTTTGAAGGCTTTCTAGACTCAAGTCCGAAGATCCCATCTTCAGTCCATTATACTTGCCTTCATCGCTGCTTGTCTTGAGTTCTCTAACACCAACCTTTTACGGCATTCCTTCTTTTGCCCGCCTACAATTGGTGTGGAACGCTGTTGCCTGTTTTTCACGGGTAGAGATGCAGGGTGCATATTACTCCTGTCCTAGCAAGGTTGCGTTGGCTATTGACTTTAATATTCTGCTAAATGTCTATAAAACCCTACATGACCTTGCACTTGCATACCTGTCTGAGTTGCTATCCCCTTCTTGCCCTACACACTCCCTCAGGTCTGCTGACCAGTCTTTTATTACTAGTTCCAAAATCATGTTGCAAGTCCCGTGGTGACCGGGCCTTTTATGTCTGCGCTCCATCTTTTTGGAACCACTTACCTCTCTCAATTAGACTTTCCCCATCTCTCTTCATCTTCAAATCCCGCCTAAGAACTCATTTCTATTATTTGGTGTTCCATTTAACCTAATTCTGTTTATATTCAACACTGTTTTTGTTATGAAAAATTTTATGTATTTTATTGTCTTTATTTGTTTGTCCTTTTCTTGGTTCAGCACCTTGGTCAGCTCTCATTTTTTTAAGACTGCTATATAAATCAAAGTGTTTAGGTATGGCATGGTTCATACTTATGCTACTGCTGACTTTTTCAAATAAATATATTTGTTTCAACCATACGCGTTTCTAACCCATTCTAACCCCAAACCGAGTCAAAGCACTACCTAAAGTTAACAAATTAGAAAGATGTAAAAAAACATGCAATAATTGCTTGGAACTTAATATTAAGAGACTTACAACAAAATACATTTTAAAAATCTGTCTTCATGTCGTAATGTGTTATCCCAACCCATGTTTAAATGCATTATATAAATCTGTCTGATAAATCTCCAGTGGGAATCAGCTACAGAGAGCTGCATGTTCAGCAAACCACCAGAAGGCAAGAAACTTTGCTGTTTTCATCAAACAAACTGGGTAGGTTAAGTTGCGCAGTTGCAGGCAGATGTTAACTGAATGGCTAGATAATAGATGACAATATATTGTGTTAAGATAGTTATTGTCACCTGTTACATTCTTCTAGCAAACGATAAAAAGAAGAAAAGCTCAGTTTTTGTTTATTAACAATATCAACCAGATACATTTTACGTTAAAGAAAAACTATTTACATAGTTTAGAGATGAGTATTTCTCAGCATCTGACTGAATCCCAAATGAGGTCAAAGTGAATTTAACTAAACAAGCATGTTTTGAGTTACTGCTTTTTTTAGTCACCCAGAGGGTTGAGGTATTTATGTCGCCTTGGACAGCAGCTTGGCACTCCTGTGTTATACATACAGAACATCTTGTAACAACTCTGCATTTCTATTTATTAACTTACCTGCTATTAGTTAATCAGCAACTCATAAAAAATACATCGTGCAATGATAAATGTTCTGTTAGAATTGTGGAAAAAGAAAGCTTTTTATTCATTTATTTTTTGTTAATTTAGAAAAAGGCAGGTTTTTGCATTCTTTCAAGAATTTTGATTGGTTTAGGTATCAGATGTTCATCCAACTGCATTGGAAGGAGATAAATATATATATATATATATATATATATTTTTTAAATGTTTTCCTCTTTCAAATATTTCTTATAATCACTAATGATTGTATAATAATCCCAAATTAAATCTGACAAGGCGTCATGTTTTTGCTGGCGTTTATCTGTTTGTCTCTGAATGAATAAATAAATAAATGGACAGACTATTGACTATAGATTTTACACATTTAAAGGGGCAGTAGCGAGACCCCTGCTGAAGAAGGGCAATTTAGATTTTAATGATTTTAACTATTTCCGACCACTATCTAACTTACCATTTTTTGCAACGTTTAAGGAATGCTTGTTTTAACTAAACTTAGTGATTTTATTAATGCTCATAATGTCCAAGAGAAATTTCAGCCTTGTTTCAGGATTAACTACAGCACAGAAATAGCCCTTCTGAAGATTTTAAATGATTTTAGATCAAACTACGATGCTCAGAAGGTGACAGTATTGGTTCTACTAGATCTAAGTGCTGCCATATACACAGTAGACCACACTATTATTTTAACCTGTTTAAAACAGATTGGCCTCTCTGGTGCTGTTCACAAATGGTTCACATCCTATCTCAGAGACAGGACTTTTATGGTAAGTTTAGATACCTGCCCCTCTTAGGTCCACAATATCACATGTGGTGTGCCCCAGCGTTCAGTTTTAGACCCAATGCGTTTTAACCTGTGTATGTTCCCTCTTGGCAGTGTCATCAGAAGACATGGAGCCAATTGTGACAGTTATGCCGATGATACACAGTTGTACATCTCCATGTCTCCTGACACACGTCCATTGGATGCACTTTATAACTGCATTTTAGAAATCAAATCCTTGATTGCAGAGAACTTACTCCAGCTCAACCAAGACAAAACTGAAGTTTTTATCATCAGTCCTGAGTCTCAGATAGAGAAACTTTTACAAAAAAAAAGGTTACTGTCTTTTAATCCATCTTCACAAGTAAAGAATCTGGGTGTCATTTTTGATTCTGAGCTGACTTTTATCCCAAACATTAAAAACATTACCAAAATTGTTTTTATCACCTAAAGAACAGAGGCTGTGTTCATATACAAACAAATAACCAGTTCAAAAACCAGAATATTAGCAATAACCCAGTCATGCACGGCCAGGTAAACTTCGGCAAAAACGTGAATATTACCCATGGGGTACCCCTTTTCTAACCCGAATATTTGGTCATTTGAACGCATATCGGCATAACCCCATCAAAAGGAACATTGATTTGTGTTCTGTGCACATTACACTGTTTTAGGATCTATTTTAATGTTCTTCCAACAGTTTGTTGAACGTTTCTGAATGATCTTTCTGAACAGCTTTTATTATATGAAACTTTGCGTTCTCTGCGCTCCTCTGGCAGCCATCTCTTTGTCATCCCAAAAGTCAGGACATACACTCATGGTGAGGCATCTTTCCAGTATCATGACCCTCACCTCTGGAACAGGCTGCCGGAAGACCTCAGGTTCACATTCATGTTTTTTTAGAGCAAGCTCAACACTACCGTTTTAGCCTAGCTTTTAACTGATTTTTATTCATCATAGTCTTCTTTAAATTGTTTTGCATATCTTACTTGATAATATTTCATCAGTGTTTTGGTAGTTAATCTTAACATATTTATCTACTGTTTTTTTTGTTGTTGTTTTTTTTACTTTTTAATCTTCCTTCCGGTGTTTCCTTTGTGGGAGCCCTCTGCATTGGGAGTGGTGATTGACTGTGGTTGCCAGGGTGCTCTACAGATAGTGCTTGGGTGTAATCATAGATTGCACAAAGTGCTGTACAAAGATAAAAACAATATAAACAATGTGGTGATAAAACAATAAAACACACATCCAGTTTAAAGAGAGAGAAAACCTGTGAGAAGGAAATAAACAAGGAAATCAGTTTGAATAAAAAGCAAGATTAAAAAGGTAGGTTTTTAACAGAGACTTAAAAGTAAGAACCTAATCTGTATGGTGTCGTGGTCAATCAACCACCCCCGCGTTCAGGAGTTCGTTGGAGCTTCAAATCTTCAGTAGAGAAAAACCTGGCTGAGACTTAATTTAGTTTCACTAATTTAATTAATTATTATTTATTAATATATTTTTAATCGCTCAGCATGTTTTACCTGATTTAATTTTTAGTTCAGCTTTTAACTGTTTATTTATTAATCTGCTTTGCATTTTTATTATTTGTTTTACACTTATTGTTTTATACTTTATATACTTTATATTTTATTAACTTTATATTTTAATGTATTTTAATCTTTCTTGCCAGTGTTTCCTCTCTGGGGGCCCCCTGCATCGGGGGCGGTGGTCGGCTGTGGCTGCCTGGGTGCCCCCCAGGTAGCGCTTGGGTGGAGGTGGGGGTACCAGCCCTCCCTCCTCTGGGCGCCCTGGGTCGGAGCCTTGGCTGCTGCTGTTGATCTGCTGCTGCTGATGCAGATGGCTCCCATGATGGCATTTCCTGGCTCATCTGTACTCAGCCCGCTTTTTGTAGCTTCTAAGTGTGTGTGTGAGTGAGTATGGCTGATGGGTTGGGTTGGGAGGGGGTTGTATTTGCACTGATGATTTTATTTTTGAAGGGGGGGGGGTTGTGGGGTTATTTTAAATCTGTAAAGCAAGAGTAACTTTGTTTGTTTGAAAAGCGCTTTATAAATAAAGTTTGATTTGATTTGATTTTCAATGTAATCCAACTGTATTGTGCTGAGAAATGTTTTCACCCATCTAATTAAAAATAATCCCTGGGGAAAGAGCAAATCCATGTTATTTTGGTGCAACACCGTTGTTATTCCTGAAAACTAAACAAAAACACCTCCCTCATTGATGGATTTGAAAGCAAGAGCGGGCTCAAGACTTCACTTTTTGTCTACAGTTCAACTGATTACTATCCATTTGCTTGTTCAACTAAATTGATTCTTTTATTTACTTATTTTATTTATCAAGTTTAAGACATACTTATATGTCTTTTTTAAATTTAGTACATCCCTGTGGATGAAACGTAAAAATAAAGATATCATTTCAGTAACCGTTACAGCTGTATATTAATAAGGAATGTATCCTTTGTATTCCTTAGGTGTTGAATTTGCTATGTAAATAAAATTAAAAAAAAAATTTCTCTCTCACCAGCCAGCAACCCCATGCTGTAGGCCCAGTTCTTCCTTCCACCCAACTTTCCAAATTTTGTTCCCGGTAAATGGTGGCGTTTCACCTGGAGATAATTCAGGGGAAGGCACGGGGTTTCAGAGTTCAAGCAACCAGGGCCACGTTCGATCAGAAAAACAGAAACTCTTGTGGTTAGTTCAGCAACATTGACATTGAATCAGCAGCCTTTGATCGTCACTTCTTCAGCAGAAATTGTCCATATTACACCAGCCAAGTGGATTCACACATATTGTCCTTGAAAGTTCAGTTCAGCATGAGGAAATGTGCTCTTTTTTGAAAATATTCAGTCACTGGTGCCCCCCTGGTTTGGGAGCAGAGCACAAGACAGAAGAACTCCTGTGCTGGTTGTATTGATTCTTCTTTCTTTGGCAGTTATGGCGGGCGCCTGGCACTATCCGTCATCAGCCCACGCACCCCCTCCCATTACATCTCCCCAGGAACATAAATTACATCTCAAGAATGTTATCTGAGGGGTTCTCTGTTGGCGGGATGGGAAAGAGAAAAAGACAGACAGAGAGTCGATCCTCTCAGCCTATCTCAAGGAAATTTCAATCAAACGCAACTGGACTTGGTAATTTGTCTTGGAAGACGTTTCACCCCTTATCCAAGAGGCTTCATCAGTTCATGCTCGCCGCTGACCAGGCTGGGACTGGTCCAACTAACTGGTGTGGAGACTCAGCTATTTAACCTCTTGAACAAGAATCATTATGTCATTGGATCTTTTGTGCTCCATGTCTTAACGACGGTCGTTGGCGTGCCGCCTATTGGTGGAGGTTAGGTTTCGGCTTCGTTAGTGCCCTATTGTGTTATAACGACAGTCATTGGAGTCACAGTTGTTTCTGTTATTAGAGGCTAATTTGTTTGAGTTTCCTAGGGAGGGATGAAAGGGCAGCATTGTAAATTGGAGATAGGTGATGTCTCAGGCCTCCTCCTCTGTTTAGCGATGGTTTCTCTACTTTTACATAGATGGCTTCTTTTACTCCTCTTTCAAACCATCTGTCCTCTCTGTCTAATATCTGGACATTGCTGTCCTCAAAGGAGTGGGCTTTCTCCTTGAGATGTAAATGAACAGCAGAGTCCATGCCTGAGGAGTTAGCTCTCCTGTGTTGGGCCATGCGTTTGTACAGTGGTTGTTTGGTTTCACCAATTTCACTTATCCATTCATATATTCTTAGATAATAGTTTATACTCGAGTTTTTACTAATGATAGTTCAGCTCACCTCTCAACTTCCTGCTTTCATACAAAGTTGAAATCACACACATACCCAGCGCTGAGATCTCTCTCACACACACCTTCTCCTCTCTTTTTCTCTCCTCTCAGTTATATTTTACACAAAAAGCATTTAGGACATTAAATCACACTTCCTCCTCGAGGAACCTTTTAACAACCTCGTTGTTAACAAAAATACATGTGAATCAACCTCGTTGTCACTTAGATTACGCTTCAGCAACCTCGTTGCTGCTTTAAAGTACACTCAAAAAATTAAAATTAAAATTCCTCCTCGAGGAATAGTGATCAGCCTCGCTGTCACACCTTAACAACCTCGTTGTTAACAAAAATACATGTGAATCAACCTCGTTGTCACTTCTATTATGCTTCAGCAACCTCGTTGCTGCTTTAAAGTACACTCAAAAAAATTAAAATTAAAATTCCTCCTCGAGGAATCGTGATCAGCCTCGCTGTCACACCATTTTTCTAATCAGTGACCTCGTCACTTCTACTCCACCGAATGTTTCTCTCCACTGAGATGTTTTATAGACTTTGGATACTAGGAGGCTGACACAATCATTTTAGTAATCACCAATGAGCAGAAGAATAGGTCTGCTTACCTTATGTCATGCGCGCAGTTGGTTTCAGTCTCTTTTCTCCTCTGTCAGTTCTCCAATGCTACCAAGACTCCTTTTCTTAGATGAAAATCCGGGTCACGGCACCAAATTGTCGTGGTCAATCAACCACCCCCGCGTTCAGGAGTTCGTTGGAGCTTCAAATCTTCATTAGAGAAAAACCTGGCTGAGACTTAATTTAGTTTCACCTCTGCAGAGCGTGGAGAAGACCTGTCCCCAGCAAGCTGAGTCCCAGGCCTTCTGACGCTCTTCTACAGACAGGCTTGTTTTATTCATCCAACATGATGGCTCACAGCACATACACACCAATACATTTGCTGATTTATTTCCCCACACACACATTTTAGTTACATCTTGCGAGATAACAGGTACCTGGTAGTGCCTGATGGTGCCTGGTCCTGCTCTGAAAAACAACTCCATATATGGTAGAGACTGGTACTGCACATCTCTGAAAAACAACTCCCTTTTACATCTGCAGGCCTCGGTTACTTTCAGCAAGCATGAAACATTTAATCAAATTAAAAATCCTCATTAATGGTAAGGCTTTTCCAAAGCTTAGGAGAGGCCCCAGAAAAAGCTCTGTCGCCTCTAGACTTCAGGCTAGACAGCGGAACTAATAAAAGATTGTTGGGAGGAGGATCTAAGTGATCTTATGGGGGCATGAATATTTAAGAGTTCCGACAGATAAGGAGGTGCCAAACTTTAACGGTAAGCTCGTGCATGAGGCGTGCATGTTGTACGTGCACTCGCAAGCGATCATAAACAACTTAGTCAGCTCTATACTCGACAATTTACAGCTTTGCACACATAACTTCGACTGAGGTAATAAATGTGATGAAAGATATTTAGACCAAATCAATTTTAGTGTATTTCTAGGATATGATACGTGGGACAATTTGTAGCAAAGTGAATCAAGTACGAAACCAAATAATAAACAAATTAATAAATCATGTTGATGAATAAATCACCTGAGTTAATTTTTTGTAGGAAAAATTACAAATAAAAAACAAATGTTAATGTATTTTTTCATTCTTTTTTTAATTTATATATTACTTGAGTAATATAATGAAGCATTGCTAATCCCACTTGAGTAAAATTTTAGATGCTTCAAGAAATGAAAAGCAAACATATTTTAACCCAAAATAAACCAGACACGGAGCTACACTCTGTTACAGGAAAGCTCCTGTTTCTACATATAATTTTTAATGTAATCTGAATAATGAGCTTTTTGTTTCAATTTGAGGTCAAGTGAATATACAGTAAACGCTGTAAATGGTCACTGGAAGTACATTTTACCTTGTAAGATATTTTAATACCTACTGTATTAGTTTTATATTTCATCAAAAAACTTCGAGAAGGGTTTCCTCTGCTCAAAACAATTCTTTTTGTAATCATTTTATTTTGTTTTATTTCACTCTATATGAAATACCTGAATTTACCAAGAATTTCTTGCTTAAGTGTCTGATATTTTAAAAGCAGATGTTACACAGTACGCAAGCAATTTTTTTACCGAAACCTTTTTCACTGCGTAGCATTTTTGACAGCTACTTTTACTCAAGTAAAGGTACTGCTGTTATTACTTGAGCACAACTTTTGTGTACTCTACCCACATTTGTTTGTATTTTGCATCAAGGTAAAGTATTAGCAACATTGTTTTTTTCATTGTAAACACAAAACCCTGACCAAAACACTTTATGCTTTGTTTCAGTTAAGTTTATATAAAACATGCATTTCATCACATTAACCTGTAAACCTTGTTATGTTTCTTTTGAGGAATCCAGTCCAACTGATTATTCACAAGTTTCTGAGGAGAGCAGGGAGAGGAGCAGGTAGAGGGACACCAGGGTCAGCGAGCTTGGTGCACCTGCTGCATTTGCCGACTGATGCCCTCAGACCTGGAAAATAAGTACTGTAGACAGGATCCAGAAGGGTGTCTGAGCAGACGTGCTCCTTTGAACTTGTTCTTCTTGGATGAAGGAATCTTGCGTTTGGCTCGGCCAACGTGGTGGCTCTGCGTGACAGCCAAGAATCTGGATCTGGTAACTGGGAGTATCGTTACTCTGCCTACAGAGTATTTAGCAACATGGACGTCTTGGCGCAGACAATCAGCTTGTGATTTTCTTCATGCTGTGTATGGAGGATCAGGGACAAAACCCCCGACCCATTTGTGGTTTACGTTGGTTTTAAAGAAGTCCCGTTCCACAGAAACCAACATGAAACTCATGACCAACTCAGAAATACTATTTACTTTTATTGTTATTGTAGCAAAATATTCTTGCATATTTGTATTTGTCATAATTACATACATAAATGTGCTGTGTTGAGTTTAGAATGTTATCAGCTTTTTCTAGAGGATCACTTATCAAGTCCTGGAAAAGGATAAAATAAAGAAATTAGAATTATGTCATTTTCTTCCACCAAAATGGAGAAGACATTTGGTTATCATCATTATCTCTCCTCTGCATTGCGGTGTCAGCACCAATTCAGCTGTAGTAGAAGGGATGATCCTGGAGACAGGACCCAGGGCCCTGGGGTCATCTGGCTGAATGCTTCTTTTTGGGAGTCCCCCGGCAGAGCTGAGAGCTGTTCACATGCACTGGAAGGTGGTTATGGTGTTTGGAGTCCAATGCAGCAAGGAATGTTCTGGTTTTATAGACGCCATATGAGAATGCAAAGCGTTTCCCCATCAAGATGTTTTTTCTGGGAAGACTCAAGCTTAGAAGTGGTCCTGCAAAGAGACAAACAAAATAAGAACTGCAATGTCTGTAGAGCAAATAAAATCCACCATAGTGATATATAATTTTGTGGAAGGGATCATGCAACGATACATATGCTAGTATTGGGGCGAAATTGTTCTAATTTCAGCCAGAGCAAAAACTACAAACTGTCTTGGTGTTCATTCTCTTTTTTTGTGTGGTAGAAGTATCCAGTAAATTATTTTAGAAAAATTACAAGAAAAAAAAATCCTAATTATAAAACATATGAGATTGGAGATAAATAATCTTAAATCATGTAGGTCTAAAGCTCCTTTTCCATCAAACTCAATTCTGGTCCTAAAAACAGCAGAATATAATAATATAGGAGCAAAATATGACAATACATACTGACATATACACATAGAATTTCAGAGAGAATAATTTGTTACTTATACACTTGTTTTCAAAACTATTGGATCATCTAAAGCTCCTGTTGATCCATTGAGTTGACGCTACACAGAAAAAAAAAGCTTATAGCCTACATAAATTACAAAAACAGGGCAACTGTTCATCAAACAGGAACCTATTTATTTTTTGTGATGAGAACAATAACCAGGAACAGGAGTTGCATTTTGTTTACTTTATAATTACCTATCAGACTCCCCTGCAGTGACTGAACTGTGGTATAGGTCCCTCCAAACGCTGCTGTAGATGGCTGTGGAGCCTTGATGAACTGACCTTCCCAAAACTAAAACAACAAAGAGACACTTTTACCGCTCCAATCGTAATGTGCACACGTTTACAATGACAGTCAATAATATATACACGTTTTCAGATTAGCGATATAGTTCTACAAAGTTTAGATACTCCGGTAAAGTTAGAACTTTTTTTTCTCATAATACCAACAAATTAGCTAAACAATGCTCAGCTGTGAGCACGACAGACAGGTAGCCTAAAACATGTTCCTACTGCGGACGAAGTACACAAACCCCCGCTTTGAACGAGTCTACTCTTTTTCCCCCACGTATTTAGTAAAGATTTCTCACCTTTCAAGCAAACATGATGCCAGCTGCAAGTCTTTTCTCATACCGAAAGATTCAGCGTTCTCCTCTCAAACGCCGCCCGAAACGATGTTTACTCTGGCTGTTTGTCTACATCGATCCGACTCGTGTTTCTCCCTCTTTGTAGCGCTAGAATAAACTCTTGGTTATCTTGGGCTGGAGTGTTGGTGGTGCTTGAAGCAGCTCTCTTCTTGTTCTCGGCAGAATCATAGGGCAGAATCCATGCTTCCAACGCTATCCCTGCTACAGTTTTAGCTGCAGGAAGCGATAGACCGTGAACGCGCATGACGTCGTCACACATTAGGAGGCGCAGAGGGAGCGCTACTTTTTCGACCCGAACAATAACAAAAAATAATTAATAAAGTTATTTTACAGGCATATAGAAGCAACCACGGTGAAAAGCCCAGGGCTCGTTTTACTGACCAGGACATTGCTGGATTATGTATGAGGAAGAAATTTTGCAGCTCTTTACATTTATTTGCTGTTAAACTTCCGTAGAGTCCCTTAAACATTTAAGGTAAGAAAATTAAATTGTAACCATTTTTTGACGTCCTTTAGACAGTTCAATAATTTATCGAATGATGGCCCACGGGAATGTAGTCGGACATAGATCTGCACGTCGTCCGCAAAGAAGTGGTATGAAATTCCATGCTTGTAAAGTATGCACCAAGAGGCAACATATAAAGTGAGAAGAACAGTGGGCCCACAACTGAACCTTGAGGGACACCACAAAGAAGGTTCGCTGGGGATGAACAACACTGCTCCATATGCAACACTATGCCTCGGTTGCAACTTGGTACTCTAGGCGAGATAAAAGAATGTGATGGTCCACCGTATCAAACGCTGCCGTTAGGTCTAAAATGATCAATACCACTGATTTACCAGAATCAACTGTTAAATAATATTGTTAAATACTCTTAAAAGAGCAGTCTCCGTGCTATGGTGTTGCTTAAAACCAGATTGAAACTTCTCTAAAATACCATAATGGTAGTCCTGCAACTGCCTATCGACAATTCTCTCGAAGACCTTAGAAAGGAAAGGGAGCTTGGAGATAGGCCTGTAGTTGGAAAGCACCATAGGATCGAGATTAGATTTCTTTAAGAGCGGCTGAATAATAGCATGTTTAAAAGCAGATGGGACATGTCCAGCAGATAAGCAAGTGTTAATAATAAGTAAAATCATGGGCTCAATAGTATCTAAAACATTTTTTTAAAGTGATGGGTGGATACTATCTAACGGGCTGCAAGAGGGTCTTAACTGATGAACCACCTTGTAGAGGTCAGAGAGAGACAACAGCTCAAACTGGTCAAAAGCAGTTGAGCATGGTTGCGGAGAAGCTGTGTCCATCAGAGAGAAGACAAGATGATCTAAGCAATGCAATCGTATCTATGAATAAATTCTGCATTTTTTACAGAACAGATCAGAAAAATTTAAACAAGAAGACAGACCATGAGAGATAAGATGACTCAAAACACTAAATAAAACATGAGGCCTATGCTAATTTTTTGCATTAAAATGACAGTGTGTAGTTTTTGCAGTAAATCTTTGAAAATAGCCATTAAAATATTATGTAATAATAATTACATAAAGTTCCCTCAATCTGCTGGGGGATTTCAATGCTCACGTGGGCAATGACAGTGAGACCTGAAAAGGCGTGGTTGGACGGTATGGCCCCCCCGTTCTGAACTCGAGCTGTGTTTTGTTGTTGGACTTCTGTGCTCGTCATGGATTGTCCATAACGAACACCATGTTCAAGCATAAGGGTGTTCATGTGTGCACTTGGCACCAGGACACCCTAGGCCGCGGCTCGATGATCGACCTGGTTGCCGTTTCATCGGACCTGCGACCACATGTTTTGGACACTCGGGTGAAGAGAGGGGCGGAGCTGTCCACCCACCACTACCTGGTGGTGAGTCGGCTCCGGTGGTGGGGGAGGACGCCGGACAGACCTGGCAGGCCCAAACGTGTTGTGAGGGTCTGCAAACAGGGTCTGGCGGAGTTCAAACACGTCCCGTGGAAGGCGGGGAACATTGAGTCCGAATGGGCCATGTTCCGTGCCTCTATTGTCGAAGCGGCTGACCATAGTTGTGGCCGTAAGGTAGTCGGTGCACCTCGAACCCGCTGGTGGACACCAGCGGTGAGGGATGCTGCCAAGCTGAAGAAGAAGTCCTATCGGGCCTTTTTGGCCTGTGGGACTCCGGAAGCAGCTGATATGTACCGGCAGGCCAAGCGGAGTCCGGCTCGGATTGTCGCTGATGCAAAAACTCGGGCGTGGGAGGAGTTTGGAGAGACCATGGAGAACGACTTCTGTATGGCTTCGAAGCGATTCTGGTCCACCATCCGGCGTCTCAGGGGGGGGAAGCGGTCTGCTACCAACACTGTTTACAGTGGGGGCGGTGTGCTGCTGACCTCAACGCGGGACGTTTTGGGTCGGTGGATGGAATACTTCGAAGACCTCCTCAATCCCACCGACACGCCTTCCTGTTTGGAAGCAGAGTCTGGGGACTCTGGGAAGGGCTCTCCAATCTCTGGTGCTGAAGTCACAGAGGTTGTTAAAAAGCTCCTTGGTGGCAAGGCGCCGGGGGTGGATGAGATTCGGCCGGAGTTCCTCAAGGCTCTGGATGTTGTAGGGCTGTGTTGGTTGACGCGGCTCTGCAATATTGCGTGGACATCGGGGGCAGTTCCCTTGGATTGGCAGACCGGGGTGGTGGTCCCCCTCTTTAAAAAGGGGGACCACAGAGTGTGTTCCAACTATAGGGGGATCACACTTCTGAGCCTCCCTGGTAAGGTCTATTCGGGGGTTCTGGAGAGGAGGGTCCGACGGATAGTCGAACCTCAGATTCAGGAGGAACAATGCGGTTTTCGTCCTGGCCGTGGAACACTGGACCAGCTCTACACCCTCGGCAGGGTCCTGGAAGGTGCGTGGGAGTTCGCCCAACCGGTCTACATGTGCGTTGTGGACTTGGAGAAGGCATTCGACCCTCGGGGTGTCCTGTTGGGGGTACTCCGGGAGTATGGGGTACCAGGCCCTTTGATACGGGCTGTTAGGTCCCTGTATGAACGGTTTCAGAGTCTGGTTCGTATTGCCGGCAGTAAATCGGACTCGTTTCCAGTTAGAGCTGGACTCCGCCAAGGTTGCCCTTTGTCATCGGTCCTGTTCATAACATTTATGCACAGGATTTCTAGGTGCAGCCAAGGTGTTGAGGCGATCTTTTTTGGTGACCTCAGGATCGGGTATCTGCTTTTCGCAGAGGATGTGGTCTTGTTGGCTTCATCCGAACGTGATCTACAGCTCTCGTTGGAGCGGTTCGCAGCCGAGTGTGAAGCGGCTGGGATGAGGATCAGCACCTCCAAATCCGAGACCATGATCTTGAGCCGGAAAAGGGTAGAGTGCCGTCTCTGGGTCGGGGATGAGGTCCTTCCTCAAGTGGGGGAGTTTAGGTATCTGGGGGTCTTGTTCACGAATGAGGGAAAAATGGAGCGGGAGACGAATGGACGGATTGGTAAGGCATCCGCAGTTATGCGGGCACTGTACCGGTCTGTCGTGGTAAAGAGAGAGCTGAGCCGAAAGGCAAAGCTCTCAATTTACCGGTCGAGCTACTTTCCTACCCTCATCTATGGTCACGGACGCTGGGTGGTGACCGAAAGAACGAGATTGCAGATACAGGCGGCTGAAATGAGTTTCCTTCGTAGGGTGGCTGGGCTCTCCCTTAGAGATAGGGTGAGAAGCTCGGTCATCCGGAGGGGGCTCAGAGTAGAGCCGCTGCTCCTCCAAATCGAGAGGAGCCAGTTGAGGGGGCTCGGGCATCTGGTCAGGATGCCTCCTGGACGCCTCCCTGGTGAGGTGTTCTGGGCACGTCCCACCGGGAGGAGACCCAGGAGAAGACCCAGGACTCGCTGGAGGGATTATGTCTCCCAGCTGGCCTGGGAACGCCTCGGGATTCCTCCCGAGGAGCTGGCCCAAGTAGCCGGGGAGAGGGAGATCTGGGTCTCTTTGCTTAAGCTACTGCCCCTTCGACCCGACCCCAGATAAGCGGAAGATGATGGATGGATGGATAATTACGTAAAGCACATTAATTGCAAAATATTGGCGATATTGTAAAATATGACTTTAAAAATCAGTTTTAAAATACATAGGCGTGGGCCCTCTTTTCAGGGGAAAGCCTTATTAGATTACGTCTTTACCCCTACAAGAGCCCAGACGGAGAAAGCGCACGGAGCACGCCCGCTATTAAAACATTTATATCCCCTCAAAATGCAAAAAGTTTCGCATAAATACATTTGTACCTCTATGCTAGTTCCAAGCGATGAAAGAGAGACTGATGTGCTCGTCATGTTGCTGCAAATAGATAATTCTCAGGGAATTGAGCATTTGAAAACAGCACTAGTTGGACCTCCGTTGTTGAGTTTCTTACTTGAAGACACAGATACTGCATGCTTGTGATAATTTAGGTATGCACTGCCCCCTATTTGCCAAAAATTACACACTGTGCCTTTAAGCATAGAAAAGTATTGTGTCTTTGCATGCTTTAGTGCACACTGGTATTCAGAGCAAGCATCCCTACGGATACCCAACAAGACACGGAGGCCATCCTTTTTCCATTTTCTCTTGGCTCTTCTGCAGGCGCGTCTGAAAGAACGAATAGTCATTTATCCATGGTTCCGGAACGCACGCACAGTGCTGAGTTCCAAAGGGGCAATACAGTCTAGAATGTCAGTGCAAGTAGACTTAAAAACATTCCAAGAGCTCATCAGCTGAGATGTCGCAACAGTCCACCAGCGCTAGAAGAATGGCTTCTTTAAAAGCAGCAATAAAATGAGAAGCAGTTTGTGAGTTCAAACGGCGTCTGCGACGCGGCAACAGATCCAGGGTCGGTGCAGAGACATCCACAGATACATAAAAAATTACAGAAAAGTGGTCTGAAAACCGGGCTTCACTAATTTCCTTTTTCATGTGTAGGGCCTGATACAGATTAAGTAAGGTTATAAGACGTGAGTAACTGCAAGAACTCCTTAACCAGAGGTTTAGCAGCACAGTAGACGTGAATGTTAAATCACCAACAATTAAAAGCCGTTCAGCATTAAGAATGAGACCTGCCATAAAATCAGAAAAATCAGCAATAAAATTCTTATTCATCTTGGGTGGCCGATAAATCACTGCACAGAGTATAAGAACATCAGACTGAATTTTAAAGACTCAAAGCTCGAGTAAACATTTGCAGGGATGTTTCGGCATCGAAATTTAGATTTCCAAACAGGTGGCAAGCCTTCCCCTTTGCTCGACAGACGAGGGGAGCTGTACATTCACAATCAGCTGGTAGAAGTTCAGAGAAGACCAATGACTCACCATCCCAAAGCCAAGTTTCCGTGAGGAATAAAAGATCCAACGCTCATGCTTCAAAGTAATCCTTCAGTAAGAAGGTTTTATTTGCAAGAGACATGGTATTAAGGAGTGCCATCCGAAGACCAGACCCATTCCCACCTGAAAGGCTCACTCGTTCCAAGGTCCGGAGGCTGGAAAAACCCACTCCACGTTTTACAATCCGTGTGCAGCGAGGACATGTAGCCAGGACTGGGGAAGAGAGGCACCATCCACCAAGCGCAGATCCAGGAAGAACAGGGAGAATCCAGCGGGGCCCCCAAGCAGCACCACTAGTGGAGGGAAGGTAGGTCCTGAGTCTAATCAGCAGACCGCCCCACTTCCCTCTTTTCCTCAAACGCCGCCAAAGGTGTATTGTGTTTCTGTTACTAAATTGAAATTGTAAAATAAAGTGTAAATGGACTGAACTTATATAGCACTTTTCTAGTCTTACTGACCACTCAAAGCGCTTTACATTGAAGCTACATTCACACTCAGATACCGATAACCAACATGGTTCTGTACGATGATGTAGAATTTGGGGGTTAAGGGCCCAGGAGACATGTGACTGGAGGAAGCTGGAATTGAACCTACAACCCTCCGATTGCAAGCCAACTACTCTACCACTGAGCCCCGGTGACCCAAAGTGTAACCCAAAAAGTATGATTATTCAAGCAGTGACTCTACTCATTACAAAATAACACCACTGCCTTGAAATGTAAATGGCCTGTTTCTGTGTTGTGGATTTTGAGGAGTTATGTTTGATGGGTCAATAATAACTTCGAACAATTATACCAATAACCTATTACTGAGATAATTGTTAAAAAATCTCAAATTATCAGTGATGAAATTAGCTAAATGGGCTGCCAGAGTCTTAACCTATATAAGAAATAACATTAATTTTACCACACTATCAGTCTTTATCTGAAGGATGAATCCTTTTGCAGATGTACATTGAAGGAAGTAGAGATTTCATCTCAAGTTTAAGGAATTTATTACCAAACTGCTCACAATCACAAAGTAAATTCAATCTAGTAGAAAATGAGCTATGCTACTTATCCTAAATGATAGATCTATTCTACTGAAAGAAAATAAATGAAAGTGGAAGACGGAATCAAAACAAATCGATGTCACAGGAAGACCGACCATACGTACTTACGTGGTAGGCAAGGGTGGAACAAGGAGGGGAGAGAGCGACAGGAAGGCGCTGATCAACTGTGATTTATCAATGCTCGCGATCGACTCAGGGAAGACAAAGGAAAATGTTGTGATGACGAGCTAGCCTTGTGGCTTAAACAAAGAAGCTATCAGATAATGGCCGCTGCGTTTCTCCTCTTTCCGGAGCGACCGCGCTACACAAAACCCAAGCTCATGAAATCAAACAGTCATGGGCAAAACACAAAACAATCAACACACTGATTTTGCTTACAAATAAAAGAAAAACAGTAACTAACATTAAACACAATCATTAAGTAGATCTAGCAGAAACACATGCACCAATGATCTGCCAACTTTTCTCCACCCAGGTATTGGAAAATTGGAAATTGTTCTGAAAAAGAGGAGACCCCATGGCCAAATCACACTGGTGCACCGCCTCTCTCTCTCTCACTCCCTACATTTGAGCAATCAACAGAACTCCAACTCTCCCAGGAGGGCTGGACCCAGAATAGCAAATATCCACGCCTGACCGGCTCTCGCTCTCTCTGGTTCGATTCGTTCTGAACTAAAGGAGATATCCCCATTCTGCCCAAAGTCCTGATACAGTCTGGGACACGTGCGCAACCCTTCCTCACGCTAGCAAACTTTCCTTAAGCTGAGACTGGCCATTGAAGCATTCCCCCTTTTTCCCCCTTCACTTTTCCTTTCTCCCCCCTATTTCGTGTCGCATTTTTGCCACCCTGAAAGGATTTTAGTCTGCCGCAAGAAATTATAAGACGCCTCATAGTAAGAGATTTCCATTTTCGTATAGCCTGGGTGGAGCAAATTAGGATTCTTTAATTTCTTGTATTTTTATGCATGCATGTCATCTTAACGTTGACGAATTAGATCTGTGTTTTAAATGTACTGTTTTCTTTTAATACGTAAGCTGAGTTTGATTATAAACTGAATTTATTGGTTTCTTAATTAGAAGAGAAGCGGTGTTTGCTTGATTGTGTGTTTTTTTTGTGTTACTTAGTTGGGAGTCATGAACCGGTGCACTTCCAAGCAACTCACATAGCTTGTTAACCCGTTCTATTACAATCCGTACCCATTTTAAGTCAGAGCTCTTTGTTAGCCAAAGCTAGTTCAGTGATAGGCGCCACACGGTCTCTTTGTTTCAGAGCAACCACGAGGTAAATTACCAAAGTAATAATCCCCCGCCCCTGTTTGGCAGCTTGCGCGTTCACGCCTGTACGCCGTTTCTGCACGCATGTTACGACGTACAGGAAGCCTCCCTAGTGACATGGCTGTGACACCTTCCGGCCGGCTGCGATTTTTGTGGGTTTTTTTATGTAGCAAGTAGCTGTAGCCACATAGCTTAGCAATTAGTCGAGCCGAGTAGCGGGTAGTTGAACTTCAATTGTTGTTTTGTTTGGTAATTAGTTAAGAAATTGTATCAAACCTTTGTTTCTTTTATTTCGAGTGTGTGTTTGAAACATCGGAAAAGGGCTTACCCTTCACATC
Organism: Apricaphanius iberus; assembly: GCA_028564705.1. NCBI lineage: Eukaryota > Metazoa > Chordata > Actinopteri > Cyprinodontiformes > Aphaniidae > Apricaphanius > Apricaphanius iberus. Next base: position 394,970 of record JAPXFQ010000863.1, on the reverse strand, counting down.
CAAAGTTATCTGGTAAATCATTGATAACTAATTTATAAATTGCTATGTGATAGTTAATTTTGATAAATAGAACATCTTGTTTCCAGGTTAAACTGGATGGTGAGAAAGGAATAATTAAATTAATAATTTATGAATGATTAATTCAATATTCGTAATATAACCAGATAGACCATAACTCTTACTTTACTTGGTGACATTACACAACATCAGTGAAAAGCTCTGACTGCAAACAGTTTCTTGGATCAGATCAGATGGTTCACAGGGAATGGAAAAAGCCCGGGCAGTGCAGGGTGACTCTTTTGGACTAGCTGTTAGAATTCGAGGTAGAGAGGGAAATCGGATCGCTAGTGAGTTCAGGGTCTTCTCCTCAAAACGGCTGCGTTGCCATCAGCTGGATGGAGCTACTGCATCTTGGGTTGGTGCTGAAGTAGCTAATGAGGTCAGTTTGTAGGCTACAGGATAGCTCTGAATAGGAGCAAGGGATGCTGGGAGACTGAGTCCATTTAATATGTACCAGACAGACCCAAGAAAATGTATTAATGTTGGGTTTCTTAAAAAGAAAGTTATGATCTATCTGGTTATATTAGGAATATTCAATTAATAATTCATAAATTATTAATTTAATTGTTACTTCAAATTATTAAAAACGGGGCACCAGCCAGGAGTTAGCCCGGCAAGATATTTGTTTTCAGAGTTTAGCTCTACAAAACCAGCAGTTAATGTTATGGTTACTCGATATTATTTGTCTAAAGGTTAAGCCCTTTGCAATGATTCAAACACACAATCAAAATAAAAGAAAGAGATTTGATTCAGTTTAACAATTTATTAACTAATTCTACCAAACAGAAACACAACCAGCCAAAGCAACCTGCTAAGTAAAAAAAGACTACAAACATGGACGTCGACCGGTACTGTGGAGGCCACGTCTAGGGAAGCTTCCTAAACGTACGTGCTTCGAAGCACGCACTCACGTGTAGAGGCAACGTACGCGCATGATTGGGCAAAATGCTGATTTGTGGGGATTTTTATTTATTGGGGCAATTTACCTTGTGGTCTCTTTAAATAAAGAGCCTGTGTGGCGCTTATCACTGAAACTAGCCTTCGGCTAACAAAGAAACCTGAATTGACTGATCACGGATTGAACAAAGAGTGAACAGAGGCTACGGTTGGTTTTGCTTGTCTCTCAAAAACTCTGATTCGTATCTCAACACAGAGATCAAAGCAAAAATGACACACAATCAATCAAACCCTGCTTGCTTACTAATTAAAAGAAACCCAGTAACTTCAACACAAATCATACACAATCAAAACTCAGCTTGCTCAAGAGAACATCATAAACTTCAAACACATATTTTATTACTGGAACGTTTAGAGCAGCATGCATGGATAAATTAAAGAAAATAAATCTTAGCTTGCTCCACCCAGACTTTAAACGAGATTGGATTGATCTTACTTGAGTCCGTCCTATAGTTGATCGCGGCAAAGGTAAAATCCTTTCAGGCAGAGCGGAAAAATGCGACGCAAAAAAGGGGTAGGAAAAGGGAGAAAAGAGAAAAAGCTTCAATGGCCAGTCGGAGCTTAAGGGAGGTTTGCTAGTGTGAAGAAAAGTCAGACACGTGTGTCCAGCACCGTATCAGGACTTTGGGCAGAGACAGAAATCTTCTTCAGCTCAAACAAGTTGAACCAGAGAGGGAGAGCTCTTTTCCTGCTGAGGTATGTCAGAAAGTGCGTTCCGATGCACGTCTCCTCCTTTTTCTTCAGGCATCTAGTCAGGCTGTAAGAGAGTTGCAGTGGGTTTGATTGAGTGATTCTTCACCCAGTGCAGATAGAGGGACTTATCAGAGTCCAGCCCTCCTGGGAGGGAGCAAGGTTCTGTTGATCGCCCTGATGTTGGGAGTGAGAGAAAGAGACGGTGTGCCGGTGTGATTCGGCCAGGGGGAAGAGTCTTTGGTAGAGCTCGTTCTGCTCTGGAATGGCAGGAAACCGGCGAAAATGGGATGCTGGCATCATTCATCGTAGAACCCTCATATATATATTCATGGGTCAGACCCAAAATCAGTGTTGGACAACCCTGAGCATCCTCTTAATGGGACTATCCTGATTAGTGATTTCAGTCAGAGGCTTCAATGGTTTTGCCGCACTAGGCTATTAAAGAAGGTACAGTATATCATACTTAAACTGTTAAAATGATTTGTTTTAATGACAATGCAAAAAAGTGCAAAACTAGATCTGATTACATAACTTGCAGTACTATAATGACCAGCTTCAATTTCTTTGGATCCAGTTTGCTGTTATCTTTTTGGTTTTTAGACATTTATTAAAGCTTTGGCAAGAAAACATATTTAGGCTACACAATCTAGAGTACTTTTGTGAACAGAAGAGTTGCCTATCTTAACACTCACTCAGAGTAAAAAACAGATATGCAAAAGCATTTAATCTCTCTGTTTAATGTGGTGCTTTGTTGGAAATTGTAACTTTATTCTGTAAACCAATCCAGTTAAAATCAGATTATTCTAATCTATTCCATGAGATGAATTTAACCTGAAATATAGAATGTGGTTACTATGAAGTCCTGAAAATCATTGCAAATCCTGACTTTTGAATGAATTGATTTCAGTGTTTTTTCCTTAGAAGACAACACAGTCCCAAATAATTGTGACCTTTGATGTTTGCCAATTACCTCATTATCCATAGTTTAATGAGTAACAGCTGTTTCTTCATTCACATCATTGAGGACTGCATCGTTCAAGAGCATCAAACAGAAAAAGTTATTGCTTCGTTGCAGGTTTATACAGTTTCTGATGACCAGGTAATTAACTGTGTTCAGATAGGCAGCACCTGGCTCCCATTTCCTCTTTGATTTCCTGAATCGTGTTTCACATTATACTTTTAATCAGGGCCTCTTTCTCTTTACCACAGTTAAAATGCCAAGTGTTTATGCCCTTAAGGAAGAATAAGAGTAAATCTTTCCAAAATATCTTCAACCTTCAATATAATGTATATCCTGTATAGGTTAACTGAGCCCCCCCCACCCCCCCACCCCCCAAAAATATAAATAAATAAATTCAATAAATAATATAATTATATATTATTAATATTGTTACTGTTATTATTAATAATATTATTAGAAGAATAATTTAGAGGGAAAATATGGATAGTAAAAGTATTTACAATAGGTGTGTGCCCTTTTAGGTTTTTTTGGAAATCTCTTAATTAATAACTTTATTCCTCTATGAGATCCTGTTGACCCTTTGTCCCCCCTCTGCAGCTTCAGCTACAGCTAAAGGATGGAATGTAGAAAACCATACTAAAATGTCAGAGCTTTATTTAGTGTTAATCATATCCTTTGTGTTTGATGGAAGACATACATTTAAGTAGACTGCTTCTGAAACGTAATTAAATGGTGACGAAGTACTCAAATCATGCTTAGTTTTTTTTTAGATCTGTGCCACACAATTGCATTTTTATTGTGCAAAATGAGATCCATTTCTTAAGTAGACTGCACCTGTTAACAATCACTCATCTTGGGGTTTACTGAATTAGGAGGAGAAGCAGAGGCAGGTGATTAAGAACGGCTCTGAAGAAGCAGAGTGCATTTGTGGACTGAGTACTGTGCTGAAATTCTTGGTATTAAAATTACATCAAAGGCAAAAGCCATTTATCGCTGATGTTTGTTTTCTTAATTTCCTCAAACTTTGCACAGGAACTCATCCTATTTTAGTAATAATTCTTTTGATGCAGATATATTAGTCAAAGTGAAATATCAACCAGCAAAGGGATCATAAACTTTCTTCAAAACACTCCCACACTACAGTTAATTGTTTCTGGTACAGTGTTTTATTCCCTATATCGAATTTTAAACTAAAGTATTAAAAAAGGTGAGCTGCAAATAGTCACACACGCACACACACACAGTAGGAGGAAAGACCGTTGACTTATTCATTCATTAATTTCAGTGACTGTAGTATGCTTAGCCTAGACACTTTTCCTAACCCTAACAATTACCGATCTATTCTTAACCCTAAGCCTAACTAAAACTTAATTCACACCATACCTCAAATTTGGCTAAAGGCAATCTATAAAAACCTTCTATTTTTGTTGAACACAAGTCCCCAGTCTTTTTACCACTATTTAAGAATCCCTTGAAACTGACAAGACAATATACTTTTAAGGTCCACAACTTAGAAAACATTTAAAAAAATATCCAAATCAGATTGATCTTCCCCTAAAACTGTGGCTGAGAAGACTTTTGATTTAATAAATTTATATTAAGACAGAGACAGGGGTTTGGACCCATCTTAGCAGTTCCTCCTGTGAAAATCCATTTCAGCATTGGATGGAAAGCCTGTATAAATCAAACATTCCCTAACTGGCAGTTGTAAATTCCATTAATCCAACAAGAATGGAACCCTGAGGATCGCTGAAGGAAATCCACAAACTAAACAGAAATCTTAAACAGGAGCCCAAAAAGGCAAATTCATCCAAAATTGAAACCACTGTGTAAGTAGCGATTTTGAGAGTCCACATTCAAAAGCCGCAACCCCCATTGGTGTGTGGATTCTCCCCTAGTTGATGTAGAAACTCCAGTGTTGAGTCAAAACTGGACTTTCTCCCAAAACTGCTGTCTTCTTGATGTAAACACATGCACACATTTCCTTTTTGTTTGTTTTTTTACCTGAAGCTCTGCCAGGAAACAAACAAGTTGTTCCAAGATCGTTCTTACATATAGTCTGACCATAAAATAATTTGTATACAGGTATGTGACTGTTGACTAATTCTACCAGAATCTTAACCAATTCCTTGTCCTAATAAGGAATAGTTCCTGTGAATCTTCTTACAAAAGTTTTCTATTGCCCCATGCCCCTCTGTCTTGGTCAGCTTCTCCATATCACTCATTCACCACAATTTCGCCATATTCTGAACATAAGTTACATGATTATTACATTCTTAACATTTTTAAAAGAATCGTCATCTAAATCACAAAAGCTCACATTAACCATCAACTTGTTTAAAAACTCTTATTGCTCATCCCTATTCATTAGATCTCTAAGATTAGAATGCCTTTTTTAAGTTATAAAAAATATAATTGAAATAAAACATTCCATTGATTTAAAAGAAATTCAAATTCCTTATGATAATGAAACTAATCTTTCTATTGACTGCTTCTAAAATCAACTTGTCAGTTTATGACCCTATAACATAGATCAACTTTTCGTTATTACAAGTGTTGTGTGAAGATAGCTTTTTGTGGTTAGATACAGAAAGAATAAGATTAAATCAGGGTCTGCACAACACAAAATGCATAAGTATAATCTCATTATTATCTCTCATTATTATTATCAATTTAAGGGTTCCCTTTGAAAAGCCTAATCAGTGACTAGTCTACAATGTAACATTAAAATATAGGGCTTAGTATATTTTTAGTCTAACATAGTTTTATGTCTTAGCCGTGCTGAAATAAATGTAGATAAACACAAATATGGGGCAGAGGATCAGAACCCCTTAAGCCTGGTAGCCCACATTTTTGGGGGCACGCCTCCTAGAGTAACATTTAACTTTCAACTTTCAATTATTTGTTATTACAGACACCCACAGTTGGTCTGAATAGTTACTATTTATAATGTTTATTTGTTTCTTTACAATGAAAACCAGCTGCTAATCCGTATTTTGTTCAGGTGGAATTCATATTTCATATTTTCTGTCTTAAACCTCAATTACTCATGCCCATTATGATTTTCTTGAGAACTTTCACATTCACAGTATCCCCATAGGCCTTCCTATTATATGAGAGCAATTTGAACATTTTAGACCTATACAAGCTTTCCAGAGTGAAGGTATGCCAAACTCGGAAAAAAGCAGCCTCAGGCTTAAGAGGTTAAACTCTATTCTGGATTTAACAGGGTACCAATGAAGAGGCTAAAACAGGAGAGATCTGATCTTTCTTTTTAATATTTATAAGAACTCTTGCTGCAGTATTATGTATCAACTGAAGGCTTGAATTGCATTTTGTGGACCTTCTGATAGTAAGGAATTACAGTCCTCCAGTGTTGAAGTAAAAGATGCACAGACTAATTTCTCAGCATCACTCCTGGATAGGATGTTTCTAATTTTAGCAATTTTCCGGAGGCGAAAGAAAGAAATCCTGGAAACCTGTTTAATATGGGATTTGAATGTCATGTCTCTGTCAAAATTACGTAGCTGATTATGTTACGTTCTTTACGGATTTGGATATCCCTGGTCTATAGAGTGTGATACACAGTGAGTAGTTAGAAGCATATCTAACTGTAAACTTATAATTTAATGTTAATAAGTCGTATAATCTTGTTGAGTAGGGTAAAATAATCTAAGGGTCAGTTCTAAATTACTTAAACCAGAATATAACACATGACAGAAAAGAGTTCAAACACACCCTCCTCCTTCTCAAAGTTCATGGCTGCTTTGGTTTTTGGTTTAAAACATTTTTTTTGTGTATTTTTTACTTTCTCTGTGAAAATGCCTGTTTGGCTGCATGGATTACTGGATTTTATCCTACATTCCTAAAGAAAGAGGACAGCAACAGAATACCAGCCCCAAAGGCAAATTCTCGAAATGTCCTTGGTTAGGAGCAATGTGGAAGGCTACTTCCACAGGTGGCTATGGCATTTTTCATAGAAAGCACTAATTTAAAACAACAAGTAATGAGATATGGAGTTTTATCTGTAATGCAATGTTAGGCAGTAAAATAAAATTCTAAATAATAAATCAATGTAGATACAGTGGAGTAGATGATTAAGGGCACCAAGACTCTAAAGACTTAAGACAGTAAGATACATAAATACATGATTCAGGCAAATATTTTTACTGGGTTGTATACTAGTTACAAATTGAGATCAATACAGAATAGGTTTAAATGACTCAAGGAATAAATCACAACATGGTAAATCCATTGATTTAATTAATGTAAAAGGTGACATTTAAATGATACAAATCCCAGTGAATTGCAAATAACACTAAAATTGTCAGCGAGACCTTAGTGTGTTTTCATAGCAAGTTATCAAAAACCTTTCTGGCTTCACACCATGTAGAAAATTATTACAAGATTAAACATTTTATCTTTACCTCTGGTCTGCACTGAGGTTTGGAAAAGGGGAAAGAAACAGATTCAACAGTGGTTGAGAGTGCAGAAATTAAAAAAAGGGTGTCAAAGTAGTAGTGATAGAGTGGAGGAGGCTTGGCAGGCACACTGTCGCAGAGTGGCAGAGAACCAGCTCAAGTGTGGCAGTCTGGATGCTGCTTTCATTTTGGAAAATAAGGTGTTTTATAAAAAAGTTCACAATGTTTTGCTGTATTGTGCTGTCAAGCCTGATACTATAGTATTTATTTGCAGGTAAAGGGATACTGAAAACAATTAGTTCATTTAGTTGGCTAAATTGTCAATAAACAGCGCTTCAACAAATTTTATTCTTAAAAACTGAGATACAAGTTTGTAACTCATGTATATATGTATGTACTGTGTATATATATATATATATATATATATATATATATATATATATATGTGTGTGTGTGTGTGTGTGTGTGTGTGCAGGAAAGGGTGTGTGGAGGTAATAGTTTGTAATAGTTTTGCTGAGCAAGAAGTGAATAATCCCTACCCCACAGGTAAGCGAGACAAGCCAAGAAATTGAAAAAAGGATGGATTTTATATTCAACCTTGAATATTATAGCAGATGTGTATGTGGATGGATTATACAGGTACATAATGTATTTCTTATACATATGTATTGTATGTCATTTCTTATATTTCTTACATTTTATGACCTGAAGCAGAATATTGTAATTGTGTTGTTTATTCAACATCTGCCTGAAAAATGGCAGTGCAACTGTTTGGGTCTGAGCCATGTATATGATCGCCAAGGGCCCTAGAAATATGACGCCAGCATTCCAGGGACCAATGGGACAGCTGTCCGTCTCTCTCTTCCTTCCAAGCCGCTGAGCGCTAGAGGACCTGTCACACTGGTTGGCAGGAGCGCCAATCCATCAAACCCGCTGCAGTTCCTTACAGTGTGAGTGGACCATCTGCACAAAGTAGGAGGAACAGCACGGGCTTCTTGTTTATATCTCTGAATCTCTGAACTTCGTGTCCTCTCTGGTTCGATCCTCGGACTAAAAGGAGATCCCCCCTCTTCCAAGCTTGGTTTGGTGGGTGAAAGTTCTTGCAACTTCAAGGAGAGACCTCTTTTCCTAACACGTGTTTTTGGATTTCCCCCCTCCTTGCAACCAAGTCCTCTCGTTAGTTTTGGCTGGCCACCAAAGCTATTTTTGCATTCCGCCGAATCTCTATCTCTTTTTATTTTTTTTCTCATCCCCTTTTGCGTGCCGCTTTTTTGTCATAATCAAGGACGTGGTATCTTTTTCCTGCATCTGGGATTTCTAGTTCAAGAGTAAGACTGTTTCAATTTACTTTCAACCTGGGTGGATTGAATTAGGAAGTTTTCTTTATAATTTTATGCACGCATGATTCCTAACTTCAAGTGAGTTGTTTCGTTTGAGCGCTCCATGTTGGAGTTTTCTGCTGTGTTGTTTTCTATTTACGGGTAAACTGTGAGCTCTGTGTTTGTGTAGGTTTCATGACTGTGGTAGTGTTCGTCCTTTAGTAATAAGCAAAGTTATCTGATGGTAGGAAAGAAATTTGTTTTATTTCTTGTCTCTAATAGTAAGTGCTTAGCGACATAGGCGTTCTGTTGCGCACATGGATTGCCTCTCAGAGAAGCGCAGCGCCGAGGGTAGACGTTAATCCTTTTTTTTCCTCCCATATATCTAAACCAGAGTCTTTGTTAGCAGAAGCTAACTCACTAATACAAGCCACGAGGTTTCTTGTTAAAGAAAAACCACGCGGCGCCTCATCCAGCAATAAAACCATAAACTTCTCCCCCTTTGGCAAGTTCACCGCCTCCACGTGTGCACGCGAGGGGCTGCGTACGAACGTCAGGAGGAGGTGACCCGTTATGTGCCTAAGTGACGTCACCATCTTGTCACGTAGCGTTAGCCTTTAGCATAGCCGTTAGCCTTAGTGTTAGTATTTTTCTTTGTCTAGGTGTGGTTAGAATAAATTAGTTAAATTTAATCAAATCTCGGGTTTCTTTTATTCTGAGTGTGTGTGTGTGAATTATTGCAAAGAATTCACTTCCTTCAGGAAGTCTTCCTGGTATAATCTCTGATAAATAATAATAATAAGTAAGATCATTGATTGATAATCTTCTTTTAAATAGAGATGAGATCTTGTTTCTAGCCAAGAGTTCTCTGGTAGTTTAGCACCTGCCCAGATGAGGCTGTGGTGAATAAACAAGATGAAAGAATGAATTCTAGACGTGTGTTGAACATAAACCATGCCACTATCTATGTATACTCAATAATAGAAAAACAGTGACTTTCCAAAATGCAAAAAGTTTATTTACAAAAGACGGAAAATACGACAAACATTTAATAACCCAAGCTAGAAACAAACACAATACTGATTAAAATAAATAAATAACCACAAATAAAAGAACAATTAATGGATAAATATGTAATAAATATACAAACCATAAATTCTGATGTCACAGTTCTGGAGGAGTCTGGAACTGAATCTGCTTTAAAAGACTATGGCTGAATTAAAGCTAAATTAGTTTACCAATTGTGATTACTTAAACTAATTAGCACCATTGATTTATGTCTAAACCAATAAACTATATAAGAAAAAATTTTAACATTCTTTGGATTAAGAAATATTTTGTTTAAAATTATCTGGATGGAAACTAAATAACCCTTGGAAAATTACTTACTGCACACGAAAGTAAACAATCCATTTCTAGTGTTTTTGATGCGTTGAGGTGGGTTAAAACATGGCTATTGAGATTAGTTTTCTGTTCTTAAACAAGGGCTACTTTATAAAAGATTTTTCTGATTTTCTGTCTGAAGTAATACCTCATTACAATCGGGTTCAGATTGTCGGGGACTTTAACATCTACGTGTGCTGTCCAGACATAGCCTTGGCGAGTGACTTTTTATCCATCATTAAGTCTTTTCATTTTGTGCAGTGTCTGGTCCCGCTCATGAACTGGGACAGACATTGGACCTCGTTCTTTTGTTTCGCTTGGTTGTGTCTAATATGGAGACCTGTGACAGCACAATCTTAGATCATTTGCCTATATTATTTGATACGGTTTTCTCCTCCACTCCTGGTAAATCTGGCGCCTCAGCCCGGGAATGTCAGATTTTTAACTCCTCCACTGCCATTCAGTTTTTGGCTGCCTTTGACCACCTCTGTGTGCCCCCTACCTCATTTGCTGGTGACACAGAGGAGCTTAGCTCTTGGTTTCACTCCTCATGTTTAAATATATTGGATTCTGTGGCTCCTTTAAAAACCATGCAGCCCAGAATCAAACTAGAGCCTTGGTTAGTTTAGAGAACCCGTGCAGCAAAGAGACTGTGTCACAGAGCTGAACGTAGGTGGAAGAATGATAAGCTTCAGGTTTCCTTCCAGATCCTGAAAGACTGCTGGAAACACTACCAGATCACCAATAAAGACTATAGAAAAGCATACCTGTCTAACATAATTAGGAAACACAGCCATAAGACATAGGCATCATTTTAACCGGGGACGCCGGGGGACATGTCCCCACCAATATTTATGATTGACGGCCTTGGCCCCACCAAACCTGATGCGGAAATTATTTTACCAGCACTGATCTAATAGCCACTTGTGCTGCAAAGTTTCCACATCACTATCTGAACAGAATAATTTTTAATTCACTCCACTTTCTTATGTAGTCATGTTTCTTTCTATACATATGCTACAGCATTCTCTGCAGTATAAATTTCATGTTTTAAAAGACTGGTAGTCAGCTACAGGGCGGAGTCCTGCAATGTCACTGGTACCCGTTTCAAGATGGATAAAAATGTATATAGTTCCCTTGCTATAATGTGGTCTGCCCTTTGCTGCTTTGCTGTTTGGCAGATTTGTTTATTAGTACAATTTAAATGCTTTCTTTACAGCATACTAACGTGCATTGTATTCATCCTAAATGATTGGAAACAATTGTCAATCTCCTCCTGTCATGTCTCCCGTGCTTGCCAAATTCATCATGTCTGGTTATAAAAATCTTCTCATCCAGAGGAAAAAACAGTAAACTGCCCATAACTATGTTCCTCACTCTGAAACGTCACCTACACTGAGACCTTCAGTGGAGAAAGATGCACCTGAGCTGCGCAACTGTGGGGAGACCGTACTGCATATTAATGCTTTTATGTTTTAAATCTACGAAGGTTTGAGTATTAAAACTAGTGATAAATGTGAGTAAATGTTAGTGTATGTCTGGGAAAAGTGTAAAAAAGTGTGTGGCAAGGGGGTTTACAGCCTTGAAACATAATGATTGTAAAAAAATAAATATGACTACTAATGAGGATTTTTAATGTGATTAAATGTTTTATGCTTGCTGAAAGTAACCAAGGTCTAAGAGGAAGTAGTATCTGATATGAGATGTGCTGTACCATGCTGTGCCATGTATGGAGTTGTTTTTCAGAGCAGAAGCTGCAGAACCAGGCACCACCAGGCACCAGCAGGTTCCCTGTTATCTCGCAAGATGTAACTGAAATGTGTGTGTGGGGAAATAGCCAGCAAATGTATTGGTGTGTATGTGCTGTGAGCCACTCCCTGTTGAATGAATAAAACGAGCCGGTCTGCAGCGGGGCTTCAGAATGCTTTGGACCCAGCCTGCTGGGGACAGGTCTTCTCCACTCTCTGCAGAGGTGAAACTCAGCCTGGCTTTTTTCCACTGAAGATGTTATACTCTAAGTACTCCTGAACTCGGGGTGGTTTATTGACCACGACACTACTTTGTGGACTTTGCCTGTTGCGGGTTATATTAATACTGAATGAGGGACGATTATAAATTAAATTTACTGGGTCTGGTTTCTTTACTGCGGGTGGGGTGCCAGAAAAAAAAATCCATGTAATATTTTTGCTTTGACTCCCAAAGATGATATGTTGACATACTGGATTTGTGTAGAGAGCATGCCAGAATGCTACTTTGCGTAAAAGGCAAAAAATTCTCCCTATCTCAGCATCCAGCTGCCAGAGAGAGGCGCTTCTGTGACACAGGAAGGGAGAACCAGGGAGTGGACAACATTTTCATCAAAGTTGGAAGAAAAATCAAAAGAAAAAATAACTTTATCCATTACTTCATATGAACATTTTCCTTTTTGGGACTCTTAAACAAAACACAACAACAATGTTGTCTCACTCCCAGTCCGCTCGCATTAAATACACTTACTCCCGGAGCAGTGACATTTTAAAAAAAAATTTCACCTTAAACAACTTTATGCGGATCACCCACAGGTAGCTGCCCTATTGCAGGACTGTCATCTGTAAGTTAAATTTGAAGTTTCTCCACACAGAACCTTTTTGGAAAAAAAGCATGTTTTATTGTTGTGCATTCTGCTGGTGCGAGTACATATATTCAACATTGCTCTTTGTGCTATTAATTATTTTTAAGTTGATGTTTTTTTTTTGTTTGTTTATCTGTTTTCTTAATTAATGCAACTGTGAAGCACTTTGAATTGCCTTGTGTATGAATTCTGCTCTACCAATAAACTTGCCTTGCCTTATCCTTATTTTGCTGGATTTGTCAGCCGCTTTCGATACCGTTGACCACAAAATTTTACAGTCTAGGCTAAATGAACTGGTAGGGATCCGTGGCACTGCACTCGAGTAGTTTAAATCATATCTACTGGACAGAACTATGATAGTGAGCATTCCTGGAACCATCTCAACAACAGCTCCACTTTTATATTGGGTTACACAGGGCTCTATTTTGGGACTTATCTTGTTATCCCTGTACATCCTTCCTTTGGGCTCCATTCCAAAACAGAGTTTCCTTTCATTGTTATCCTGACGACAGTCAGATATATTTACAAATCAGAAAAAATTTGCTCTGTTGCTCCACTTTTGGCATCTATTCAAGACCTCAAAGATTGGATAGCTCTGAGCTTTTTAAGTTTTATTGAAAGAAAAACCGAAGTGATGGTGTTTGGTCCAAGTAACTCCTGTGACCCCTCCACAGTTGATCTGGGTCCCCTGGCTCCATATCTCAAACATTACACATCAAATCTGGGTTTTAAAATGGAAAGTTATTTTAAATTTGATTCACTGTCCAATTTTAAAACACTTCTTAAAACCTATTTTTACAGACAAGCATTTGGCTGTAAATGAGACTCTGCTCTATTGGTGTGGTTTTTTGTTTTTAACTAGGTTTTTAATGTTCAAAAACACTAATTTGTTTCATCTATCACTTTATCTTCTTAACTGTTGTTTTAGTGTTTTGAGTTTTTATTGTACAGCGCCTTGTTGGACTGCGTTCATGTTAAGGCCCCATATAAATAATACAAATAAATACTAATAAAATAAATAAAATGCTAAACTAACTTTGCCTCTGCCCAGAACAGACTTTATAGAACGATTAAAGTTTGCCAGGCTTCTCTATTTCTCCATGTCAATGGGGGGGGGGGTCTCTAAAGGGTGTTAGCCAGCAGGCTAACAAAGGATTGTTAAGCTAGTTAACAGGCTAGTAGCGCTGATAGCTTCTAACTTCACATGTCGGCTCCCTCTGGTTCAGTTACATATAGATCGGCTCCGGCACTCACTAGAAAAGTACTTTTCTGGGGCTCTCCAGCTCGGGATCCACCTCTTATCGGCTCTGTGGCAGTGAATTAATGCAGTGTTGGCTGGTTCAGGTCCCACTGCATGTTGGTCAGTTCCCGTTTCTCCTCTCATGAAGGGTCTGCAGTTTTGGTAGGCTTTAAGGGTAAAACTATGGGTTTGTTTCATCAGTGTTTGTGATTCACCTGGTACCGGCAGTTTCAGTCCCTTAGAGTGAGTTTTTCCCAGAAACTTATGTGCGTTCCTTTGCCAGCGAAGGAAGGTGTTGGATGTGTCCTCCCTTGAGCAAGCCTTGGTCGGGCTAGCTTTGAAGAAGGAAGCTCTTCGGGGAAGGAAGCTGGAGGGGTTGTGCTGCATTACATTTGTCTCGGATACTCGGGCGTCCGTAGCTTTACACAAGACTGTAATGTAATTCCCCACTTAAAGCTTTCCAGTTTGTCTCATTACACTCCGAGTCGGAAAGAACATGGATGCTTTGAGGGCAGCAGCTGTTGAGGGGCAGGCTAGTCATTTTTATTATTGTTAGCAACATAACATCTTCAGCAGACCAGCATGAAAAACAAAGCTGTACATTGTATTGCACGCACAGCAAGGCTGTGCAATGTATAAATTGGTGAACGGATTAAAGCAGTAATGTAGTCAAGTGTGTAAGAGCATTTAAAAACAACATTGAAATGATCAACATTGGACAAATCCAAAAAAAATACATCTCAACTATGGGCACAGTCATCTTTGTTCTCCGAGCTGCCCGCTCTAATTGGGTTACTATTCAGAGATCCCAGTTGGAGTTCAACATTTTCAGTCTATTTACCCGACCCCCCCCCAACTTCCTGTGGGGTTTCTTCTTCTCCTGATGAGCAAGAAGGCAGATTTGCGCCACCGGATGTCTGTGTGTGACCCAACAAAAAGAAAAAATATCACTGACGCAACAGTTATATGCGGTTAGAAAATAAAAATACTTTATCATATCCTGGATGACTGAGAATCAATGTAATCTTAAGAGATAAATTACCTTCATTTAACTCTCAAGAAAACATACTTCAAGCTACCAAAAAATTATTGTTCACCACTTCATTTTCCTTTTGCGCTCTAAAGCTAATGAAGTCGTCTTCTTTGATTTTTTTTTAATGTCCTCTGAAAGCTTTTATTTTTTTACACCTACTTAATTCTTCTAGCTGCCTCCTCCAACATCTTACCATTGATTAATTGATATCAAACTTATGTGCAGTAGCTCTATTTCCTTATCCAATGGCAATCTTGATCGCCTTTAAAGTAAAAGCTACATTATATGTATTTATGTTTTCCATGATGTGGTGTGTCTTCTTTGGCACATGTCCATCTCACTTTTACACTTCCTACTGTAGTGCCCCCCAGGGGCCGTTAGCCAGTAAAAAACATCTACATATTAGCCTGATCGTTGTATAGGAAGCAGTGTTCAATCATGAAAACAGTCATGGCTTACAAATCTAACACTGCTGGTTCTGAAGGGTTGTTTTTTTCTTTTATTTCACCTCCTAACATTTTGTTAGTTATCAAAATTGACAGTGCCTGCTGCGGTAGCCTTACCAAACCTACATAAAAAAGCTGTTTAAATGCACTCAGTGCACTGACCACAAAAAGGAGTCCACAGAGCATCCACACAGGTTGGAAAGGTCTGCCTTACTGCTTTTATAACGCTGGTGTCAAACACATGAAAGGTGAAGGTCATTTTTAACTGGCCTTCTGAACATGATTAACACATTTATTTCTGAACCGATATTTGAAAACATCATGAATTTTTTTTAATGCAAATGTGTATAGTTAGTTCCTGATTCAACAAGGAAAGGCAAGAAAATTAAAATAAACAGGCAGAGAATGAGAAAAGGGAATAATTTTCATTGTTGGTGTTGAATATAAGTCCAATGTCCAAAACCTGTGGCTTTTCCTTTATGTTCTTTCCGGTCTCGTAATGACATTTACCAAATCACTGTCCAATGCTCATAAAGGCTGCTATGGCTACAAAACCTTAATAAAAAACCATCACTGTCCCTACTGTTGGTGTTTTATAATACTAGTCAAATACCATTTGACACACAGCAAATTTCATATATATGCAGAATTTGATACTCCTTCGATAACAGTGGTTATACTTTTAACATTTCAAAGAGAATCTTGACATTTAGCTTTCATAACTACCTTGCTAAGAGCTCTCAACAGTGCATTTTGAAAAATTGGGTAATTATGTATCCGTCATACAACTGATACATTAGCTGAACCTCTGCATTAATGCTGCAATTTCAAAAACAGTTAAATAGATTCCATGACATTTGATTGCAAGCCGAATGGACAAACGTTTCTTAAAAACAAATTAAATTCATGTTAGATATAGCCTGCTGTTTCCTCTGTAAAACCAAATGCCATAGACAGTTTTTCAATTTGTTGTAAATCACTTAACTATGCATATCATGCCCTAATAATAAACAAACTTCTTTGATGTCTCTCATTTGCATATGTTGTAGAAGTTGCATTTGCAGAACAGAGTGTTGCCAATAGAGTGCGGATCGGGGCAAAATTTTCTGTCCAAGCCCGGCCCGCGTCCGACAGAGATGTAACAGAACCCAACCCAAGCCAGACAGGCATTAAGATATATATGCCCGACCCGAGCCCTACAGAGGTGCACACGGTTTAAGAAACCAAGGGATTCTTAAACTTGAAAATACTTTGTGTACCTGAACCCGACTGGGCTCCTATGGTCCGGAGGTGGACTTTTTTGCCCAACAGAGGTGCTGCTAATGCTGCCATGGGGAAAAAATAATACAATTTCACCTGCTATGACTGGATAAGTTAAGTAAATTCTTATCTTTAATTTTAATCGTCTTAATATATTTGATCTTATATTAAGTTTTTTTATGTCAACAATAATTTTGTTCTTGAAAATTTTCTGTCCGTTTTGAAAAAGTAAATGTATGTGCATGATGCCCTCCAGCCAGCATAAACATACTTGTTTTTATTTTTAAGAAGGAAAAGTAAATAAAATATATAAATACCAACCACCCACCCCCCGCCTTTTTCACAAATCGCACACTGCTAATGCTCTCGTAGAGCCTGGACGGAGGTGGAGGTTTTCAGCGTCCCTTCTCTGATGTGTCCAAGCTCAACCCGAACCGTCTTTCTAAATATCTGTCCAAATCTTTGTTTTTATCTGCATTTGTTCTTCCTGCATTTCTACTTAACTGTAGCTATAAATTTGTTATTTCCTGTGTCAAACTTTGCCTCATCCATGCGCAGCTCATTTAGCAGATGGTGAAACTCTCCAAACTCAGAACGCCTCTAAAGGATGGGATGTATCCACATCCTCCGCAAATGCGCCTGAAGATGACGTTGTCTACCTTTATGAATTAAATAAACCCAAGCCACTGTCTTCACATGATACACCATGTTGTAAACAACTATTTATTTTATGATAAACGGTATTATAAGTTATTTTGTCTACACAAACTACAAACAAACAAAAAAATTGTCAGGGGCTTGGCAGAAGAAAAAAATTATAAAAAATTACAGTTTAAGTGATGCATTTACATAGAATGTTATCCAAGTCATATCAGGGCCGACAAAATGTCAAAATTGGAGAACAATGTTAAGTTTTACCAGCTTTAAGATTTTTTGAGGAAGATAAAGTGTTCAGATAAACTTTTTTTCCTTTTTAAAAACAGAAAACATTGGTTGATTTTTCAGTACTTTGCACTTGTGAATATTGTGATGTATTTTAGGTTGTATGTGTAGGCACCCGTACAGAGGGCAGACATGATGACGTCAAGGATGCAACGTTCTGACATGGCTGTAACATTTACAAGTTAACAGATAAAGATGAACTGGTTGATAAAGATACCCGTTGTACTGCCTCGTCAATATAACAAAAATAAAATTTGGCTACAAGCAAGAACAGATTGATTACAAAAAAAATGTGATCCGTGTTTAAACAACTAGCAGCAGGGAAATCCCCGCCCACTGACGTGAGACGCTGTTACGTTGACACAGCCTACAACTGTGCGAAGTATGCAAGCAGCTGCGAGCAGCAACTTTCTTCCGTTTCAGCATTTTGCTGCCTGGCACCGGAGGGCGGTCTGAAAGTAGCTTAAAACATAAGCATGTGCCACTTTCAGCGGAAATGCATCCGTTGTATCCTCATCATTAAATTCTACTTCTCTGGGTTGCATAGTTCAGGGAAAAGGGCATAAAGACTGAATGAAAAGAATCTGTTCAAAGTTTCTTGTCCAGCTAATTCAACAAATCATCTTGTAAATTACTTCTGTGTTTTGATTTGTTATTTACAACTATTCTGATCAAGCAAACTGTTGTCAGTTAAATTTTTGGTATTTTACTGCATTTTCCTCCTCTCCTTCATGCGTTTTGTTCTGTCATTCTAACAATTGATAACGAACTCTTCAATCGTCTGATTGTTTTTTGTTTTTTTTCACTGAATTCCCTATTACATCTCACTTTAGTCTAAAGAAAATATAACTCTGTCTGTTAAAGTTGTGTTTTCATTTTACATTTATTAGTCATATTTATGGGACCGCTCTCTACCTGAATTTGAGCAACTCCTGTCTTCAATTCAGTTTCAAACAAGTAGAGCTGCAGCACTGTGCAAATGTCTGGTGCATTTGGATCTCCCTTTCAATTCCAGACAACTGCATTGTGTTAAATCATTTTTTTTTAAGGTGCCGATCCATATTTGTGTCTATGTTAATGACCTTAGTTTGAATCCAAAAGGCAGTGCCAAGTTGTATAAAACTGACAGAATGAGACTGTAATCTAATTTTTGTCAGAAAGAGCTTTTTTAAATGGAAACATTTGCCGTGTTGTTCGGGCCGTCAGAGACTGATGTGAAACACAAACTACAAAGAGATGTATTTTTGAATTCTGGAACATCTTTTTGGTTTATTTTGAACCTTGATATTTCTAATACTTGAAATTCATAATAATTCAAATTGATCCTGAACCAGGGCTGCACAGTTGTTAGCACTATTGCCTTGCAGCAAGAAGGTCCTGGGTTCAAATCCTGACCTGGGTTCTTTCTGCTTGGAGTTTGCATGTTCTCCCTATACATGTTCGGGTTCCCTCCAGCTACTACGGCTTCCTCCCACAGTCAAAAAACATTGTTAATTGATCTCTCTAAATTGTCCTGAAGTGTGAATGTGTGCATGCACAGTTGTTTGTCCTGTCTGTCTCTATTTTGCCCTGCAATGGACTGGCGACCTGTCCAGGGTGTACCCTGCCTCTGGCCTGTTGACTGCTGGAGATAGGCACCAGCCCCCCTCTTCAACCCTTGGAAAAATAAGCTGTTTAGATAATGGATGGATGGATGGATGGACGGATGGATGGATGGGTCCCAGGGCACACGTATATAGTGTATGGTGCATTTTGTCAGGATAATGGCTCAGCAAGGACCTCCAGTCTAACAAAAGAGCATTTGTGGAAATCCAGAAAGTAAATTCCTGAAAATATAGCTGACTGTATGTGTTGGATTTGATAGAAGATGTTTCCATTTTTTATGAGCTATGATCCAAAACATTTGAGTATATTGCAATATTTGTAGATGGTAACAGAGCTTCTGAAGTACAAATGCTGTGGTGAGACCAATGAGCAAAAGTAATTCTTGGTAGTAGTGTGTTTTGGGGAATGTGTTGTTAGTAATTAAGAAAAAACACCAAGACAAGATTAATTTTCTTAGGAATCTGTCTACAAATTTTAAGAAGTGCTTGTAAAAGAACATCATTCACCCAAAGAATCTAGTCAGCTGCTGCAAATAAATCTTTGTTTACTTGAGATATATTGCCTCTTAAGTTCTGTCTGAGGTCCTATGATGTGTTCTCTGTTCAATTTTTCAGCCGTCTCTTCCTCACAGTTTTTTGCTGTCACTTACACTGCTTCGTTTCTCTTACCCTTTTTATTTTTGTGAGTTTACCTTTTTCATCTTAGATCATTTACCGGGTGACATCCTTGAACACAGTTTGCTCTGCTCCTTCCTTTTTGCTTTTCTGTTTTTGGGCTAGTCTCACAGTTTGCATTTCTTAAATGTATCCCAAGGCCATCTAACTTAAGCTGTTCCTGCCCTCTGGTCTTTTCCATTTTTAACAACTTGAATTTTTTGACCTCTTCGAACAAGATTTTCCACATTTTTATCACAATGCTGTTTGTGTGTGTTTATGAATGAAAATTTCAAAGAGCTGGTTAGAATGTGTGTGCTGTGGTCCTTTCTTTCCCTTTGCGGGACCATGGTTCAGGTGGTAGGAGTTTGTTCTATAACTGGTGGTTTGCCGGTTCAAAGCCCCGCTCTGTTTGTCTCTCTCATTGTGTCCTTGGGCAAGACACTTCCCCTGCCATGCTTGCTGGTGGTGGTCAGAAGGCTCAGTGGTGGCATTGTACGGCAGCATCACCTCTGTCAGTGTGCCCCAGGGCAGCTGGAGCTCACCACTATCAGGAATAAAGAGATCACTCAGATTTAGTCATGAACAATGATATAAAATGTATTTAGAGGAAAAAAATGTAAAGTGATACGAAGCTTTACAATCACTTTGACTGTGTGTTTTTAAGACTCATAAAAAACATCACCCAGGGAATTTTTTTAGAGGATATAAAAGAATATAAAAGTAAATGTGATGATAATTTGTGCTTGGTAGGTTACTGAAGAAAATATGTTTTACTTATGTGCTCTTTAAGTAACACAAGGACATGGATATATATTGTAAGTGACATAATTATGCAAAGCTCAATGATTTTAAAGAGCTTAGCATGGCAGGATAGAAGCTGGAACTAAAGATGACATTAAAGTGTGTAGTCCGACACGAGGGAGTCATCTCTTATTGAAAGGGTATTAAGGGAAATTTTAGTCAATAGTTTGAAACACATGTAAAAATTTGCTAAACAAAAAAAAAAGCTTTTAACAGAAAGAGGGGAGATAGACTCATTGAAAGTGCTAAGACCTTCTCAAATGTTCTCTCCTGTTTAAATTTCGTAAACTAAAATCTTGCATGGAGCACAGCACTGACCAATACTGGCATACTGAAGTATTGCTGGACACTGAAGTGGATGGTAGACAGGGAATATGCATTAGCAAGAATTATAACATGTTCAAAGCATCTGTGCTCCAAAATAAACTCAAAGTGCAAGGAGCCCTTCTGAAACTAATTTTAATTATGTCATGAGGGAATCAGCAGATACTTTCTGCTACATTTAGTTAAGTTTACCATATAACCCTACAGCTTTAAAACATCTGCAGGGGATTATTTATTCCTTCTGTTTTAGCTGTATGTAATGTTTGCTGCTTGTAACTCTAGGTATAGCATTGTATAGATTTATCAAGTAAAAAAGTAAATTGGTCCACTTAGGTCAGCAGCATAGACATATTAATCTGAACTGTGTTTTTGTTTTTTTATCTCAGAGTTGTGCTAAGGCAGCAATGTCAAACTCGTTTCCATTTTGGGCCACATCAAGCTGATGTTGTGCCAGAAAGCATAGCTTAAACTATAAAAAACCGTTAAAATCAGCCTCCATGTTCCAAAAGTATGTCTTAAAATGTAATAATACTGAACATCTTTACATAAGGATGTGATTTAAGACTGTTCAAATTAACCCTGATTTTATTTTACTGATAAAACTGCAATGGGGTGCACAAAAATGGCGCTTAGATTTTCTGTCTACACATAAATGGCCATGGAGGGCCTGATTTGGCCCCCGGGCCTTCAGTTTGATGCCTGTGTGCTAAGGTATGACCTGCCAAATCTCTTCATTTCCATATTTTTTTTAAAATTATGAAAAGATGTGAACAATGCTTTTAAAATATTTCTTTCTAGCCATCTTAGCATACACTTTCATTAACAATCTATATTAGGAGTAGGGGCAATGTTATAGTGCTTGCAATTTTGAAACAGAGACAAAATCATTACATATTTGGCATTCTAGAGGCTGCAAACAACCCAAATCCACAGATTCATAAGTTGAAAGCTCAGAAGAACAAAACTATGAAATTGTCTTTTAAAAATGTTTAGCGTTTTGTTATTGGCTTAAAATCTCCCTCACTTTCTCTTACTCTTTCACAGCCTAAACGAACCACTTGAATGTTTAAATATGTTGTAAAAATGAAAAAAAAAAAGGCATGACCTCAGCAACACCGCACTGATAGTGGAAAAACTTACTTATTTTACCACTAATGGCATCCAAATCGGAGAGTCGTGTTGCTACCCCACATCATGTCCTGGATTCATTGACAAAAATCACTTGTGATTTTTGAGCTTCCAGGAATTCACTGCTCTGGACAAATCAGGCAAAATGTTGATCTGATTCTGTTTGACCGCATATTTAAGGGTGAATGTCTAGCGCACAGGAAACCAAATGCATTTTTCCTACTGTATCATTATAATATTAAGTCTAAATTAAAATATTGCAACTAATGTTAAAAAGCTGTTCTAGAGTCTTAGATGAAATATAACGGGACTTCAGTGAAGACAACTCTCTTACAGTTAGCAATAATGATCTCACAGAAACTTTGAGACAAGGGTTTAAATTAAATTGATCCATACATCTAAGACACTTATAATTTTTTGTGTGACAAGTTCTTATATTTTACAATTACAATTATGTTTCCCGTTTGATAAAAAGCTATTTTATTGTAGAATTTAAGGACTGCAACCAGTTTTGAACACATTTGCAACGCATCATTCATAACAAATGTTCTCGATATGATTTATGCTATTTATTTGTGGTGAGAATGCTTTTCAATGCTGTGACTGAAAGGGAACTGAAATGTGACGAGAGGACTGTCAGTGTGAGGCTAACCACAAAGCAGTGTTCAGCAGCAAGACAATAGCCTTCAGCTCAGAGATATAAACAGATGAAAGTTTCAGAGGTCCCCTATTAATGTTGAGCTGTAGCGTAGTGGTCATGAACCGTTACAATCCAGAAGGAAATTCTTTCCTAAAGATTCATATATACTGTATCTACTGTATAAAAATCTATTTTTTATTGTAAAAAATTGCTTATAGCTTTTACAACATTGAAATACATCAAACCTTTACAGTAAGAAAGAATAATTATTTTGAACAGAATGAGGCTTGTTAAGACCTGAGAAAATTAAATAAAGAAATAATGACAAGCAAATCTCATTGGTATATGATTTTTGTTCCAAAGTTTTGAAGGAGCAATGTGATGGGTCTAAACATTCACATGCAGCTCTGGAGCCACAAGTTACTGGCACCTGACGCACATGGGACACTCTAATATGGATGTAACATTTCCACTCTCATTTTGAACAAGAGCAACAGTTTTTACAAGAGACAATTCCTCCTGGGTCCCACTTAATGTGGGCTTTAATGAAACTGCTAATAAAGTCCTGTGCTGTTTCCTGGAAAGATCATTACCACTAAGCATTTTGTTTTCTAGTTGTAATGCCTTAGGATTTCATGATTGCATAAAACCTCTGAATGAAGGACTTTTATCACTAAATTTGAGGGTCATATTTTATCTGTATTAAGACTTTGCAATTCAAATGAAAAACAAGGTGATGTTTTTGCATCCTGTATGTGTCTGAATACTGAAGGGAGCAGCGATTTACCACTTTAATTACTTTTCCATTGGTTTTTCATTCCTTTTTACAGCCCCCATCAACCATCAAAGGCACATTGTACTGCTCAAATTGTCTTTTTCTGCGTACGTTTCAGTACAAATGGCTGTCTCGCATCCTCAGAGGATCAGTCAATGACCTAAGCAGCTGTGCATATTTTTGCTCCATCCAGGAAACAGTCAACAGCAATATTATACAGACATTTCTTTTTTCATATAATCCCCCTAGGTTTTTCAGTCCAGAATATCACTTTACAACCTGTGGCCTGAATCATGGGCAGTAGTTCAAAGTGCTGTGAAAAGTCTGAGAAATTAGCTTTGAAGTCATCAGTTATCAAATAATTTTAACTTCTGGTTATTTAGTTGTAAGCTGATTTGTTAAGACATGTTGTGTAAGACTTAGTGAAACACCTAATATAGTGAATGATGCTGCTCCGTTTACAATTTTAAAACACAGTGACAAACAAAGCTGGTCAGGGAGAGAGTTTATCTGTGCAGCACAGTATAGTAATGGAAGTAAAAGTGAAAATAACTGGACACATTTTCATCTCCTAGTATTGATAGCCTTCAATTAAATGATTGCTATCTATGAAGATGATAGCTGTATGGGAGTCATGATGGAAAAAAGCCCATTCAGTCGTATAATGACCAATTGATACATGTGTTGGTTCAGTCCAGTAAATATTAAATATCAAATGGAGTCGGTCTCCTAGCATCCCTTGCACCCGGCCAGCCGCCATCTTCCTTAAGCTCCTCAAAGCTCATTGGCTGCCACCTGGCCACCCCCAAGACGAGCTCATTAGATACCACAGCGCTGTCCCTGGATGACGCAGCAAGGCTGCGCAGCTATGAATCTGAGAGCGCTCTGACCCTTTTTCCACCAAGCCTCGAGTGTGTAGGAGAGAAATTGAAACATCTCCATCTGACGGCGATCTAGCCTCCACAAGGAAAAGCCACCTAAATGCTAGCAAACCTCTCTCTCCTCAAATCCAGCGGCTGGTCCAATTGATTCAACCACAAGATGCTTCCTTGTTTCCCCTTTCTCTCCACACTATTCCAACCAAACTGCTTGCAGCCAGTGCAGATCCAGTAACGTGTTCCGATCGGCCGATCCGTTACCCTCTCTGCGCAACTCAGGTGAACGCATTAAACCCTTTTTCTTTTCCAAGGATAACCTTTCTTCAACGCCTCCTACTCCACTCCGGACTGAAGAATTCTCAAAGTAGGAAAAAAAAATTTCTGCCAGGACTGGCTAATTTGTGTTTGTGTCAAAGTTATTCTGTTTTCTTTGATTGTAAGCAAAGCAGTGTGTTGATTTTGTGTTCATTCCGTGTTAATTCCCCGAACTAGACTCTGCGTGTGTTGTTCTGGAGAGAGTGGGCAAGATACAGCCATCATTATTTTATACCCTTTGTTTAAAAAGTAACTAAACCCCAAAACAAAAATTTTTGCTTATACACTGCATAAATGGTTATTCACCAATACAATCTTTCAGTTTCAGGGCATTTTTTTGATATTTTTGTGTAAACTTGTTAAATTCTAAATTTTTTGGTCTAAAAACATCTTCGTGCTACCGCTCATGGTCATTGTGTGGTACTGCATTTGCATTTTGTGATTGGCTGAGAGTGGTACATATTTTCTATGGTCACAGTCATGGTCTCACAGAGATGCCCTCCCTCTCTCTGACACACTTACCCCTCCCTGTGGCGAGCTGGAATGTGTATCTTGTGAGCAATGCACACACTGCTAAGAGACACAGAGAAACTGAAATCCATATATCGCATTATGGAGGACCAAACCGAAAAACATAGTAGTAGAGCAGAGAGACTGGATTTACAGCAGCCTACGGCTGGAGAGCCATGGGGGGTGCTTTGAATGTTAAGCCTCTGTCAGCGTTACCACTCAGAAGCTGGACCGATCCTGTCTCCCTCTGCAGCAGCTCTGGCTTCAGGCAACGCGAGCCAACGGCTCAAACTGATACTGCGTTTAGCCGATGAGCTCCATAAAGCCTCTATTTACCTCTGGTGGACGGCGGAGAAGAGACATTGTGATTTCTCCGATACAGAGGGGCTTTATAGAGCTCAGCGGCCAAACGGCATATCAGTTCGAGTTGGTCCAGCCGTGACTGTTATACCCCACGCACCCCAACTCTTCCCGCCTCTCCGCTCATGCTCCACACTTGGGCATGCCCCTCCGTGCCTCCTGGCCTTACCCATTTTGGTAGAGTTTTTCAAATGTTGCCTGGGGGCAGAATAATGCTTTTTCATGGGGTTCAGTTACACTTTAAGCCACAAGGCTAGCTAGTTATCACCTTTGTCTGTCCGGAGCTGACCGCGTGCTTTGGCTAAATTCACATCTGACTGATAAGCGTCTCTCTGTCACCTCTCTCTCTCCCCCTCTTCTACACGTACACTTATGACGTCAGCACGTGAGGTGGACCTTCCGGTGACATTGCCTTGTTTTGTTTACTTCCGCATTTATCCATCCTGTCTGTCATTGTAGCATAGAGCCATTGCTTAGAATAACTAGAGTAGTTCATTTTAGACTAGATTTAATTTATTTTGTGAATTTTTTGAGCATTTGGTGAATAAACTTGTTAAACTTGAGATTAGTCTCTGTGCTTCCCCTTATTATCTTTGTCTGACACATCATGCAAAAGAACTCACCTTTCAGATTGACTGATAGTCTGGTTTAATAATTAATATTGTTTCTTACGTAGAGTAAGAAGCTGGCTCCGCGATTTGCTCATTTTATCAAGATTATTTTAAGTTATATTAACAATCATCTATTATTAGAATTAGGTTACCGGTGTAGTTGTGTTTAAATCATTATTAGCCAGATAAAGAGAATAGAATTTAAAATCCCCAACATATGTGTGAAGTCTGCTGAATGCTATTGGGACATAAACTGAAAATGTGTTACTTGGTCATGAGGCATTAATGTTCTGGCAACAAACACTATACATGAGTAAATATGTGTAATGTATTTTATTTCTATAGTTTGGGTAGAAGGGGGATCTGTGATGCTCTATTTATCTATCTCTTTCAAAGGTCCAGGGAACCTTGTTAGAATATATGACATTATGGAATATGAAATATCAGCATGTTTAAGTTAAAAAGCTGATTGCCTCTGCCATTGAAAATGGGTTAACAGACATGGTTCCTTACAGACAAAACATGCCTTTAAAGACACTGACACCCTCCAATCCTAAATTCTATTTAAAATACAGTATTACAGTAGGATGGGGAGAAAAGAAAAGTTCATTAGAGAGTCTCCCTGGCCTCTGAAAACTATAGAGCATTTATGCTCCGACAAATAGTCAGATCTCTCGCTCTGTATTCTCCTAACTTGTCACATGCTAATGGAGAACCTTTAGCATTATTTATTCATTTATTTATTTGCTTTGACATTTAGTTCATACTAAAGAAAATTTATTTTTTAAGGAGTGAATCCATGTTTATTAGTTTGTGACTTTCAAGAATCCCTGTGAGACTGGGAGTACACAAGGTGTTCTGATAGTTAGAAATGCCTAATTAAAATATGTAGACTTTGGTTCGGGAATCTTTACAGGATTGAAGACTTTACTCTGGATTTATACTGCACTTATCAAAGAAATTTATAATAGGCACTCAACGGTACACCTGCTTGATCTTAGCCAGGCTTCAAATATTATCCTATTATAAGAATTGTTAGACTTGGGAATAAGGTTGATATTTCCAGAGCAGCAAATTACTGCTTTTCCCCATAAGCATGGAAGTGTTCATTTTCCATTGGTGATTATGAGTCTTCCTCCTCTACTCCTTTTAATTTAAGCTTTGGCATGTGCTATTTATCAGTGTTGATTTTAATTAGTTATCCCACATTTTTTTTGTAGCTGCATGTTAACAGAAATAATAACTGGCTGGTCAATATTCAGACATAGCTGCTTTAAAAGTTTTTATTTAAAGAAATCTATTTTAAATAGTCATATTAAGTCTAGCTCGTTGACTTCAGTGAACGATAAATCAATTTTAGACAAAAATTTACCATATGTACTCAAGTAAAAATGATTTCAGTATTCTTAACATAAACAGTATGCATTTGGAACAGTATCATATATCACCCTTCCCAAAGCTTAGGAGTCATTTAAAATATATATATTTTGTAAAGGATTTAAAGTGGGCAGAGACACATCATAATGATAAGGTTAATCACATCTTTTGGCACTAGCAGAAAGCTCATGTACCTACTCAGTCAGACAAGTAAAGAGTGACCTCTCATGTCAACAAGGAGTCAAAGAGGTTGCTGCACACACACCGGCAGAACTCTGATAAAAAGGAAATGTCGGCTGTCCTTCATCAGAGGCTTATCAGTAGTCTGTCTGAGCAGCTTGGAACATCACTGTACTCATTTAACAACAGGGGCAAGAAACATGGCACCCATTATATCCAGGACCTCTGAAGCAGAAGAAGATAATGAACTTCTATTTGAAGGTAACATGCATCATGGATGTCTACCAAAAATACACTGGTAAGTATCAAGAATGCAGCATCCATCTTTCCCAAAATAACTTCATATTTTGAAGTGAGAGACCTCAGGATAATTTCCTGCCTGACAGTTTTTTCTGGATCTTACAGGCTGTTGCTCTATTTGGTGATTCGGAAAACGATGAGGTATGATGGTGGTTTGAGGACGCGAAGGTAGAGCAGATGGAAAGTCGGGGAAGGCGGACAGGTTGCTTGAGGGGTTGAAGAATGATAAATGAAGCTTGAAGGATGTCAGTCTGAAGATGATTATCTAAGAGTTATTTCACAAACGTTAGTAGACACAAGGAGATCAGCACTAAATATGAAGGAACAGGTCCAAGAAGTTACACTGAGAGAAACCTTAGACCAAAGGTTGCGCCAGACAAGTTTGTTTTGACTGACAGGGTCAAAATAAATAAATCTGGTAATAATCTATTTTTACTAATCAATTTTTAAATCCTATGGAGGGGACATTTTCCGATGACTTACCTGTTCGAAATTATTATTTTATTCATATGAATTCATTTGTTATACATATTAATAATGTGCCTGTGAATATTCTCATTCATCCAGGTCATGGTTATCTAAAGGAAATTTCAATCAAACGCAACTGGACTTGGTAATTTGTCTTGGAAGACGTTTCACCTCTTATCCAAGAGGCTTCATCAGTTCATGCTCGCTGCTGACCAGGCTGGGACTGGTCCAACTAACTGGTGTGGAGACTCAGCTATTTAACCTCTTGAACAAGAATCATTATGTCATTGGATCCTTTGTGCTCCATGTCTTAACGACGGTCGTTGGCGTGCCGCCTATTGGTGGAGGTTAGGTTTCGGCTTCATTAGTGCCCTATTGTGTTATAACGACAGTCGTTGGAGTCACAGTTGTTTCTGTTATTAGAGGCTAATTTGTTTGAGTCTTCTAGGGAGGGATGAAAGGGCAGCATTGTAAATTGGAGATAGGTGATGTCTCAGGCCTCCTCCTCTGTTTAGCGATGGTTTCTCTACTTTTACATAGATGGCTTCTTTTACTCCTCTTTCAAACCATCTGTCCTCTCTGTCTAATATCTGGACATTGCTGTCCTCAAAGGAGTGAGCTTTCTCCTTGAGATGTAAATGAACAGCAGAGTCCATGCCTGAGGAGTTAGCTCTCCTGTGTTGGGCCATGCGTTTGTACAGTGGTTGTTTGGTTTCACCAATGTAGAGGTCCTTGCATTCTTCATTGCATTGGATTGCATACACCAGGTTGCTTTTGTGTGTGTGTGGTGTTCTGTCCTTGGGATGTACTAGTCTCTGTCTGAGTGTGTTGCTGGGTTTGAAATACACAGGGATACTGTGTTTGTTAAAAATCCTCCTGAGTTTTTCAGAAATCCCAGACACATATGGAATGACTACATTGTTTCGTTTGTTTTCTTTTTCTTTTTCAACCACTTTGTTGGCTTTCCTTCTGGAATTAGCTGCAGTTTTCACAAAAGTCCAGCTGGGGTAACCACAAGTTGTGAGGGTGTCTCTCACGTGCTTGCGTTCTTCCCCTTGGGCCTGTGAGCTGGTGGGTATGTTATCAGCTCTGTGTTGCAGGGTCCTGATAACACTAAGCTTGTGTTCCAGTGGGTGGTGTGAGTCAAAAAGTAGGTATTGGTCTGTGTGTGTGGGTTTTCTGTATACCCCAATGTGGAGCCTTCTGTCCTTTCTCCTCTGGACGACACAATCTAAAAAGGGCAAACTATTGTCCTTGACATCTTCTCTGGTGAATTTGATGTTTCTGTCCACTGAGTTTATGTGTTCAGTAAAGGCTTGCACCTCTTTGGTTTTGATTTTAACCCATGTGTCATCTACGTATCTGAACCAGTGGCTAGGTGTTATTCCTTCAAAGGAGTTCAAAGCTCTGCACTCTACCTCCTCCATGTATAAATTTGCCACAATTGGAGAAACTGGTGAGCCCATGGCACAGCCGTGCTTCTGTCTATAAAACTTGCCATTGAACTGGAAATATGTGGTATTCAGGCACAATTCCAGGAGTTGGCAAATGTGTTCTGGTTTGAGTTTTGTTCTGTTTTGGAGGGAGTTGTCCTGTGTAAGTCGTTCTCTTACTGTGACCAAAGCCTCCATGGTAGGAATACAGGTGAACAATGAAGTCACGTCATAGGAAACCATTGTCTCATCTGGATCCATTTTTAGATTCCGGACTTTGTTCACAAAGTCTATGGAGTTTTGGATGTGGTGTGGGGTGTTGCCTACCAGAGGTGCCAGGATATTAGCTATGTGTTTGGCTATATTGTACGTGACAGAGTTTATACTGCTGACAATGGGCCTGAGCGGGGCCCCTTCTTTATGGATCTTGGGGAGTCCATATAGGCAAGGAATTGAGTCCTGGGGGTACAGCCGGTAGTATTGCGTTTTGTCAATCATGCCTTCTTTTTGCAGTTGTTGTAGACATTCTATCACCTTCTTTTTGTACCCACTCGTGGGGTCTCGTTTCAGAGTTTCATACGTGTTAGAGTCATTCAGTAGTGCAAAGATCTTGGTGTGGTAATCAGTTGTATTGAGCACAACTGTGCACCTACCTTTGCACATTATTAATGATGTGATCATATTTATATTAATTTGTTATATTAATCTAAATTATATTAATATTCAGTCCAAACCAGCTGAACAGAGAACTACATACAAAAATGAAATCAAACGATTGTACTTACAAATGCCTGCTGCAGTTCCTGCTATGCATGGTACAGAAATGTGCTCCCACTTGTGCCTAATCAAATAGTGGGATTGCTGCAGACGTTATTTACACTGGTGTTGGGGAATTATCAATCACAAGTAATTAATTAATTGATCATTGTTATGATCTATCTGGTGATGCTGAGAATATTAAATAATAATTGTAAATTATTAATTTAGTTTGGGGGCCAGCCAAATTTTTGGGAAAACTTGGTTGCAGGGAGCAAGGACAAAATCCAGGACACGTGTTGCGAATGAGGTCTCTCCTTGGAGGTTCTGAAAGAACGTGCCCACTTGTAGAAACGAGCTGGAAGAGGAAGATGGATGCTCATCCATTGCTTTTTATGCTGAGTGTAGGCGCTTCGCCCCCCTTTCCCTGTATCTGTCTCCAATCAGGCTGCGGGCAGCAGCGGCAGTTTTGATGGATTGGCATTGTAGCCAATTGGTTCAGCAGATCATCTAGCCGTCAGCAGGTTTGAAACGGGGAAGGAGCGGATAGTTCTGCTATTGGTTAGAATGGAGTGGCCGGGGGAGTAGGGGTGTGCCGCCGAGGGGAATAGAAATTTGTCTGATCTTAACAATCAGACTGTCTTAGTTTCAACATTCATGGGTCGGACCCAACACTGGAAATCCAGAGGTCTCGCGAGAGCACAATTTGAATTGTCTCTGCAAGACGCTCTGTATTACTGTATTAACTGAGCAGCTTGGGGAACCAATCAAATCTGTGTATCTGATGTAGGCGGGCCAGAGGCGAGCTACGCTGATGACGACAGCGATGCGCCATCATTAAGTAAACATGGAAAAATGGCTACAGATGAACCCCAGTTGTTTGAAACGGCGTTGGCCGCTACAGTGAACGAGTTAGACTTGGCTTTTCATCTAAAAGACGAACAGAAAACCGCACTCGAATCATTCAATTCAATTCAATTCAGTTTATTTATATAGCGCCATTTCACAACAGATGTCATCTCAAGGCACTTTACAAAAAGAGTTATTACAATACAATGTTAAGTGTAGAAATTACAGAACCACAGAAGATTGCGTCGTGGAATTCTCAGCAATCCCTCATACTGAGCAAGCATGCAGCGACAGTGGGAAGGAAAAACTCCCTTTTAACAGGAAGAAACCTCCGGCAGAACCAGGCTCAGCACAAGCGGTTATCTGCCGCGACCGTCTGTGGCTTGGAGAATACATAACAGAGACACAGAAAGAGCAATAGAACTGATGCAGAAGTTTGTTGCAGGACGTGGAGAATTTTCCGTCACTGCAATGCCATCTTAGTCAGGGTCGTCAAGCAGGGCTAATCCGGAGCACCTACTATAATAGAAAACAGGTTAGTGCTTGAATTGACAGCACATCATGCAGTTGGGGAGAAGTAGGAGAGAAAGTAGGAACAGACCCTAATAATGTCCTCCAACAGCCTAGCCTAAAGCAGCATAGCTACTAACATTAACCTGTCTCCTAGCTACTAGGAGACCTGGCTACCAACACTCTGTCTGAGTCCTCCTGATCGAGGCTCAGCCCGTGGACGGTGTAGGGCCGGTAACGGCCCCCGTCATGCCGGGGTCTTCTCGGAGTCGGGTTGTTTGAGAATGCAGCCCAAAGTGGGTGGTAAACTCCATCTAAGGCTAAATACCGGCACGAGACCGATAGTCGACAACTATCTTAAAGAAAAATAGACAGAACTGAGAGGACAGAGTTGAAGAGGGCGAGAAACGTTTAAGAGATAAACGGGTGGGGTCCGCACAGTCTGCCCGGGGGATTCAACCCGGCAGGTAATGGGCGGCCGCACTGTGCGGGAGGATCCCCTTGAGGGACCTCTCTCCGGCGCTGGCTGCATTTCTTCCCGGTAAGCCGCGACCGGCTCCGGATCTTTACCTGGCTTACATTAATCTATCTCTACCTAGCTACTCTACCTCTTCCTATCTCTTCCTAACTTTTGACACTCTGCCTGACTACTAACATTAACCTGTCTCTTCCTATCTACCTGTCTGACCTGACTCTAACTACCTATAAACATATCTCTAACTGTAAGCTTTGTCAAAGAGGAAAGTTTTTAGCCTAGTTTTAAAGATAGACAAATTGTCTGCTTCACGAACCAACCCTGGGAGCCGGTTCCATAGGAGGGGAGCCTGATAGCTGAAAGATCTGCCACCCATTCTACTTTTAGAAATCCTAGGAACTACCAGTAAACCTGCAGTCTGAGAGCGAAGGTCTCTGTTGGGAACATATGGAACAATCAGGTCTCTTATGTATGATGGAGCTAGATTATTAAGGGCTTTATATGTCAGAAGGAGGATCTTGAATTCTATTCTAGATTTTACTGGGAGCCAGTGAAGAGAAGCTAAAACAGGGGAAATGTGATCTCTTCTTTTAATATTCATCAGAATCCTAGCAGCAGCATTTTGAACTAACTGAAGACTTTTAATTGTATTCTGTGGACTACCTGATAATAGACAGTTACAGTAATCCAGCCTTGAAGTAACAAAGGCATGGACTAGTTTTTCAGCATCACTCCTGGACAGGATGGTTCTAATTTTTGCAATATTCCTAAGGTGAAAAAAGGAAATCCTACAGACTTCTTTAATGTGAGATCTAAATGACATATCTTGGTCAAAAATGACACCGAGGTTTTTTGCTTTATTACTGGAGGCTAATTTAATGCCGTCCAGGTGAAGGGGCTGACTAAGTAGTTTCTTTTTCAGAGCTTCTGGTCCAAAGACGACAACTTCTGTTTTATCAGAATTTAGAAGCAAGAAGTTTAGAGTCATCCAAGTTTTTATGTCTTCCAGACATGCCTGTAGTCTACCTAACTGATTGGATTCATCAGGATTTATGGATAGATATAGCTGTGTATCATCTGCGTAACTATGGAAATTTATCCCATGCTGCCTAATTATTTTACCAATAGGAAGCATATATATAGTAAAAAGAATCGGCCCAAGGACTGAACCCTGTGGTACTCCGCAAGTAACTTTTGAGGTTGAGGAGGGTTTATCATTTACTTGAACAAACTGAAATCTGTTAGACAAATAAGATTTAAACCAGCCTAGGGCTGTTCCTATTATACCGACACGTTGAAGCCTTTCTATGAGAATATTGTGATCAACAGTGTCAAAGGCAGCACTGAGATCTAACAGGACCAGAATGGTCACCAGTCCATTGTCTGAGGCTATGAGAATATCATTAGTAACCTTCACCAGAGCTGTTTCAGTGCTGTGATGAGCTCTAAAGCCTGACTGAAACTTCTCAAACAGCTCATTATTGTTTAAATGCTCACATATCTGGTGTGCAACTATTTTCTCAAGAATTTTAGATAAGAAGGGAAGATTAGATATCGGTCTATAGTTAATTAAGTCGTTTTGATCAAGAGAGGGTTTCTTAAGTAGAGGTTTAATTACAGCAATCTTAAACTCCTGTGGTACATATCCATTGACTAAGGATAGATTCATTATATTTAAAATTGGAGCAGCGATCAGAGGGAAAACTTCTTTTAAGAGTTTAGTTGGGATTGGGTCTAAAACGCAAGTTGAAGGTTTAGATGAAGCTAATAATTTTAGTACATCACAAAGTTCGGCTGCATTAAAGCAGTTTAAGCATATATTAGGTTCCACCATTTTTGAGGCTGCCTCATTAACTAAGGAGGAAGCAAGCATATTGGGAAGGTTCCCAATTATCTTATTCTTTATGGAGTCTATTTTATTTATAAAGAATTGCATGAAGTCGTCACTGCTTAGAGCTTGGGGAATGGTTGGCTCGATAGAGCTATGATCCTGTGTGAGTTTGGCAACTGTATTAAAAAGAAACCTAGGATTATTTTTATTCTCCTCGATTAAAGATGAATAATATGCTGTTCTAGCTGTGTGAAGGCTCTTTTTATATAGCAATAAACTATTTTTCCATATTAAAAAGGAATCATGTAAATGCGTGGAGCGCCATTTTCTCTCTAGTTTTCTAACATTCTGCTTTAGGGTACGTAGCTCTAAATTAAACCAGGGAGTTAATCTTCTATGGCTAGCCACCTTCCTTTTCAAGGGGGCAACTTTGTCTATTGCCCGACGCAGGGAGGAATTAACGCTATGAACTAAAATGTCAAGTTGTGAGGGGTCACGAGTTAAATCACTGTTTTCTGTTCTGCATTTATAAACTGAGGAAATTAAAGTTGGAAGAGCTTCTTTAAAATTTGCTACAGCGTTGTCTGATAACGTTCTGGTATAATGAAGTTTTCTTTCAGGTTTGATATGATCCATTAGAGTAAGTTTAAAAGTGATAAGGAAATGATCAGACAGGATAGGGTTATGTGGAAAGACTGTTATTTCTTCACAGTCAATGCCATAAGTCAGCACAAGATCTAAAGTGTGGTGACAAGAATGTGTTGGTCCCTGCACATTTTGAGTAAAGCCTATTGAGTCTAGGATAGTGTTAAAAGCTGTATTTAGACTATCACTTTCATTATCAACATGAATATTGAAGTCTCCGACTATAATGACTTTATCAGTGTTTAAAACTAAGTCAGATAGAAAATCTGAAATCTGATCTAAAAATTGAGAATAAGGTCCTGGTGGACGATATAAGACCACAAACAAAAGTGGCTTTACTGCTTTGTTATGTGTATGAGGAAGGCTAAAAACTAGATGCTCAAAGGAACTGTAACTATTATTTTTTTGGAGATTAATTAGTAAATCGGAGTGAAAGATAGTTGCTACTCCACCTCCTCGACCAGTACTTCGAGGGACACTAAAGTTTAAGTAGCTAGGGGGAGTTGACTCATTTATTGTGACATGGTTTTAGTGACCTCCGACTGCCGTCGCCGGGTGTCGTTGCCACCAGCATGGATAACGATCCTGCTATACCGCCGTTTGTCCTTGGCCAAAAGCTTCAGATGGGACCTAATGTCTGCAGCCCTGGCCCCTGGAAGGCATTTGACGGTGGTCTTTCGTGTCTCTGGAGCCACATTCCTAACTATGGAGCTGCCAATTACAAGAATCGGCCTCTCCTGCTCGGCGGGTGCGTCGCTGAGCGGGGCGAACCTATTGTTCAGAGAAAGGGGCTGGAGGTTGGCCGCGGACTGGGGTCTGGCGCTAGTCTTCCTACGAACAGTCACCCAGCTCGCCTGAGGTCCCGGCTGCACGGGAGCTGTTGGAGGACGGCTAGGTCCTGTCCTAGTTGACTCCGCGCTAGCTACTGCTGGGCCTGGCTGTTCTACAGCGCGGAGCCGGGCCTCTAGCTCAGAAACCCTCGCCTCCAAAGCTACAAAAATGCTGCACTTATTACACCTACCAACTTCACTAAATGAGGCGGAGGAGTAACTAAACATCTGACAGAGAGAGCAGGAAAGAGGAGGAGGTGTAGAGAGAGATGGAGGGACAAGAGAGAAAGCTGCCGAAGCCATGCTAGCCGTGAAGCTAAGCTAACCAAGCGGTACCTTACCAAGCCCAAAAAACGCTTAAAGAGTCCCAAACCGTGAAGAAAATTAACGTTTTAATGTGTTTGTGTGTTAAAGCAACTCAGAAAAAACGTATTGACAGAGAAAGTTAGATCAGTTCAAGAGAGAGAGAAACACCGACTTGCTACAAACGAGTTAGTCACAAAACAGGAAATGACGCGATACGTCTTACCAACGCGATACGTCTCCCAACCAGTTCAAGTCTGGCTTAGTGGACAGGCCACTAAGCCAGAAGGACGTTTTTGCTGTTTTGCTGACTGGATACAGCAGGAGTTTCTTATATCAGTTAGCTCCGCTGGTAGCTCGCTCTGCATACGTCACACCATGTAATTCTTTGATTGGCTGTGGTGTTATCCAATTGCGCACAGCGAAAGTTTCAAATGCATACTTTGTTCCGCCCCTCGAGTTTGGCCCTTTTCATTACTCGTTGCCAGACCCTTAATCTTAATAGATTAGGCTCTGAATTTTTCCAGGCTAGATGTTATTGTTATAAGGATTTGAATTTTGCCTTGGACAGGCTGGCCCCCAAACTATCCCTTTTTGATCCGCTGAATTCCCCGATCCGCTGAATTCCCCTGTTTTTTTCTCTCCGCGCGGCTGACGAGCTGAACATTTTGCTTTCCAAACTTTTTCTTCCAGAACTGGGAGCTCCCTCTTGAGGTTAAGAAATGAAATGCAAATTTGGGGACTACAATGGCTTACTTATCGGAAAGCCAGTTTACAAGTGATACATTGTGTTACCATCTCCTGAAAAGGTGTTTACTCCTCTTTCAAAAGGCAAAGTCATTCACCAGTATCCTCTTTCACCTAGCTTTAAATGAACTATAATAGTCTGCCCGTTTCACTGTTACCATGAGGCACTGCTTGACAGGGTAAAATGTGCTGTGGAAGTGCTTGAGTGAATCCCCACAACTCTCCTGATCAATAGAATTCCTTTAACTCCATTGAAGCACTCACCGATCATTGTTGACTTAAGACCATATCCTATTACAACAAAGTATGTATTAAAACAGTGTCAAGTATTCAGTCAGTGGCCCTGATTTTCATCTCTTCTGACAGATTTTGAAGTAGGCTAGAAAGTAAGACATTAATGTTTGTCTTAATGATTGCAAACTATAAGTTTGATGTTCTACATACAATCTAAGACTTCTCACAAGTGGTTGTTAGCTGAATCAGTCAGAAAAACCGGGTGTCAAGACAGCCAATCCAAGTATTTGGCATACTGAAGTGAAATCTTTATAATGATTGTTTCTACATAACACAAGATGAAAACAATCATCACTATGACTGGCTGATTGTTGCATGGTTTGCACAGTATTAACATAAATCATATAGCAGTTGTGACTATGTTTGGTAAATTTCTTGCTGTGGACTTTTTGGTATGTTTAAAAAGATGCTTTCAAAGAAGATATTAAGGCATTCTTTATCTAAAAAAAGACTAAAAGTTAGGGTTAACCCTCACTCACGAGTGTTAAATCTTTAAAAACTATACTAAAAACATCTTTTTTCTTTTTCGTTTCATTTACTTAACATGTTAGTGTCCACTTTTGTTTAATTGTTCTTAATTGTTTTGGTTGTCTGACTTGGCAAGCCCTTTGTTCAACTTCTGTTCAAAAGAAATACATTTACATTGGTATTATAGATGTTCATTTTCATTTCTAATTTAAAAGCCAGGCAGATCCGCAATAGTGTGGCAAGGTACAGTATAAGTACTCAATTATTTTCTTGGTTTATTTTCTATTTGCTTTCTATTTAAACAATATTGTTGTGTTCTTGATAAGCAAAAATCTATTCAGTAAACATTCTAAGGAGAGGAAATAATATTAATAATAATAAATATTTCATTACTGAGCTGTTGCTCAGATACACTATTTACACTATCAGCCATTATAAGCCTTACATAAGAGAAATAATTGTATGTGGGTGAAAAACAGAAATATTAATACATTTTTTCTAGGATTTTAAAACAGTATTGAGAATAATATCCTGTTTATTTTGATTACTGCTATTTTTACTGCAAATTAACCTGAAGACTTCAGAGGAGATATCTCTTTAAACCACTGCTGCAAGTTTTTTTATACGATTCAATTAATTGTGCTGCTAAGTTAGTCACCTATAACAGATTTTAAACACAAAATATAGAAAAATGTATTGAAAATGACAGTGGTGTTTAAAAGCTGAACTGAACTTCTGAAAAATTGTACCCCTCTGATTGCTTGACCTGATACAAATAGAAAAAAATGAAATACTTTACTTGTGACATAGTGCATCACCTGTTTATAAAGAATATTCAAACATTTTGTAAAACAAACAAAGTTGAATTGGGATCATTTGACATACTGTAGTTGAAATGTTCCAATATTAGCAACAGCAATTATAAAACAAAAAAATTAAACAAATTATATAGTTCAAGAAAAATTATCTCACAAAGGAAGACCCGATTGCAATATATTTTGGGGCCCATGAGAGATTCTTGTTTTTAAAATCAATAAAAAGTGCAAATTTCAGCTCTGCCATGACAATCTACAAATCCTTTCTTTTTCTCACCTAGGACTATACAACATGTCTTCACTTACCGCTCTTAGATTTAAAATTTGGAGCATCTCTTGCAAAACAGTTTCAGACTACTCTTCACTGTGACATCCTCATATCTCAGAAAGGCTGAGACCAGGCCCACTGATGCCAAATTCCTTGCAGAGTCCATCCATATCAATGTGTTCCAGACAGTATGCCTAAGTAGCTTCACTGTTTTCTTCATAAGACACAGCAACTGTAAGACCAAGCTCCAATTCTTTACTATGAAAGCTATTTTAAAGAAATCCTACTTTTTAGTGACATCTTTAGCTGTCCTGCAACTCTGCAAAGAGATGAATGGATGGATGGATGGATGGATGGATGGATGGATGAATGGGACTGTTTTAAAGAAAACTTTTCAGTCAGCCACACATGTCTTACATTGGTTAAAAGTGTATTTTTTCCTTCTTTTACATTGGTAATATATACAGTAGCTAATGCAAAAAGGATTAATTTTTAAATGCTTAAGAGGAATATAAAAACATCCTTATAGTATGCAGATGCTCTAGTGTGATCTTTGAAATAGTATTTTCCCGAAAATAATGTATCTCGCCATGACTCTGAGAATGCTGAGAGTCCTTTTAATAAATGAGAGCAGAGACAGTCATGTTGTGACTTCCTGCCATAGTTGAGTGTGCCCTTCAGAGCCACACATTTTGCAGAATTCCTTTAAATGTGCTGTTCTGCAAGTTGAGAAGCTAAAATAGAGTAGAAACTTTAAAAGACTGGGGCTCTCAGGCAATTCACACATTTATCATGCTTTCACACCTTATCTCATTTTATTCCCATGCATTTACAAAAAAATAAAAAAAATCACACCACATTACAGTATGCCCTTTTTCCCCCACTTCACTTCAGTGCAGCACCAAAGTTTTCAGATCAGTGAGGAAGAATGTCAAACATATCTAAAGTCAATTACTTTTGGCTTATTTATGTATTGGATGGCATTAAAGTTATCCTAACTAAAGTCAAAACTTGAGAGCTCTGTTGAGAGCAACTGCAATGACAATATGCCATCCGTCTTTTTTCCCTTTAGAATATAATTTAAACAGTTTGAATTGGAAAACATGTTTTAGTGTATTGCAAACAATAAGGCAGACTAGATCTTTTCAGTTTGGGCAATATTTTAGTATAAATTATGAGTAAGAGCTATGTGTGTAGAAAAGGAAAGATATTTAAGGTTAAGTTTATTATTTGGTATGCCGATGCTACCACTATTTGTGAGTTCCTGCACTCTAATTGTTACCTCTGTGTTAATTTAGGCTGGACCTGCTGAGTACATTTGATTTTCACGGCCAACATCTGCAATGCTGCCACATTCAGTTTTTTTATTGTTATGCACAACTACAGGGAGTTTTGGTCAGACCCTTGGTTAGCTCTAGCATAAATTAAAAGTACCTCGCAAACTAAATGCTACATTTTTTATTCAGTAAAAGTGTACTATTCCTCTAAAATCTTCTAGTTTCCTACAAACACTTTAGACGACATGCACACCTGTCCAACTGTTCATTAACGCACATTTCTAATCAGCCAATCAAATGGCGGCATCTCGATGGATTTAGGCATTTAGACATGGTCAAGATTATCTACTGTGGTTCAAATTGATCATCAGAATGGGGAAGAAATTGATTTAAGTCGCTTTGAACGTGGCATGGTTGTTTGTGTCAGGCGGGCTGGTCTGAATATTTCAGAAACTGCTGATCTACTGGGATTTTCACGCACAACCATCCCTATGGTTTACAGAGAATGGTCAGAAAAAGGGAAAATACCCAATCAGTGGCAGTTCTGTGGGCGAAAATGCCTTGTTGATGCCAGCGGTCAGAGGAGAATGGCCAGACCGGTTCGAGCTGATAGAAAGGCAACAGTAACTCAAATAACCACTCGTTACAACCAAGGTATGCAGAAAAGCATCTCTGAATGCAGAACACGTCCAACCTAGCTGTGACATTCTGATGATAGGGTCTGAATTTGGCATCAACAACATGAAAGCATGGATCCATCCTGCATTGTATCAACGGTTCAGGCTGCTGGTGGTGGTGTAATGGTGTGGGGGACATTTCTTATGCACACTTTGGGCCACTTAGTACCATTTGATCATCGTTGCAACACCACAGCTTACCTGAGTATTGTTGCTGACCATGTCCATCCCTTTATGACCACAGTGTACCCATCATCCAATGGCTACTTCCACCAGAATAATTCACCATGTCATAAAGCTTGAATCTCAGACTGGTTACTTTAACATGACAATGTTCAAAAGTTCACTGTACTCAAATGGCCTCCAAAGTCACCAGATCTCAATCCAATAGAGCACCTTTGGGATGTGGTGGAATGGGAGATTGGTATCATGGATGTGCAGCCGAAAAATCTGCGGAACTACGTGACGCTATCATGTCAATATGGACCAACATCTCTGAGGAATGTTTTCAGTGCCTTATTGAATCTATACGACAAAGGATTACAGCATGTCTGATGGCAAAAGGGGGTCTAACCTGGTACCAGCAAGGTGTACCTAACAAAGTGGCCAGTGAGTATATTTGTAATGTTTTTTATTCTATTACTGAAATTTTAAATAAACACAAAAGTTTTACAAAAAAGTTTGCATTTGTAACATATCTGATACATGTTTTTTGTAGTAAATCTAATGCATGCCAGCTAAAGGTGCTTGACTGGTTGACTTAATTAGGCCTACAAATCAAATGATTCATGTTTTAGTTATCCTAAAACATGAATCATTCATGAATCAACTATAACATAAGTTATAGTTATCGTAACAACCACTGATCATTATGTCAAGTAATGCTCCTTGTCTTTTCAGTCATCCAGGTATTGACACTCAGTGTGTCAAGTGTAAGTCACTTATTCTGTCAAGTAGATTGAAAGAGTGATAAAGTCTTCATGTTTTCCAGAGATTATGTAGGTTGGTACGATGTGATGGAATCCCCTGTCTTTTATCTTAAAAATAGAACATTAGACTTTTTCCTCAGTGACAAAGTATTTCAAAAGCACTTATACCAGCAGTTACATCTTTGTTCAACTTTGCAGAGCGGTGCTGCGAACTCACCCCACAGCTTTCTGTCAGCTAGACACACAAACTTTGTCTGGTTCGTAAACTAAGCTGCTCCTGTGACGGACATTACACTAAAAATTTTTTACTGTATCAGTGCATTCTAGGTTTGTCTTATCTGTTATTATTTGTTTGAAGATACACCCAAGTGGGGCTGCTTTTTACGATTATTTTCATAATCGATTAATCTGTCGATAATTTTTACGATTAATCACTTTTATTAATAATTGTATTTGCCTATTACTTTCACCTATATAAGTTATTAAGAAAAAAAATTCATTAAGAACAAGGAAAACAAGAGAATTGTGCCGTTCACTGCAATCTATTTGATTGGACCTGAACACAGTAAACTGTGTAAAATGAGCGTAAGAGTGCAAAATATTTGTCCAGAATCATTTTTAGGTATCAAAATACAAAATGAGGTAGAATTGGATACAGATTAATGTACAGCATATCAAGAAAAATCTCAGACTGGGGATGAAGGAGGCTGACTTAGTTGGGCAGTATTTTGGGGCAACATGGGGCTCTCAGAAATAATTAACCTACCTTCACTAAACACAGCATTTTCATGGTCTGTTGGAGTAAAGTTTGCTTTTTAAATTTTGATATTCTGCTTTCAATTAAATGAACTTAAAGCCCCTGTGTGTAAGAATTATCTCCAACTAGTGGTGCGCACAGTGAATGCCAACACCTAAGCAGTGTTCTCTGGCTTCTCGCCGTTATAACACATCATTACTACTACAGAAGCCGTGGCGTAAATTGTCCGAGTTAAACGGAAGATAAAGTATTCGCTGGACTAGCCCGTCCTGTGTCAAACATAATGCTAACACAAACTTCATTGTTTCATGTATTTAACTTACCTGTTCAGGAGAAAGCCTGCAACCTCTGCGTCCGTCTTCAAGTTCATGTCCCTCATGAATAGTCTCCATCTGGTAAACGCTCCACTGATGTAGATTCTTGTTTTCTCCCAGTTATTTCTTTTTTTTTTCTGTGGAATAGTTTCCTCCCTCTCACGGGGCAAAGAGTACGGATGGTCCTCCATTGAAATTGAAAACTATGATCCATGGTCCTCTATGCTCGTTGCTTCTCTTCGCCTCTCCCCCTCCCCCCGACATCACTGGCTAAAACGCGTAAAGCTAACGAGTTTAACCCCTTTCGGCTAACGTATTCAAAGATGGTGATGCAACATGACAGCCTCAGATAGGGGGCGGTGCACCCTCTGTATTTATAAACAATGTATTCTAAGACACAAGAACACTTTCATGATAATGCGATTGTGATTAGACCTCGGTAAAATAGGTACTTATGAAAGCAGTACTTGAATTTTATTAATAAAAAGTCAAATTTGTTACACACTGGGCCTTTAAACATTTTAAAGAAATTACTTGAAATAAACACCAAAGGACCGTTTACCGTTCCACATTCAGTAACTCAGTTTAGAGATTTTCAGCATCACCTTAAAGATAAAGCTAGCAATTTAGCTACTGTTGATACCTTTGAATTAGAAAACTATTCTCATAAAGTAGTATTTATTAATAATAATTTTGCCGTTCACTTTAATTAAAATAACCCACAACGGGAAAAATTTTCTTATTAGGTGTGATTACTTACCGGGCTGGCTCTTTCTCTGCCGCATAAACGCCGACATGTTTTAGTCTCAGATGTTGATCTAAAGAAGTTGCGCTTCTGTGCCATGCTAAATATTCTTTTGACAGCATCTAGAGTGAAGTGCTCCCGTACTTTCAGTGTCTTTGTTCTGTTTTTTTCTTCAGTTTTATTGTTTCCCTTTTTCTCTGGTTCCTTTTCTTGCTCGGCCATCTGGCTCAGTGTGAACATGCGCATCAGCCATGTCTGTGGTACGTCATAAAAAACAAGGGTACATATTGGCTGATTTCTTCTTCTACTGCTCCACTGGTAGATCGCTGGCTCATTACTGCCACGCACTGGGCGCAAATATAATATATTGTAACCGATGTAACAGATTGTGTTAAAAATAGTTGTAAAGCAACTAATCGTTAACTTAATTTGTTGTCAACCATTTCAAAAATTTATTATAATCAATTCAATCGATTAGTTGTTTCAGCTCTACACCAAAGAATGCTTGATTGCATCTACACACACATCATCTTAAAAATGTACAAAAGAATTGCTTAAACTACCAGAGAACACCTCACACTGGTTTTGTTGGAGTTTTTTTTTTCATGATATGCCTTGAAGTGCAGCTGTTGGAAAACCAGTATTCAGATCACCGTCTCTGTCACCTTTTCATGCTTGTCATTTATTTAAACATCAGAAAAATACTTGCATTCACTTCAATAATAGATCAAAACAGAAAAAATCCAGTGGATTTTTCTGCTCTCCTGGTGTGATTCAGCTTTTATAAAGAAAGTCAGTTTCTGACTGTCTAAAGAATCGATTACACCTACATGAATATATTAAGATTGGAATACTGAAAATATGGAAGCAGAAAGGAGATGTTACAGCCTCCCCTTCCTCTATATTTAAAGCAGATCTTTAGTCAAAACCAACTGCAATGTAGAAACTGTAATAGAACAGCTTAAACAAATGCAATTAAAAGATAAAGCATCATCTTAAATCAAGTTTCCTCAAACCTTATTTAGATAAAGTTCTTTGGACTGATAAGAAGAAAATTGAGCTTTTTGGTCATAAGACAAGAAATTATGCATCCCCACTGTGAAGTATGGTGGTGGCAGCATGCTGTCTGGATGCTTCTTGGCAGCAGGTTCTGGGATGCTTGTCAAGGTAAAAAACAAAATGAATGCAACAAATAAAGGAAGATCCTGGAAGACAATTTATTTCCAACTGCAAGAGAACTATGGCTTCAGAGAATATTTAGAAATATTCTGCTTAATCATCAAGACAGAACCTGAAGCATAATGCTAAAGCTATGCAGAAATAGTTCTAAGAGAACAAGCTGGATGTTCTGGAGGGCTAAGACAAAGCCCAGACCTTAATCAGATCGAGTGTTTGTGGCAGGATTCGATAAGGGCTGTTTACAGCCGATCTCAACCTGTCCTGTCAGAACTTTAAAAGTTTAGCCATGAAGAATGAAGTAAAAGTCCAGAATTGCAAGCCTGCATGAGATGTATCCACACAGAATATGCTGTAATTGCAGATAAAGTAGTATCCACTAAATACTGATTTGAAGGGGTAAGTATTTATGCAATGCCTTATTTTATTTTGCATATTTTATTTGTTTT
The DNA here is from genome assembly GCA_028564705.1 of Apricaphanius iberus. Classification (NCBI taxonomy): domain Eukaryota; kingdom Metazoa; phylum Chordata; class Actinopteri; order Cyprinodontiformes; family Aphaniidae; genus Apricaphanius; species Apricaphanius iberus. The sequence goes on along the minus strand of JAPXFQ010000863.1, from coordinate 350,168 downwards.
TCGTTGTTTAGTAGAAATCAATTTTTGCTTTGACACAAAAAAATCTTTGTTAATTTATTGTTTAGGAAAAGCAACATTTTGTTGGAACTGTAAAAGAAAGTGCAAGGCATTCAAAGGTGTGAATACCTTTTATAGGCACTCTGATAATAATAAATACACTTAAGTTGGTGTTCAGAAAGATGAGTAGTTCAGTAATTTTGGCTTTAGGAGTCTGCACTGGATATATAGTTAAAACAATCTGCCTGCTTTAGGATTTGTCAGGCTCTCTTGTGAAATTTACATTCCCTTTTTTTCCACCAGTCAATAGCTTTTCTTGGTTGTGCTGATCTAAATCAAGATGATGGGACCATAATTCCTAGAAGGGTTCTCTCATCCTAATTTGGATCTGATCTCAGAAAAAATATGACTGAAAAAAAAGGGAAATTCTGAATATTCCTGCTTGACCAAATCAGCTTGTAGTACAGCCAAATAAGTCAGTCCACGGGCTTAGGGATTTTCTTCGATCTTTCGGGGTTGCAGGGAAAACGTCACTACCCCTTTTCCAGCCCCAGGTAATTAGTCAGGGTGGTTATGCTCTTACAGGGTTCAAGAAGTTACATCAGGACTTCCGGGGATTTTAACATTAGCTGCATCACTAAAATAATCAATTTTCTCTAAGTGTTACACAGCGCTTGCATTCAACGGAGTTTGTGCTTTCCGGTAAGTCTGTATGCTTGGAAGTGTGCCCAGCTAACTGTTTTAAAAACATTTGTCACATTTTCCATATTTTATCAATTAGGTCATCCCTCACTGCTGCTCTGTGTTGCTACATCATGTTTCCCATCACAGTAGCATCAGCATAACATTTAAGCAGTGTGATATCACTTATTTATGAAAATTGTATGCAGTTGAAAATCTGGGAATGTATGAACTGTAGCCTTATTGCTCTGTTCTGGCAGACGACAATGATGTGCTCAAAATTAAATGGACTAGTACCTCTTGGTTATGTTCTTTTTTGGCAACAAAACAACATGGTTCTGCATTGCAATCTATCTGACATTTCCTTTTTGCATGAAGGAACGCTTTTTTATACAAGCATAGAAAGAGGACACTTATAAGACATATCGATTATTCGACTCTAAGATAGTTTTACCTGATTTTTTTGTGTAGTCACACTAGACCTACAATTTAATGAAAAGCAAACAGTCTTTCCAATCATTCTGTTTGTAAACTGCATGAAGCAAGAATCCAGACGTCACCAAACAATATCAACAAACTCTGCTTGTTGTGTAAAATAAGCAACAAAATAACAAGAGTATTGTTTTCTTTTTACTATATTTATACAGGTTGAACTTTTTTAAACATGTATGCAAGGTTGCGATAAACATAAAAATTTACAGGATCTTCATAGCAACTAAACTAAATTAGAACAGAAATCAATAGAGGAGCACATCATTTGTATTCAAATAAATAGACATATCCTCTTTCGTCCCACAGTGAGAAATCACAGGTGTACCAGCAGCAAATTAAACATAAGTTGAATGGAGGCATATTCATACAGGCAAAGGTAAAACATAAACTAGAAAGAACCTCATGCAAGGCAGCTCAGCCCCATCCCCCGCCCCACCCCACCCTAGAACGGTGATCCGGATCGCTTAAAAAATGTAATAACTTGTTCTTGGTCCCACTGTGGATATTTCCTGAAAATGTAATCTAAATCCATCAATATATTTTTTTATTATGATGTAGTAGATAAACAAACAAACAAACAAACAATCAAACCCTGGCAAAAATAATCTCCTTGGCAAAATTAACAAAAGAAAAAGTGACTCTATAGTAAATGTACTTTTGAAACCTATCTTATTGAAATAATTTTCATGGAAAAAAAATGTCTAATTGAATATCAGATAAGCAGAGAAAAGCACTACTGGTAAGTGTTACAAGCATTACAATGAACATATATTTAATTTCCTGATCCAAAGTTTGGACTTCGGAGATCAAAGGATACGTCCAATACCACCACTAATCTTAACATTTTTTACCAGCCATATGTCTTATGAGTTTTTAGATCAGTGTGTTTAAAGATATCATCTTTTTGGCTGTTAATATATCCCATTTCCTCTTAAAGCGGTTATTTGCTACATACTTACTATAAGTATGTAGCAAATAACTACTATTAAAAAGTACCTGAAGTTCTTCTGATTATTATTGAAGGTGGTCAGAGTAAAACTAGTGATTCTAGAAAAGTTGCAGAACTTTGGGTTGAGGAAAATATTATGGAAATATAAATGAAAGTTGTAAAATTTACAGAGTGCTATTGTTCTGGAACCGATTATGTTATTTTTCAAAGAGGAGTCACCACCTCCTATTTTATTTCTGACATACTTAATGAGGAGCTTAGAATAGGGCTGAGGGTCTATTGTGCAGTAGAGTCTATCTGTGCCCCCCAATGATGAAACAAATATTAGCTAAATTTATGAAAAAGATTAGACCAACTATCCTGCCATGTCAGACACTGCAATGAATTGGCCAGAATATTTGTTATTATACAGTATAAAAGTAAAATATTAATTTTTTTTTTAATTGCTATGACATATGACAACAAGTCATTTTTTGTTTATTTCCCCATAAACACTTAGTTTTCCTAAATTAAACATTTCAGTAACACCCTATAAAGTTCATCCATGGCTTTCTCAAAGGCTCAGTGCTGAGGTAAATATATATTTGTATTTATTTTGGCCCTCAAACCTTTGATCTGTTTACCATAATCACAATATTTACATTTCTGGTATGCTGATGACACCTAGTTGTACCTGTCAATTCAGCCTACCATCATTTCCCCCTGTTCTTTGTCAAAACAAATCAAACTTTATTTGTACAGTGCTTTTCATACAAAATAGCATTTCAAAGTGCTTTAGAGATGACCCCACATCCCCCCCAACCCTTTTCGTCCTTCTGTCTAGGGAATATAAGGAACTGAATTGCTAGAAATGTCCCTAAAGTGTCTTATTCTTGGCTCCAAATCCATTCTCACAAATTGTCCTTGTTTCTTATTGACTTTTCTACACTTCTACATCATCTCATACTTTGTAGCAAGTTTCTTTCAAGAAACATTGAAATCGTCTCATATTCCTTTATACACTCTCATCTTCAGAACTATTCCAATCAACACCACAGCTATTCTAACCCACAGCCTTGTTCCTTCTCATATTTATTGTAATTCTCTCCTACCTAGCACACAGAAAGAGTTTTGTTGCTGTCATTGTCATCAGAACCGTATCTAATGAAAACATCACTATGATCCTCAAACAACTCCCCTATCTCCTTGGTAAATAGCTATTCTTCTCCTCACTTCCAAAGCTTTCTTGCCTTACCTCTTACTTCTCTTACTCCTCCATATCTCTTTGAAATGTTCAGCATCCATCTTGAATTTTTAAGACCTCTTCTTCTTTTCTGCTTTCTGTTCCATCTGATAACATAGTGGACCCAAGAACACATAGCCATACTGAGCACCATCTCTAAAATAGTACTACAAGTCTTTAGCCAGATTTAAAAAACACTCAAAATGCATTTAATCCACATATTTTTTCAAACAAGCTTTTTTTTTATATTCTTATTTACTTGTTGTTTTTTAATGTATTGACTGTATGTTGAAAATTGAATATTTTGAAATGTTCACATAAAAAATATATTGTTAATTAGAGATGCAATGATACAAAAAATGTTCACACCGATACTATACCGATACCTGGATCAGATTACTTGCCAATACAATACCGATACTTATCCACACCGAAAAATTGCAATGAATTGGAAGGCCCGTTTTATTTTCTTCTGTGCTTGTTACAACAAATGAGGTTGAATTACATTTAAAAAATATAAACAATGACCATAAGACTAAATTTTCCATGTGTAAAGTTTAAAATGAATATTTTCGGTGAAACTATTGCAGAGTTTCTACATTTTAAGAATCGGCTCATGGCATTGGTTAACTTTAATCGATACCGATATAAGTACATTAGAGGGTATTGGGGCCGATACCAGTAACGGTACATCCCTACTGTTAATGAATGAAATATTATCATTAGAAAACTAACCTTATGAGAAAGGATTAGTTGATCTCCTGGCCAGTGAGGCACAAGGCTTAGTCTCATATGAAGGCCAGAAAAGAGATAAGTAACAGCATAAAAAGGCACTGGAATTATGTCAAAAAGCAAGTGCAAATGCCTATTGCAAGTAGAGTGAGAGGAGAAAGGAACTGAGGTATGTGACAAAAGCAAGGTGAGGCCTTTTTGAGGTTTTGATTAGTAGCGCTTATAAGAATACAAAGAAGCTTCTATGTTGATGTTCTCATACCAATGCAAAAGCAGAAAATTCAGGGAGACAAACTAGCTCCTGTTCCTAACACAAAATGCATATACTGTAAGAGAGTTTAGCCAGAAACACATTTTATAGGCAATACTTTCCAGTTTCACTTGTGAAAATTAGGGTAAGTTTTTCATTAAAAACAAATAATAATAACGTGAGATTTTTACAACTGAATCCTGAACAAGGTTCATCCAGTCAGCTACCCAGAGCAGCTAGCTATTAAAAAACTAGAGATGTGCATCATTAATTCATGAGGGGTGGGGGTGGCAGTTGAGATGCGCTGATGCCTCAGAGGCGGGTAATTAAACAGATAGAGCTATTTCTGTGCAGAGAAGTATGCTTGCACAGCAGTGCCTTGGGAAGGTAGCTGTGTCTGCTGATGCTCCCAGGAACCCTAGGATACAATGTTACCCTGAAACTCACATGTATGTTAACTCTATGCTTCAAAGAGAACATGTGCCAGTGGGGATGTGATTGCACATATGTTTTTCTCCTGGTGGTTTAACAGTAAAACCTGAACTTTGTGGTATTTCAGGAGACTGCCTTGATGATCCACTGCTAATCACCAAAACGCATGTTACACACTGTGCAGTATATTATATATTTATGTTGGAAGCATCCATAGATACTAAATCTTCTGTTGGAAATGATTTTCTTATCAAAGACTTGATACGTAAATGTGCATGAAAAGTATACAAGAAAATTGTAGATGGAAATAATACAATTCTGAAAAGTTTAATCAGCCAAAATTCCTCCAAATACAGTTAATTCCCACCAGTTTAAGGAGTATTTATTTTCTCACATAGGGCCAAGTTAGGTTCGATAATTTTTTCCTTCATATATGAAATGGTCTTCTTGAAACTTGCTTTTTGTATTTATTCATTCTCTTTCTTTGATATTAAAGTTAGTTTGATGACCTGAAACATTCATCTGTGACAAAAAAAAGCAAACATCCTAACTTGGTAAAAAAAAAAAAAGCTTTGTAAATCTAGGTGATGGGATTGTGGTTAAAAAAAAACTCCCCAAAAAGATTTACAATTTTATAGTACGAAGAGAACGGGACATGGAAGCCAGATAAACAGAATCCAGCAATGAAACTCTGGGAGCTTTTATATAGAGGAGATACAATCAAAGATAAAGAAACATGGTGAGTCTAATCAGCAGAATTTTTAACAGCAGCAGGAGAGTACTGAGGATGGAACCCGGGGGAAGGAGACTAATAAACACAGATATCAAACAGAAGGGTGAATTTGAAAACAAAAAGATGTACAACTCAGACATGAAAAAGGCTAAAACTAACATAGGATAATAAATTAAATATAGACAGAGAGAATACCACAATAAATTAGAAACTAAACAGAAATGAAATCACATGGTAAATTCCTAACAACAATAATGAACTAAAATATCAGGAAGCCAATGAAATATAAAAAATAAAAAACAGAAACACTAATGGATCATGACAATTTCTAATTTCACACAATCAATAATTTTTTTATAGTAAAAACTCAAACCTGTGTGGGCTAAAATCATTACAGAGGAAGTAACCTATGTGAGATATTACCTGAATGAAGGTTAGCGCTAAATAACTGCAGGCTTTGCATTTACCCAATTTGAGTATTTAATAATTTCATGATGACGAGTTCCTGCCATCTGAATCTATTAGTATAATTATCTGGCCAGTAGCAGCAGATTTAGAAAAAAAATGACAACCTGCATTTGCCAAAAAAAATCATCAAAAAAAATTCCATAAAGTCCATTCAAGACACGTGTTTTTTCTCTCTACGTGAAAGAGCTGTTACAAATTGTAAACTCTGCATTTATTTATTCTCTATCACAAAAAAAGTGCCTTTAAAAATAGTTTTTTTGGAGTTTCTTCTCTTCCGTTTACACAGTGTCACGTTGTCACGTTGGTATTTTTTTTTCTTTTGCAATGGGTTAAAAAAGAGTAACATTAGTCATAGCGATTATATAAGATGTTTGAATGCTATGTAGTCCCATTCTCAGAGAAAGTAAAACAAAATAGGGCTCTGTACCGACACTGTTATATCTCTACATTTATCTACAGGTATCCTGATTTAAATCACTAAGTTAAAAAAACATGTTTGTGGTCAATTCTGCAGAAACTTTTACGGAGCTCAAAGATAGCTAAATGGATTCAACTGCCATTGCTGAAACCTTTTTTGGTTTTATGTTTATTGATTTTTTTTTTTTAAGAAAAACTTGAAAAAATGCATTAGTGCCTAACCAGGAAAATAATGTGTAGTGTTTTTTTGTTTTGTTTTTGTTTTTTGTGATACTTTAGTTGTATCAGAAAGTAATTTTTCCTTTTGATGTTTCAAAGCAAAAGGTTCAGAGGCGATTTGTCTTCACCATCTCGAAATCAAAACGTAGAAAACATTATATATTTTATAACTCCAACAAATCATATAATCATTAGATAGACCGTTCCACGAATGCTCTATGTCCTCAAATATGTTTGTTTTTTGAGTTAGGAATAAAGTAACAGGTGAAATAGCAAATCATTGTTTTCTCCACTGAAATTGTGACACAGACATTTTTGTTATAATTTCTCTGAAACGTGTAAATGCAGTAATGTAGAAATATTGTTTTTCGTAAGATGTTGATCATTTTGGATCATGCCTGACAGCGTGGGTGTGCCCCTTCACTGTTAATTAGGGCTGGCCTTTTCATTAACTGCAATCAACTATGACCTTTTCCATACCAAGAGTTGAACTGCAAGAGACGCTTGCAACAGGCTGATGAAGAGTGAAAATGTTGGCCAGGTGTTTGGGCCTGCTCTTTTTATCTGACCCAGGTGGCTTTCAATTGTTGCATTTTCATTAGGGTCCTGTAATGGCCTGAAAGACAAGACTGTACGCAGGAGCTTAGTGAAACTATGGTTCCATCATTTAATAATGTTATAACATACAGTTTGAAGACCTGAATTCATAACGTAACATCAAAAATGCCTCAGAACGGCCTCACTAAATATACATACTCAATTTAGCTGAAAGACGTGAAAAATGAGGGAACCATTGGACTGCCTGTTTGGTTTTCTAAAGTATTTGGAGAGATTAGTCTTTAATGTGGATTTTAGTAATACTGAAAAAGTCAAGTATTAAATAATAAAAGTTATTAAAATTATATGATGCGTGAAACAGGCTGTACGTTGAAAAAACAAATGGCCATCAGCTGGACCTTTGTTAGTTGATCTGTGGTGGGGTCTCTGCTGGGGGATGAGGTGCGCTCGGGCCTCAAGTCTCTGGGTTCATGGCTGGACCTGCCTAGGCTTAGCTGGCTGCAGGGGGAGCTCATGGGCTCGTCGCTGCTGCCCCCTTAGGGACTTTTCAGTTTTTGAACACTCTGAGAAACCCTATGTGCACCTGCATGCTCATACAAACACACTTACCTACACACACACACATACACACACACACTCTTGGGCTGAGGTTGCCACAAATACATCTTGTAATAATCAGTACCACATTCTTTTCATTGATGCTGTTGTTGTATTTATATATCTATTTGTGGGTTGTATTTGTGTGGTTCTCAGTTTTGCATTGTTTCAGTTGGTTAGTTTTTATCATGGTTCCATCTCTCTCTGCCATCTTGCAGGTGTAGAAGCAGACTATGATGTTTTTCTTGTATTTTCAATTCAGCCTGTCCCTCTTAACTTCTTATCCCACCTCTCTTCATCTTCTTTCCTTTTTCCCTTTGATTGTCTATGTGTCCATAATATCAGGAAAAAAAACTAGCAATATATATCAAATGGAGTATAATAGCAAACACCATAATTCTCCACTTGTGAAACTAAATATGTTGGTAAGACATCAATTCTGTGTGCCACACTGCAAGACAGGACATATAAAAAAAAAACACAAAACAAACAACAACAAAACTGTCAAACATTTATAAGTAAACGTGAAGAGGGAGCCGAACTTTGCTTAAATTGATGTAGGGCCTTATAGATGATTACATGAAGAATTTAACAAAAATTGTTAAGCAAATTTACTTAAACTAGCGACTCTGTATAGTAGTGCTAATATTTTACTCAAAATACACATTTTTACTACTTTTTTTATTATTATTTTTGACTAGTGGGTTTTTGGTAGTGTATCAAGAAATGGGCATAGAAAAGGGAGGAAGACGTGCAGCAAATGTCCAAGGGTTGAGAATTGAACCCCTGTATGCCTGTGTCAAGAACCAACAGCCTAGGTATTAAGGTAAACTGCTCTACCACTACAGAGATTACAGAACTAAAAACACAGAACACCAATTGTCATTTAAACTCACTAAAATTTTTTTTTTTTTTTTTTTTTTGTTGTTGTCACCTATGTAAAGTTGAGCAACAGTAATTTTTGAATGCATGACTCAACACCATCAGTACTTTAAAATTACAGCAGCGAAATAGCAAATAAAGGCAAGGATTTTATAATTTCTGCCAGAATTTCCTAGCTACACTTTATTCTTCATTGCCAGAACTGAACCTTGTTGCACCAGAGGGGATGTGGCTCAGCCAGTCATATCATGTGACCTTTTTCTTGCTTATCTTAAAAGTCCCTAAAGATCTTCTTATTGTTCATGAGATGAGAAACGAATCCCTCTTGTCTTCACTTGGATTTGTTCTAGAAGGAGCAGAGAATTTACTCCTGTGAATATAATCTGTATCACAGCTTGTTTTTTTGTCATTAGGATATTTTTTGCTACATACAAAAATGTATAATCTTATATTTGTGTTCATAACAGGACCAAATGTTGTACCAGCAATCCCATACCACTGTGGTAAATTAAAAGCTAGCAAGTGCAGTGATAGAGCTGCCAAAGAGCAAAGTGCCTTTTTCCCCTTGTGCATCTCCATTGCATCATTTTCTAATCTTTGTTCCATCAGACATGAAACTTTCTTAATCGACTGAATTGGGCAGTGAAAGCCAAACCGTAGGTTACATACAGACTTCCAGTCTCGTCTAATTCATCATAGATGAATATTGATGGGGGGGGCAGCAAATGGAGCACAGCACACTAGATTGGATGGCATTAATAGCCTTTTAATTTAAGTCTTGGTTTATAAGAGGATAAAGACAAAAGAGATGACGAGGCTTAAGAAATGGACCAAGTTAACCTGCTTTAAGCCAAGTTTGACATCTGCTCCATTGTTATCAAGAGGGGTGTTGCAGATAATAAGAACTTACACTGGGAACAAAAGATACACAGAGCTGGAGCACTTCCCTATCTTACCGAGCAGATTGTGTGCCAAAGCTGAAGTACCTGCAGCAGCTGACACCATTTGACTCAAATGGAGCTCTTTGAGTTATTTCGCTTCTTTCTCTTTCACTTCCCTGTCGGATATCTCTTTCAGCACCAAAAAAGAGAAAGAGGGGAAATTAATATAAGGTTTTAAAAGAAAAAAAAATGTTCATTGTGATGTAACAAATGAGCAGTACTGCATGAATCATTTCTCTTTGATACCATAACGTTATTTCTTATAGGTCTTATTCACTTGTCTTTGTTTTTTTTGGGTGCTTTTTTAAAAAAAAATACTGTGGTCTCTACTATGGCCTAACGCCTTGTTAGTCTTTTTAAAATTAAAAAGGCTCTGGTGCTCCTGTTTTAGGTGGCTGAAGTTCGTCGCAGGTGTGGGTGGGAGATTATGAGCTTAACTCATTATTATTCATGATATGCAAATGTCCCAAAATCTGATTGACTAGCAGCAGTGCAACTCTTATGCTGTTTTGCCTTTGAACAAATATCGAACTTAACTTATTTAGCTGGTGATGTTCCAAGACAAATTTCAACACTTTCTTCCTCAGCTCCTCTCTTATAGGTAAAAAATGAATACTGATGTGCTATGTCCACAAATAGCATAAGTCCGAGTCCAGCATGTTGCAAATCGGCTAGCTTTTACTGGCCGATTTGCTCAAGGTTAGCTTCTACCAGCAGAGAAGATAGATAGATGGATAGATAGATACTTTATTCATCTCCAAGAGAAATTCACAGTTCTAGCAGCTTACGGGAACACAGGGGCATGCAGGGAAAATACAATATAAAAATTTAAAAGAATAACTAAGGTAAAATATAATGGTATAAAAGAAGGGCTCCATGTAGAAGGCACTGGCCTTTTCTGACCTGCTTCTATTTCCTTTCTGCGGCTAATTGAGGCAATGGGAGTAGGAGAACATTTTCCAATGTAGCATGCATGTGCAAACAGGGTGACTAATCGTATTTCAAAAAGTACAAGTATTACGTGGTTTCTCAGTGAATAACAGCTTTAACCATTAAAGCTGAAGCGTAATCTGGTCAAAGCACTTCAAATAAAGTCTGATATACCGCACTGTAGCGTTTGAAAGGAAACAGCATAAACCCAATTTTACGCCAGTGTAGGATAAACAGTGTTTATCATGCATATTAACCCTGGAGATACCAACATTTTCAGTTTGTGACCCACAATACTACAACGTACAATACAAGATTGCAATAGTTTTTAATGAATTCACAAAAGAGTTATAGAAATAATAAGCTGTATTTATCTTATTTCTCCGGATATCGTCTAGCAGGATCCTGCTTTTGCCTCATGAAGACCAATGGGGTCACTACTCTACTTCTAAAACCACTGTGACAGACAATGTCACGCTATCTTGACGGGGAATGAGAAGAATGGGAAAAAGCCTGTCTGATGGCAGTCATGCGGAAGCAAAGTGTACGTGTGTGTGTGTGTTTGTGTGTGTGCGTGTTAGACAGAGAGCATGAAAGAGTAGAGAGGGAAAGACACAAACTTTGAAACAGAATGAATGATGAACAGGTTGCCCGTCTGCCTGCCTACTTCCCTCCTCAGGAACACAGACGTACTGCATTTGTCTGCAGTGATGTGTTAATAAAATAATAATGTAGTTAAACTGCAGTCATCAGAGACAATTAGGGATGACATTACTGCTGCGTAATGAAGGCAAATTTGCATATTTTGAATGGGTTATGGTTCAAAAAGAATGCTAACAACATGCTAATAATTTGTAAGGACTAAATATGAAATGTTTTTGTGATAATTGTAACTGAAGTGGGTTGTGGTAAAGGTATTTATGTCTTTTAAATTTATTTAAATAGTGTATTATGTTTACAGAAACCTTCATAAGGACATGTCTGTAAGCTTGGCTGATTACAATAAATAAACAGCTTCTTAGATACTGTTATATATCAGTAGTTTAACTTTATAGCAAGATTAGGACATTTCATTTCAAAGACCTATTTAGATTAGAAACTGTTCATTATCTCGGTATTTCCTGATTGGTGCGAGCTCATTATTTTGTTTTTGTGTTCCATTCTTGCTCTTTCTGTCTCACAGTTTATTGTTTCCCCAGCTAATCATTGTAGATTAGATAAAATGTCCTGATGAATAAAATATACTTGGGTCAAGAGAAGTAGATAGGCAAATACCACCAAATCCATGCAATCAGACAAAACTGAGCTCATTATCTCCCTTTCAGGGTAGTGTCTAAAAAGTCTGTACTCACATGTACTGGGGAGAAGTTAAATTTTTTGGTTTAATTCCATTCAATTCAGTTTATTTTTATAGCAGTGATTCACAACAGATGTCATCTCAAGGCACTTGACATGACAATGAAAATCCTGCTTAAATGACCAGAGATGACAAGTCACCCAATTTTAGAAATGTGGCTTTATTTCTTTTTCCAAACTGTGTGATTAAGACAACTGATCAATGATGATCTGCAGAGTGACAAGGTGCTTTAGAAATGTACTGTGCTGAAACTAATCAAACTAAAGTCACATGAAGTGTGCATATAGTGAACAGCATGCAGTTTGAAATCTGCAATTGTAAACCGCTGTCTGGTGATCCTCTACACATACAGTAGATTATCAAACTGGTTAATTAATTGAAAAACAATATTACCAGTAAACATGTAAAGCAGACTGGAAAGGAAAAAGAATTCATCCCTATTAAAATTGAAACTTTTAAAACTTAATTTTTTATTAATTATAAATTCTATTGTCAATTTCAGGTCATACAATGCCAATCGAAGAAACAAAAACTAACTTCATAGGCTTATAGAAGAACCTTTAGTACATTGTGTAGTACATTGTGGTGTTACCTTAGGCTTTAATCATAGATGAAAATGAAAGATAAAATAGACAAACACATTTTGATTTCTATTCATCGTAGACAACACTTAAGATGTCTGTAGGTGCAATAAAAAACAGAGGGAAAAAAAGATACTGGCCATCTTTGGCTTTGGTTCCAATAATAATTATAACATTATAAGCATGATAGTCCAAAATTGACTGGAAAATGCCTGTAAAAGGAAAACACACCACCACACAATTATGTATTCTCATGAGGCTTGAACGTGCAGAGCACATAGGTTATTTGGCGAAAATGGTTTGGATAAAATAATCATCTGGCTGATTCACATCAGTCATATGAGGAAATGAAAAGCATCCCACAAGAAATCAGTCTTTGAAAAAGGCATTTTTTAGTAAGAAACGGAGAAAAAATTTATCCAAAAAGTTTTTTATTAGCACTAGGAATTTCCAGAATCCAATTTGTTTTTAAGTTTATGGTATAAATGTTATATACTTAATTTAAATGAGCACATTGACGGTCTAAATTTCTCTTAATTTAAGATTTTTTATTTTTTACCATTTACAGTAATTGACATCAGATTTTAAAATAATTAGACAACATCTTCCATTTAAATGTTTCTTTTCTTTGTAATTTTATGCAAAAACATTGGCTAGGTAGTAATTCCAAAGTAAGGGTAATTTTGAAAGTGTTGCTATATCATTGTGAAATAATTTTCAAAAATTACATTTACATGGAACATATGAAGATTATCTTCATTTTTAATTTAAATATTTATTTTGTTGACTGTGTCAAATTCTCAGCTGAGGTTGACTTTTATATTGGAATCCAAAAAGCTCCCAGGAAACCTTAGGAGGTACTGCATTTTTGAGAAACTTTATCGGCTTTTATTCTGACAGTAGATATGTCCATGTATTATATTCTAGACCTGAAAGTGGACTGTGGGAAATGATGTGTTGTGCACTTACTCTCCTGTTAACAGCTCATTAAAAATAACTTGTAAATACTTTTTTCTTTCAAAGTCCTATGGCTGTTTTTGACATGTTTGGCTACTGGACTCAACAACAGCACCAGCAACAGACCAGGAGAGTTTTAACAAGTTTATTTTAAAACAGATTGAATTATGAGGTCGTCTCGGGGAACCATAACGGAGGCACCAGGAAATGGGAACACGGAGCGTCGTCTGGAAACAGGTAAGGGGAAAGGTTAGATGTTGAAAGGGGAAGAGATATGCTCGCGTACATTGTACTCAGACTTACTGTTAGGAAGGGATTCCCAAGCGTAGAGAGAGGGTCGAGAGGCCCTGTAGACCAGGAACGATGTGGAGTGGGTCAGAATGTCAGGAATTGTATTTTCAGAAGCTGATGGTGAACAGGGGAGGAATCCAGAAGAGGATGAATATGAGAGCCCTTGAAGATCAGGTTAGTAGCAGGATGGATGTCTTACTTGGTAAGAATGATGAATCGGCAGGTGGACGGGCAGGTGAGCAACAGACCACCAGGAGGTAGAGAGGCTGAACTGAGCCTGTCCGGAGAGGAAGCCGAGCAGGAGGAGTCTAGCCAGGGGAATCCAGGAACCAAGGTAAGTGGAATCACGCTGAGAGCGAGAACCATCTGGCATCAGTCTGCTGGAGAGCCTCCCTTAAGAAGCCTGGTGATAACAAGGATGATAAGGAGCACCTGTTGCTGCCACTTGCCACGCCCTAGAGAGAAGGTGAGAGCACAGGAAAACAAACACAGACACTCCAAAGTCACAGGAACTAAACAGTTTTGGAGAATGTAGACGCTACAACACTGTAATCCAAAGCATCCTTAATTTCTGCTCCTCTGTCCCTGAAAGGTCAGAGTCATCAACACTCCGACAGCGCTAACACCAGTGACAGTTCGTATCGATAAGCTGTAGAAAGATAACCCAAAAATCTTTAAGCATTACTAACTTCCTGTTGAAACCTCCTGGACATTTGTGAAAAATGTATTTTACTGCTGAAATAAAATACTTTGCTATTACATCATTCCTAATAGTTTTGCACGTTGGTACTGTATGTTTTCATCAGGTCAGCAGATTTTATGGAGGTCACTATACTTATTGATAATCACTTAAGAAAAGGCCTTTAATAACCAAAATCTAGGCACGATTCTAATTATTTACAGAGAGATTTGGGGTCCATTGATTTCGTTTTCCCTCAAAAGTAAGTGTTAGATTCTGTGTCATGCTGATGTTGACACCTTTGTTCCTTTTTTATTTTCCAATATGAAAAAATGTTAATATTGTATTGTAAAATTTCTATTCAGCAGGTGAATGTCAACCCAACCAGCATGGAACTAAAATATTTGAAATCCTAATAAAAAGGGAAATAACCAAACAAATAAATACATAAATAATCTGATTTTTTACTTGTGGCTTTTGTTTGATTGGAAATTGGAAATTCTGTGGAACAATAAGGGGTTCAGTTTAGATTAAATATAACATTTACAATATTTATAAAAATCATCAACCTTAAAATTGGATAACAGAGTTTGAAAGCTGTAGTTTTATTTTGTTCACACATCAATAACGTAAAATAAATTAATAAGAAAACATAGTTACATTTACTTTACGGGTCGTGTTTAGGTATGTAATACATAATGGGACGGTGACCTTTGTTGTGTTGTCACATATTGTTTTTGCATGTTCAGATGTAATGTGGGTGGATTTCTAAAAAAGGTGTGCAGGCCTCTCCCTGTTGTGCTGCAGTTGTGAGCATCGCAGGGCGCTGTGAGCGTGAGATGGAGGAGAGCGCCAGTGCACGAATGTTTACTATACATGTGTGGTTATAGAGTTATGGTTAACTTCACAGAAGGAATCCAAGGTGTGCAGAGCCATCTACTCCTGCTGAGCAGAGCAGAGGGGATATGCAGCTACTAGCAGAGACTCAACATTTTCTAAAAGCATTTTGTAATTGTTGAGTGGTTAAGATGGATAATATGCCGTTGCTGCTTATAGTTGAATAACATAACATTGTATTGGGTTTGAAAAATTAACAGTTAAATTAGCAGTCTAATGTTGACCTTGACTTGCATTTAACTAATTGTTTTAAGTTCATTAAAAAACAGAAGCCTCTAAACATGGCTGTCTATTTCTGTAAACTGTGTCTTGTGTGGAATTAAAAGTGTATAAGGGTCCCAGGCATACTGTATATTTCAATTTTGAGTCTTTAAATTGTGCATTTTGTGCAGCTTAATAAGTACATCAGTAGTGTCCTGCTAATGTTAACATTTGACTGCCTAACCCTGTGCAATGAGATAGATATATTATTGATGGTTAGTAAAATGCCCTGAAGACCAGAGAACTTTTCTTACCTTAGTTTAAGTTTATTGTTGTATACACTATACAGTGTATCATTTATGTACAGGTCTGTCGTATGTTATCTCAGTTAAACTGGCAGATAATGTAGTCTCAGCTGCCAAGTGCTTGCTTAGAGGGAGTTGTTGAGTTGCTGAGTGTGTAAAGTGACTGAAGATTTTGTTGCCAGTTGGCACTGCATGAATACTGAATCAAACTGTGTAATTGTTTTGAACGATGCTGGCATTGAACTGATTAGAGCTTTCGTATGTGTGTTTAGCAATTTCAGTAAGTAACATGTAGCTTGCATAAAGAAATGCATGCTCCTGATATTAATGTATTAATATTATAGATAAATGTCCCTGACTTTAACAGTAAAGTGTAATATATGTATATATATATATGGACCAAAGCCTCAACAGTGTTCATCACATTTCCCTAAGGATAATGTTCAACACATAACGCTGATAACTATAATCCCTCAGACATTTATTCTTCCAAACTTTTCAAAGTCATTGTGCGCACCGTGGGTCACAGTCACCAACACTGTTATGGCAAGCTGCGTTTGATTAGATTTCAGATATTTCTGGAGAAAAGCAAAACATTTTCTTTTATGCATGACACTGGTTTGTGTCCTTTACTGAAACAGAAGGCTGAAAGCTCTTTTGATGCATTTTTTACAGTCCATTTGAAAATTCATTACCACTATAATTATATTCATACTGAACCTGCAAGAAAGAGAAACATGTGAAACAGAATCAGACAATTAACCCAAAAAACTAATTATACCAGTCTCTTCTCATTTTTTTTCTAGTCAGGTGCTAACACCTTATTTTCCACACAAAGGAAATTCCTATTTATTTTATTTTTCTTTCATATCTAACTTTCTCATTTAACTTCATTTATTGACAGCAATAAATACCACATACAATGTGTTACACAGTAAAATACTTAAATACAATCATGGCAATTTTCACCATTTGTAGTATTGTTTGAAATATAAATATGCATTTATGTTAATGAAAAGAAATTAAAGAAATGTTTAGCATGGGAATTTTACAATGTTTTTGAATATACCTTTACCAGGCAGATCATTCTGCAAACATATCTGATGCACTCAAATCCAAAAATGTAAATGTATTACATTTTTTCTGTAATTGAAACATGCTCAGAATTAAAAATCCAAGATCAAATATAATAATACTCTAAATGGATAACTGGTAAAACAACTTAAATAGCTACAACTTAAACATGTGCATTTAACACCAATTAAACCAATATTCCCAAATTCTTTAGCTCCTAAAAATAATTGATATATGGTTTAAATTGACTTCAAAATCGAATGCTTTTTTATTGACATTGATTAATGCATTATTTACACCATGTGTGATATGAAATGAATTAGCAACATACTGAAACTTGTGCATAGATTTGTGGAGGTTTTTTTTCAAAAAGCATGGACAGCGTCTGAGTTTCACCTGTTGAGCTTGCCTAAATTGGGAAAACAAAGGAGAAAGCCTGCATATCTCAAGCAATGTTTCTGAGTCAGAGAGAGGAAATAAGAGGCAAGGATCAGTAACAGTTTTGGATGCTGAAACATAAAATGTTGGCATGTAGGAGGTAGTTTGACTACTGAGGGCACTATGAGTAATGAGAGTGAGCTCAAATTGGATCTGTTGTGGGACAGAACACCAAAAGAAGGTTCTTGAGGGCAGCTGTGGTCAGAAGAGCAGGCGTGAGCAGTCAGGTGGGCAGGAGAGTTCTGGATGTGCTGGCGTTAATGAGTTATTGAGGTCTGAATGAGATTTCATAAAGTACTTTGGAGCAGACCACACGCTTAAATTTATCATAGATGAAGACTTCAGCAGGGAGAGGAGAAAGGTGAGCTGTATGGATGGAGGAATGGCCACTTCAGCTAATCTTGTCTAAGACAGATTTCTTGTTTGATTTCTTGTCTGCCAATCCGTCAATTTCACAAAATATAAAGCAAATTTATTGTGAGATGAAGTAAACACAAATTATGAAAACTGAAAGTGTCCAGTAACTCATAGTCATAAACAGCACCCAAGTGCTAAAGAGTGGGCCATGACAGGTTTATATAACTCAAGGGATGATAAGGAAGGAAAACACAGTAAATGATCTGGAAAAGAGCAAAAAAGTGAGAAGAAAATATAGTGAGGAGTGATAGGTGATAGAAAGTAGGTGGATGGTAACACATCCAAGTGTAAAAAACAAAGAAAACCATCAGACAATAAATACAACATTTACATTAAAAAAATAGAAAGAAGAAAAGGAACTTCAAAAACATTTAAACAAAACTTAACAGGCACAAGGAAACAGAAACAAAAGCTAACACATCCACTGAACAGAACATATAGCATAAGCTTAATCTTAAAGAAAGCCTCCTTTGCTTTAATCAAAAACATACAAAAAACACCTTACGTCACGAATACCATTTGCCTTTTTGACTGGAACAACCCAAATCTATCTGAGAAGGAGCAATTATTTTTTTATGGCCTCAACTCTCAAAAGAACACTTGCTCTGCTAACATCTCTAACACCCATGACTTTGCTGTACTTAAAACCTTTCATATTGAGTAATTTTGTCCAAAATCTTTAACCAAATCATGATAAAATTATAATATCAGCTTAAAAACATTGCTCGAGAATGAGAAGTGTTGTAAAACAAACCATTCTGTGATGTGGTAAAGCTTGATAATTGCACATGTAAATAGCAGTATGCAAACACCTAAGCTGCAAATGATTATAAAGAAATGTGCCACATAGTAGAGCCTTACATGAAAATCTAGATAAAACTCATAGAAAGACTCAGAGCTTACATTAGGAAATGCGTAATTCTTTATGATTGCTTCACTTCATGCCTCAGGCTGATATTGAGTTATTAAATTACCCCCGCATTACTTATTTGAATGGTGTCTGTGTTTCTTTCTTTCTGATTCAACACTTACAGCATGATAATATAATCAGTTCAGCTAAACTCTTTTCCTCTGAGCATGAGTTGACCCAAGATTCTATGTGGATTACAGATTAAATCATCTCAGGGTTTTTATTTACTGTTCGGGTGTGATAATTTAAAGTCAACAAAGTGCTTAGAGTCAGTGTGACGTGAAACGTTTACTTGAAAACTTCACCGCACTTCAAATGTCAAAATATATCATCTACTGGCTTCATTTAAAATGCACAATCAACTTATTAAGAAAACCACTTGTGACTGTCATGCAAGTCATATTTCTATACTAATAAACAGTAGATTTGATAAAACTACAACTATGTCATAGGTTGATTACCTAACGACAAAAAACGTTGTTATGTAACTGCATATCTGTCTTGTACAGTAGGTCGGTGGAATAGAAAGAAACACATTAAGTAAATAATGATTCAGCAAAGTATTCAGTGTTGCCAACTTAGCGACTTTGTCGCTAGATTTAGCGACTTTTCAGACCCCTATAGCGACTTTTTTTCAAAAAAGCGACTAGCGACAAATCTAGCGACTTTTTCTGGTGTTATTGGAGACTTATCTGGTGTTTTGGAGACTCTGGCGTGAAGCACGTATTGTTCTGCAGTTACTGTCCTCAACGTGAGCCCCTCCCCCGTCCCAAAGCACTTACAGGCGGCCAGTCTCACAGTAGCCTTGCGCAGCAGTCCCATCTACAGTCTATGGGCGGAGCAGAGAGAGAGAGAGGAGACCGTCACCACTCGGCGTCCGGACTGCAAATGAAATGCGCTTGCGCAAAAGAAAGCCGCCGCTGGCTTGCAGAGCGGGATTTAAATGTAAACGTTTCTTTGCTGTGACGCTGTCACACAAATAAATCACTGCATTTGACTCACACAACCTCAGCAGCTCAGTCACTTATTCACCTCGTCCACTGTGTGTGTAGCCTACCTCTCTGTGACATAAGATCTTGCTAGCTAGCTCAGCAAAAAAAAAAAAAAACTTTAAAAAAAAAACCCTAAGTAACTCTGCCAGAGTGTGTCTTTTGGGTCACTTTGCCGGTCCCAAGCCCGGATAAAGGAGGAGGGTTGGTTGTAGAGCTAGCAATTTCACCCTACAGAACAATCTTTTGATTAAATTTGCTGTTATAACATTTAACAATACAGGACAAAACTGATGTGTGTAATGTGGATCTAGACAAAGCATTAAAATCATTAAATGTTGTTAATGTTGAAATTATTTTTGTACATTTGTAGTTCTAAACATATTTAGGGTGTTTTTTACTCACTTTTGTCTCTCCCACGACGTTATTCCTCTCTCCTACAGCGTCCGTTACAGTTATTTGCAAATTGCCAATTATGCAAATTAGGCGATGACGTCATTTAGCGACTTCTAGCGACTTTTGGGACAGCCAATAGCTACTTTCCTTACTGAGGAGTTGGCAACACTGAAAGTATTCCCAAACATTTGAGAACCAAGCATTTGATGTGTTCACCAGATAAGCCAGGATGAAATCGAATGCTACCAAATAGTTTGTAGCATTAGTTTTGAGATGCTACGTTTAGTATATATTAGGGGAGTCGAAATTACGTTACGACCTTGCACATCGAAATCCAAAAGAAGAACGCGATTACCTCCTCTTCCTATGTTTACAGTGCGTCCCACTATGTACTCCATACCACTCTCTCTGCCAAAGGCGAAGGGGTCCTGCTTGTGCTCTCCCCATGGTGTCACAGCTTTTATAAATTGTGAATTTATTTTCCCAAAACAGGCATATTCTCTGCACCTGAAACTGTATTTGGGTCCTGCTTCATGTGATATTACAAAGTAAACCTGTGGCCTGTTAACAACTGGATGATTTATGACATTTTGCAAACAGATCAACTAAACTAAATAGTGACTAAAGGTTCTTACTATAAAGAGAAAGTGTGCACTTTAAGCCCCTCAAGTGTTCCCACAAAGCACTTTTCAGGTCTTGCTTCTTCTTGTCCTATCATAACCCAGATTTTTAGGACTTTATTTTTATTGCAGTTCCTGCCAACTGTGAGTACTCTACTTTCAACTTTTCAAAAATTAATTGCCAGAGATGGGACCACAATTAAATCTCAAGTCCTCCCACCCATGTCTAAAATGAAGTCCATAATCAAGGCATAAAGGCCTCTAGTTGATTCTGAGTTTTAACAACCAAATGTTTAATATCGAGTCTTAAAAATTAATTTTGACATTTTAATACCGTTTTTAAAATGTTTTTATCAGAACAATGAAAAAGAGGACTGAATTTTTAAATGAGCAATCTGATTCATAATAATAATAAACAAATTTAAAATTGTTTTTATGGACCTGCCCTGTGATGGACTGGCGACCTGTCCAGGGTGTACCCCGCCTCTCGCCCGTTGACAGCTGGAGATAGGCACCAGCACCCCCGCGACCCATTAAGGATTAAGCGGTTAAGAAAATGGATGGATGGATGGACTAAAAAAGTACTAACATGTTTGTACATTTTTTATGAGAGCTAATTTCAGATTTGCTACTATCTGCCAGCTTGGATGCTCTTCTTTTTGGGGGTTTTAGGATTAAAGCTGCAGTAGGTAACTATAATAAAAGTCACTTTTTTTGATTGTTCCTAAAACGGTCCATATGTCGTGAAAGTAGGAAATGAGATTAGCAATTTGTGAAAAAAAGCAGCTCCATTGGTCACGCCTACTGCTCCTACTACGATCAGGAGCAAGAATCCACCGCTCCCGGTAGAAAACACCCAATCAGAGCCAGAGCAGCGTCTGATGGAGTTTCTGACATCTCTCTATCACTCCTCACACACAACACGACCCGCCCCTCGCTCCGCTACGCAACTATGTACGCAACCGCCTGAGCTCTGTCAGAACAGCTAGCGACACGAAGTTAGGAGTAAGCTATGGCCGAGCAACAGGACAACATCTTTTCTAGCTGTGTGGAGGTGAGTTTATGTTTTGCTCTTACCGGTTCGCACTCCATTGCTTACGCTTGCCGCTTCAAGTCACGTCAGCTGAGATTCTCAACTGGTAGTCTGGTATGCCAGTTGCATAGCGGAAGGAGGGAGGAGTAGGAGGGCCTTGGAGGCGGGGCATGAGTGCACCGTAGGGGGAGGGGGAGTGATGTGAAGCTTGTTTGAGTTCAAATGTTCAAGCAAAGCCATATCTCCTCTCAGAGTTACCTACTGCAGCTTTAAAGCACAGAGACTTGACATTTACACATCAGAATGTGTAAGTTTTTAGGCTCCATGATTAAATTGTTTCTCTTTTTCAGATGTTGAGATTGTGAGAATTTAGAACGGTTTGAAACGTAATAAACGTAACATCAAGAAATGTGATACTTTATAAAATTGTGAGTATGTGAAAATGTATGTAATTTTAGCATACAATTTGCATCTTAGAAATTCAAATGTAGAAAAATAAAACTTTTTTGTGGCATACTACTGTTGTTAGACCTAATTACAACACTGACGCATTGCATGCATAAACACAGAAATGGAAAACAGACCCATTTTAAAATAGTTCTATATTTCATGAATGAGTAAAATAATTATAAAAAAAATAAAAACATAGATAAATGTGAATAAAATGTAAAAAATAATATTTTTTTGAATCATCATGTTTTAATTAGTATTGGTCGACCAACAACCAAACTGTTTCAGATGCACAAAATGTTTTTAAAAGTTTAAATATTTTCAACCACAGTAACTGAGTTGAGTTTGTTTCTGCTGGGCTGGAAAAGTCCAGTAAAAATGATCAAAGTAAAGTGTTCTAGATTAACACAGGCATATGTGAAATACATTAATTTAGATTGTTTGGTAACACTTGATTTGTTCCCTTATTTTCCTCAGATTGCAGAACTGGCAATAAATTGGGGGGAAACTGTGAAAAAAAACAGTGTGGCGCGTAAGCCACAAATTGTTTTCCCCTGATCTGGCTACCAAATTGAATTGGTGTGGGAGGGGACAGAAGACTGGAATCAAGGGCAGACCAGTCCATGAAATTCTATTGAGTAAGTATTAGTATTACTACAGCCGTATTTGAGTGCTACACTGCTATGCAGTAGTACTATATACTTAATTGTGTAGTGCACATATTTCTGTTTATTCCTCTGAGGGGTTTTAATGTTTTTGGGATTTTTAATCAAATTAGCATCATTCCTGCTCTTATACTTCCATGTTCAGCCTCACTAGCCTACTGATCACCAGTCCTAACATAGAACTCCCACAATTCCTCTGCTCAAGCCATCTTGGGCTGTACAGCAGCCTCATCATTACCCTTATGTGTTTCACCTGTGATCACTCTATTTATAACCTGTGTTAAGTGTCTTTGTGTAGTCTTGAGTTGACCGTCAATTTTCTACTATATTAAATTATTTCGAGAATGCCTGTATTTGTGTCGAGTACTGCATCATTTAAATTCTAGTGGTTAATCACTAACTCTAACACTGACCAACTTAGGTTTTGCCTAACTCTTGTTTTTTGGTTGTTGTTTATTACTTGCAGCCTTGGTTCTTGGAAATGGGGCCTTTCCACAAATTACACAGGCTGAAGTGGAAGCAGCGATCCAAAACTGACTCCGGCTGAGCAAGGATAGGGTGGAAGGGAGAAGAAGGCAGAGGCCAAGGACTTTAGAGCTATAAGTAAGTCTTTTGATGAACGTAATGCTCTAATTTTGACTGATACTAAAACATTAATTGTTTGAAGGGTTTCTTCAAGTAGAGCTGTCAGTAGTAGCAAAACAAACTAAAATATAATCTTTTCTGTCTCTTGGAGGAAGGCTCAGAGACAGGGATTGTGTGCTATGGAAAAGCACATGTAACAGTTTTATTGATGGCTGTTATTGTTTTAGTTTATTTCTCTAACAACACACAGAAACCCCTTCTACACACACAGACACATACTTTGTAGATGTGTGTTGTTGTTGTTTTTTTACACAGCTCCGAGTCCCTCTGCTGTTCTGGCCACTGTCATCTCTTCATCATCTATGACCTTTTCTCTTCCTCACCTACTGGAGGAGCATGTTCATCAAGACATTTAAGTACAAGACTTTCAACACATGTGTTTTGCACATTGGGCAGACACCTCGTTTTGGGCCTCAAATGTTGTTTTTATACAAAAATAAAGTATGAATTTCAGTTGATGAAAGTCGTATTTATTGAAATCTTAAAACAGGATTCAGTTATCTCAGATGGTTATCCAATGATCGGAAAACTGGTGGTTCGAACCCCGCTGCCGACCATCTGTTCTTGTGTCCCTGGGCAAGACACTTCACGCTCCTTACCTCCAGTAAAAACATACCTGGTTCATGATTGACTATGAATGATCAGTGGTGGTCAGTTTGCCCTAGGGTAGCAGTATTAATGTGAGTGAATGAATAGTGCCTTTAATGTAAAGCGTGTTTGGGTGTCTTGAAAAGTGCTATATAAAAATGATGCATTATTATTAACATGATTACAACTAATGTATGTTTAGTATATGTAACATAAGGGATTTTAGTAAATGGAACAAAATGGTGTTCCAGAAATTCTAAATAATGTTGTTAAGTTAATTCAATATAACTGTATATGATGTAGCACTTAATTAAGACAGTTTGCTGAAATTTAGCCATCAGGTATTTTTCAAATTTAAACAAAATAGTTTTTGTGGGACTGGTTGACTACACTTTATTATTTGAATCTAAATTTATTTTTCTTTGAGCGTGTCTCTCTCCAGTCAAGCATGCATCCCTCCCAGAAGCCAATCATTGACCAACATACTCTGTGCCAGCTGGTGTTACTCACACAGACTATTCACCACCAGTGTCGGGCAGCTTACATTTGAAGAAGTAATTACTTATAGTTACAAATTACTTTTTCCAAAAAGTAAATCAGTTAGCAACTCAGTTAATGCACTGTAAAAGTAATTAGTTACACAGCAAAGTAACTGTGATGTTATTTCTATACCAGTTACATTCTATAATATCTATGAGGTCAAATATTTTTTATAACTGAATGACGAATAATAAAACAACATATTATCAGTATTTTAAAACCTTTGGTATTTTAACTTGACTAAGATTAAAGCAATATGCATAAAAATATAAATATATATACAAAAAGTAAATATTAGAAATACATAATCACACACTTTTCATTAAAGTGCAAAACTAAGACAGACCGCTGTGGGTACGAAGAAATGAAGGGAAATCTGTCCATTAAGTTTTGAAATATATGTATTGTTTAGTAAATAGAGTGCTATCCAGTTGCAGTGAGACATTTTAAGATTTATGTCGTATTACTGGGTCACATTACTCGGAAGCTATTGAAGGAAAACCTGAAATATTACAGTAAAAAATGTTATATAAAATATTCTATGCAACCAAATGTCACAAAAAATTTTGTCTGGTTCTTTAGATGTATTGAGACATTGCAGACACATAACTGGAAGATGGGCTATCATATATTTTGCAGCAATGAGAAATATGATGTGTGAAGTTGCTCCGGTGTCGAGCAACAATTTATTAATATTTTGGTGTTAATTTGTTGGTAGATCTCAGTTTTTTCTGAGATGTAAGGAGGTTTATTGAAAACCTAACCCACCGCCTTCAGCAGCGAGCGGTGATGCAGTCGCTTTATTAATGCAGTTCTGAGTGAAACGTTGGAGGAAGTGTTCGCTTTAATGAAACAAATGTCCAACTAATATCCAACTTAAAACTAAGTTCACAACTAATTTTCGTGTCTGCACACTCACCAAATAATCATCATACTTGCAACAGCGTCATCACTGTCACCTGCGCAATCTCCTTGCAGCTGAAGGCTCTATCAGAAAGCCTGACAGCGCTGCGCTTCATTCAACCATCATTTATTTATTTGATCTGTAAGCATATTGGTTTGTAAAATATTATAGGCTACCCAGTTCAAATGGCCCGACCTAAATGAATAAAGGTCGTATTAATTAATCATAGGCTAAATATATGGAACGCCTGGCCGCGGGTGCCCCTGCTTTCATTAATCGCTGAGACGTCGGGTGGTGGTCGTTTCCGATCAAATGCCGACGTCGGCGATATCTTGCCAATGAGCAAACGCTCTCCATGCAACGTCTTGGCGATAGAGCTTGATGCATCGGCAAGAAGTTGGCAGGACGTCGGCAAGACGTACGTGTGCTATCTGGGGAGATACTATAATATAATCTGAGGCCACGTCCACACTAAGCCGGATAATGCCTTAAACGTATTAATTATTTAGTCTACACCCCCCTATCGTCCACACTAACCCGGCGTCGTTTAAGGTCTGTGGCCGGATAACTATTAGCCGGGTAAGAGAGCCGTGTAAATTTTAATTCAACGGCTAAATGAGCTAGTGTGGACAGCTTCCCCGGATAATGAAAGGAAGTGGCGTCAATGAATGCTGCGTCAAAAACAATACGACACTACAGGCAAAGACAACAGCGAAGAGTAATAAATCGATCTCGTCGTCTGTCCACACCAAAAACTCTCTCTTGTTCTGAGCAGCTATTGTTCTCTTTGGTTAACGGGACAAGCAGATATGTACTGTGCTGTAGAGGTTCTTGTATATATTATGTACGCGTATGTATGCTGATTATACACGTGTTCTGTGCTTCTTCTCGCGCATGCCCAGTATTTGCACATGTCGGTATGGGATTGCGCAATCATGGGACCTTAAACGGGGCGTAAATGCTCGTGTTGAGTGGATAACATTAGGCGTCTAACCCCCCGTATAACCTTATCGGCTTAGTGTGGACGTAGCCTGAGTGTGCCATGCGCTACACCGGGTGTAGTATGGCATTGGCACGGTTCCACTGATCAGTGTAAGATATCAAATCTTTTCAGGTAAAAGGGGTTAAGTCACAGTGAAGTCAAGACTCATTAGTCTTGACAATGACCAACCGTTTTTCAGTCTGGTTTCCATCCTCACCACAGTACAGAGACCGCCCTTGTCAAAGTGTTGAATAACAATCACAAAAATACATACTGTGGAAGAACCACAGTGCTGCTACCATTGGATCTCGGTACAGCATTTTACACTGTTGGTCATGACATATTAAAGTGATTGGGGAATTCGGTCAGATTATCTGGTACAGTACTTGATTGGTTGGAATCCTACCTTAGCCAACAAAACAAAAAGGAATCCTTTACACTATATGATTTTTCTCCCTTGTCATTTATTCTATGTCACAGACCTTAACTTCTTCCTAACTATGACTATTCAAGATTATGGGAAAAGCCAAAAAAACTATATTTGATAAATGTGTACATTTACCGAAGTCTTGAATAACCCGAAATAGAAGTACAATACTTGAAAGGAACACAATAACGTCAAGCCATTTTAAGGAAAATTAACAAACTTATGATTTAAATGTGATCAAAAAATAGCTAAACATAAATGTATATTCTAAATCTTGATTATTCAAGAATGATGAAGGAAATTTTGTTCATTACCAACAGCACACAATCGTGTATGAAGTAAAGAGAAGGTTAAAACATTGCAGCTTTTTGTCTGGTGGAACATGAAGTGACCAATCATATTTTATTCAGTTCATTTTGCTGCTGCATCTTCTGTAATTATCTTCCAGAGTGAAATGACAGAGGTTTCAGACTTTAAACTCTCTAGAAGGAAAAAAAGTAAACAAGAAAAGATTCACAATTTAACAATGTCAAAGTTTTAAATATTAAAATGAATGGTGATAATTTCACATATGTGCTTTTTCTGTACACATTGTCACATTGCAGAACAGCTTCCCTAAAAGAAATGGGATCTTATGGTTAAAAACGTTTTCAATAAAAAGACAAATTGGTTTTCCAGCATGAGGACACATTTTTAGGATGTCTGTTCTTTATAAATACTGTAATACTCCATCTAAAAAGTCAGATAATTACCTGATAGGCAAAGGAGAAAGAATTCAAATGATGTTTGCTTGGAATCAAATACAAAGTCACATTTTCTTAGACTTGAAATTTCTCATTGTTAAGCAGAGAAAGAAAGTTAACAA
Organism: Apricaphanius iberus; assembly: GCA_028564705.1. Lineage (NCBI taxonomy): Eukaryota > Metazoa > Chordata > Actinopteri > Cyprinodontiformes > Aphaniidae > Apricaphanius > Apricaphanius iberus. Next base: position 322,457 of record JAPXFQ010000863.1, on the reverse strand, counting down.
AATTAAGCTTGAGAAACAGAGGTCAATGGAAAGGTTGTTATCTAAATTCCTATATAACAATAAAAAATTTGCACAGAAGAATTGTTTCCACTAGTCCACATTTCCTAAACCTTGGCTTGTCGCTGTTCAAATTTAAAGGGGAAATGGGTTTTGCGCTGTTTGTTGTTCCAGCATATTCTGTCAGCCTTACAAGCTGATGACAGTGTTTTTCTTTATAAGAAATAAATTGGCTAATTTACTTGGTGTTGTACTTGCCTCTTTATTTGGGTCATCTATTCTATTGTAAGTAATGTCAGTGTTTGGAGTGTAAGTGTGCCGTGTATGCTGGGTGTGCTGTCGTTTATCTCTATTTCCAGTCACAGGTGGGCATTCCTGAGGCATCTCAGAGCAATCTCTTCATCCCCTGCCTGGGTTCATGAGGAGCTGCTCAATGCCTGAGGTTCAACCTAGGCCTGTACAATCAAGCCAAGCATTCAGTCAGAGAGATTCCCTTGAATTATCTCATGTTTTTTCTATGTTCTACATCTCCTGAGATCAGCCCTGAGGAAAGTCTTATCCAGTCTTTCTCCTGAATCCTCAAACCTTTGGATTCCAACAGATTTCAGGTCCAAGCACAACTTCTCTCTGTGCTCCTGTGTTCCCCTAGCCAACTCCATTACAATGTGGAAAAACCTCAACCACAGGTTTTCATTCCGCAGCTCCTTCTATCAAGGATTTCCTCTTCATGCCCGCTTTCCAATATACCATCTGTCAACAAGCCCTGGCACAACAGCTTACTCCTCCTTATCAACAGCTACAACTACTTCCTGCTGCCTCACTAACATCTTGCTTACTCCTTCCCACAGACCTTGTTGGAACAGATCTCGATGTCTAATTCAATAAATGACTAAACTTTACACTCTGAGTGCAGCATGTAGGTAAAAAAAAAAACATTCCTCGAACATTGCATGTTATGCCAATATCGACTCAGCCAATTGCATGCTGTCACGAACAGTAGATGTCATAAATAATAGTTGCTAAAAGGGATTTAAGTGACTCTGAAACTGGCATGGAGTTAGTCCCAGACAAACTGGCCTTAGTCATTCGGAAACTGCTGACTACTGGGATTTTCATACATACTGTATCTCCCCACTTTTTCAACCAAGTTGACTGAGCCTCACAAGGGTTCACCAAAATTAGACAAAATGACAAACATTACCTGCTCCTATCAGTATGGATTTCTGCTGTAATGGAATGGTGAGAATTTGATGCAAACAACAGAAAGCAATTATCTTTTTTGCCTTAAATCAAAATGTCAGACAAGTTGTGGTGTAATGGTTGGGGCGATCTTTTAGATACCTTAGTACCTATTAAGCGTTGTTTAAATGCTTCAACCTACCTGAGTGTTTTCACTAACCATGGAATAACAATCCATTTTTAACCGGTGCGCCCATCTTCTAAGGGCTTCTTCCAACAGAATAAGGAAGCATGAAAATCAAATAATCTCAGAACTGTTTCTTGAACATGACAACTGGTCTACTTTGCTATAGTGGGCTCCCCAATTGCCAGATCTTAAATTAATAGAAAATCACAGATGTTAAGCCACATGTCAATATGGATCAAAATATTGGAGGTTTTCCAACATGTTCCTACTTTTTTTCCCAAGAGGAGTTAAAAAAGTTTTAAAAGCAGTAAATAGGGTCCAATCTGGTATTAGCAAACAACCCAAAATATTTGCTTGATTTTTGAAAGTCAGATCAGTCTTGGTAATTTCCGCTTCACTATTGCATAACTTTGTAGCTTGGTTAATTTTACGCTCAGTTTTTTCAGGTACAAAAGGAAATAATCTTTCTAAGGACAACTTGTAACCATATTGTATATTTTCATAAATGCCTAGTGGGAATTTTACAACCTCTTTGACTACAGATGTTTAAAATGATTAATATCAACGTACAGTCTACTGCAGTATTTTTTTAACCCTGCTCTTCAAGGCACACTGACCCGCATTTTTTAGATCTTTCCCTGCTTCAGGACAAATTATTTCAGTTGCTGGCTTATTAAAAGGCTTTTGCTGAACTGCAATCATTTGAGGCAGGTAAGTTAATGTGAGGAAACATCTGACGCATGTGGGGCAATGTGCCTTGAGGACAACTGTTTCGAAACACTTGTCTAGAGTAAAAAGTAGTAATATAACTCCAAAACATATTATTATAAGCAAGAAATTGCTCAGAGTTGGTTTAGTTTGATCAGAGGTCAAATCTGTCATACGTTATTTCGTTTTTAAAAAAGTCCAAATAATGGTGGGTAATGAACAATCTTTAGGAAATATTGCATGTTAAAAATACTTATTATTTATAATATGTATATATATATTGATATGCACAGGCATGAAATGGAAGTAGGTAGTACTTACATTAGGGCCCTTAATAGTCAAGCTCCATCATAGATCAGAAATCTGATTCTTCCATACTTTTCTAACAGAGCACTTTGCTGACAGACTGCAGGTTAACTGTTTGTAAGTTTCTAGGATTTCTTAAAGTAGAGTGGGAGGCAGAACTTTTCGTTATGAGGTTCCTCTCCTACACTCTTTTAATAGACGTGCTAAAAAATAATTTAAAAAATATGTCATTACACTTATAGAACATTCTGTGTTAATGTTAACATACAACGTGTTAAATGTGTTCCATTTTAACACACAATTTGTTAAAATTGTGATAAAAATATAATACAGTGTACACGTGTCATAAATGACACAGGATGTGTTTTCCCTGAGCTGATTCCGTACATGTGTTAAAATTGAACACATTATGCATTGTTTTTGACACGTCTGTTTTAAGAGTTTAAGGAACCAGCTCCCATTATAGTCCATGAGGCAGACACACTGTCGACTTTTAAGACCAGGCTTAAAATCTTCCTCTTTGATAAAGCTTATAGTTAGATTGGCTTGGGTCATCCTGAGCTATCTCTGTAGTTTTGACCACTTTTCTTTACTCTTATACTTTTCTCTTCTACTACTCTCCAGTTGTATTTGTTGCTGTTGTTTCATCTGTTAATCTTGTTTTCAGTTTTTTACTTTTTTCTCCATAGAAGCTCCACATGGTCTGTTATCCTGCTCTGCTACAATGCCCTGTTGGATGGGGAGCATCCACTGTGATGATGCTCCCAGTGACCGAAGATCCTCCATGCCCTGTTATCGACTTTTTACTGTCGTTAATATAGAAAGTACTGTTATAGATGAACTATTTTTTTCTTTTTACTATTTACCATTTTTTGCGTCTCTGCTCTGTCTTTTCAAACCCCAGACGGTCGTGGCAGAGGACCACTTGTACTGAGCCAGGTTCTGTTGGAGGTTTCTTCCTGTTAAAGGGGAGTTTTTCCTCTCCACTGTCGCTATATGTTTGCTATAATGCACAACCCTACGTAAATGACTCAAACCAGTCTGCTGGAATTCCTTAAATAGAAAAATTTGAACTGATTGTAATGTTTGTACAATTGTATTGAAATTATTTTCCTTCTAAAGTGCCTTGATGTGACATCTGTTTTGAATAGGCACTATGTAAATAAACAGAACAACAAAAGTTCAGTGTGCTTGTCGCCATGTATGATTCAAATGTTTCATCGTTCATAAGATACACAATTAGTCACTGATGTCAAAACACTTCACTTTCCACACAGACAATAATTTTACATTTCCCCTGCTTGCTGCTACTGACACATGGAATAACAAATCCTTAAGAAATCAGTTAATCTCCCACTCTGCTGAATCAGCAAAGGAAATCAGTCATTTTATTTTGCTCTCAGGGAATCTCTTTACCTTCTGCAGCATGCATTTACTTCCTATCATTCATGGTGTATCGCATGGAATTAGAGGAAGACTCTGAGTTGAACATGACATAATTTAGGTACATTTTTCATTAAACCAGATAGGGATGTAATACTCCAGTGTCACCTCGTGGTTATTAAATCAGCACCGTTTGAGATAATGGTTATTTAAAACTCTACAAGCAGCTCTCACAATCTCTTTCCCCCCTCGTTCCATTTCTCCCGCTGGACTCAGATTCCTCACAGCAAATTCATTACAGGATAACTGTAGTTTCGGGAAAGAGAGCGTGTGAAAGATAGTTCTAGCTGATATCATGCTCATAATTTTACTAAAGTGCTGAAGAAAAGGAGCTGCAGGTGTGAGAAAAGCTGATAATTTGTAAGACAGGCAGAAAGAGTTGTACTGGGAAAGAATAGCAATTCCAGTTCGACTTGAGTCAACACAGTCAATAGTGTCTCACCAGATGAGGCACTAAAGAGGAAAGTTTGGCAGCGACACAGAAATCAACTTGGTTCTCTAAGATCCAGACAAGTTGTTAAATCTATGGCTGTCACAATTGATGTTGGAATTGATTCTAGAAGTAGACACACTCAAAAGACTGTCAGCTTCGAGGGACTCACTGTTTAGCTATGCAAAGCTTGCTTTTAATCCCATCGCAGGTTTAGGCCCTTCATGCTTTGTGTGCAATCCTGACTCTGCACAGCAGAGAAGCATAATATTTAATGATTAGAATATTGAGCTACACATGACTAGAAATAACAAGAAAGTTTCTCTCTCCAAGAGAGACTCTCTGAGGTTGTGCTTTGTCATGTGCATAGTAAAAGAAATATGCTTCAGCAAGTGGGAAATCACACCACTATTTGTTGTTGAAATGATTGACTTTCAAGCAAGCAGAATGAAAAATATATAAAAGTGGTAACTATCGTTGGAAGGACTGAATGTATTGTTTACTTGAGGAAAAAGAATGAGTAGTGAAACTTAATGAAGGAAATAAAATTAAACATTTACAAGGGCTTGACTGTTTCAAGGCTATTTATTCATATTTAGTCATGTATGCTCTTAAATCATCTCCAAAAAGGCCAAAAGTTTCTTTTTTTTTTACTGACAAACACCCATCAATATCTGTTCATTATCATCTCCTCGCATGGGATCTTTATCCTGTGTTGTTTCAGAGAAAAAGCCTTCAAGACAAAACGCATACCTACTGGAGAGAAACGCCTACTGGCCAAAATGATGTGCATCCACGTGTGATAAACTCCCACTTACACCCAGCAGCATTATTTTACCTTTACAACAGAGAGCATGCTGCTCTTAATATCACCAGTAAGGCTCTGCACATTAACAATTTACTGCTACGAACAGAAAATCCTCTCTCTTGTCTCCTTTGATTGAACGGACATTCTATCAGGATGACTGCCAGCCAAATGGGTTAATTATTGCTTTCTGTTCTTTATGGATTTCATTCTTTGGGGGTTTTTTATCATTGAAATTTGTTTTATATATTTCATCAGCTGTAGATATCTCTTCTCCTCAAAAAAAATTTTTTTAAATTCTGACTTGTGTTGGCTTTGTTTTACCCTGCGATCGGCCACTCGCTTCTGGAGGGTGGGGGCGCCAACATTTAAACCCCGGCGGGAAGTTTTCCAAAATAAAGTCAGAGCTGAGAGACAGAGAGATCAAATAATACACAGACACAGAATTTCTGTTTCACACTCGTACGCACCTGCAGGTGGGGAACAGTCAGAACTGAGCTGAACTGAACTGAACCGTCGTATACAGGGCTGTACCATTTTTATTAAAGAAGAACAAAGAACGTATTCACATGTCTATTCTCCTCCCCCTAGACTTTTATTACACCAACCGTTTATTCTCAAGGTTTTCCTGAGTTATCACTGTAACCGTCCGGTCTGTTTATGACTGTCTACTCCCTACTCTGTTTCTTATCTCCACATCCTGCTTTTACAACTTGCGATAACTTTAACCAAGAGTTTTACGACTTAAAAGCTTACTCCCATAAACAATACTGACAAACATATCTTTACCATCATGCAAGCTAATTAAAACAGACTTTTACTTTCTGAATACTAACTAAAGATTATATAAACATATTTAATACGAGACTGTTATATAAAGTAGCCCAAAAAAATATGAGTCACGACACTATCCAGCACATTAATTCATTAAACCAACCTAAACTTGGCCTTTTGGTGATAAGTTTGCCTGTAATGATTTTAAGTAAGCACATGTAAAGATAATTAGTTTCTAAGTTTATGATTACAACAAAGACTCTAAGCATGAGCTGACCTAAATTAAGATGGTTAATGTATTTAGGATTTTGTCCTTAAATAGGGTTTTATCCGTCTTGAAGGTTAATGATTTGTTGGAGGCCTTTAATAGCCAAATCTTTATTCAGTGCTGAGAATGTTCTATTGAAGGTCACCAGTAGAAGGCGACAGGCGGTCATTTTATTTTTTTATGACTACATTTAACATTTGCATTTTATTATTTAGTTGGAGTTTTATGTAGCTTATTTGAATAATGTGCCTAACAAGCATTTAAGGATTTTCTTTGTAAAACAAAGCTGGTTAAATTTTAATCTTCTTCTATCATCATTCAAATCAGTGAATGAATTTAGAAAAGAAAAACACAAACCACAGTGCTGTGCCTCAACAGGGTATCATCAATCTCCCCCGAGTAACACTATAACATTTGAAATTCACTGAATATGCTCTTTAAAGATTATTAAACATAACAGATGCTTGATGAACTAAGTTTATATTAAGAGCTGTGATTTAGAAACTAATAATTACTGTTCCTTGTTAAAACAAAACAACTAACCATCTAGCTGATAAGAGCTTTCCCTTGCTATTTATTTATTGTAAACTAGAAACTCAGAGGGGATTGTATTCACCAACACACATATTCTGTCTGTATGTTCAGATTACTGTCTACATTAACCTTATAAAACATTTTAAAAGCTATTTACAATCTAATCCCAACTATAACATGTTAAATGTAGAATTTCTGAGTCTGGATGATAGACAAGGAACCTTTCAGCCTAATGCATAAAATTATTATACCTTAATTTATGCAAAGAGCATTTATAACGGTTGGGCATAATATATAATTTTTTTCTCTCTTCCATACCATTTATTATCTCCCTGTGCCATCTTCAGCTTCTTTTTTTGTATTTGTAAAAAAATAACTTACTGGGGTGAAATCAAATGGAGGGCTAGGCAGGGGGGAAATTACAGAGTGCACATCTTTAAAAGGGATTGGATTAAAAATTATCCTGGGATTGTGACTCTGTTCAGCAATCAAATTCTAAACGTATGCAGCAAATCTTCTGCTACAAATAAAAGAAAAATGAAAAATTATTCTTATCAAAGTTCAGCTTTCCAACAATGACTCTTTGAATTTTACACATTAACTCTGACATTGTATAGACTAGTGTATAGACTCTGAAATTGCATAGACTAACGTATAGACTAGCAAAGCACATTTATCCATCTTATCTATATTGCCCTTATTTGGTCCGTGGATATAAATATGAATGATCAACATAAAACTGTTTTGCGATTAAACTGAATCTTTAGCTAATTGAACATTCTCAGGAAACAGCCAAAAATACTTATTTGCAGCTTCAACAACACAATAACTCTCCAATATGAATATGTAAACTGTTGGGAAAATGTATAGTTAAATGCAGGTTTTCTTACAGAAAGGTTTGAACTTTAAGCATCTAAATGTCTCATGAGAACAGAATGTTCTAGCCTTGAAAAAGTTCATTTTTGCTTAGCTTGCAAGTAAGTGCAAGCCTCTCTTAGATACTTATTATCATTCATGCTCAGCTTTGTGAAACTCGCCTCATGCATGCATGTTATCTTTCACTGAAGGGAGAGGGAACAATGCTGAGACCTTATGTGAAAACTTTGTGTGAAAACTTTTCTCACTGTTCTGATGGGTGTGGTATCTAAATAAAAAGAGGCTGCAGTGGACAGAATCTTTGAGATCTACTGAATGCCAAACTTGACTCGGTTGGTTTGTTCCGTTGGTATTTGACAGTATCTCCCTCTGCAGAGTTTAACAAAAGATAAACTATTCCCGTGCGTTTGTGGTTCTCTCTAGGTGACCTGCTTATTAATAACCTAACATAAACCAATATATTAATTGTAAAAAAATCGTTTTGTCCAGTATTAGTCAATAAATATTAAACACACTATTAAATTAAGGATGATAGCTAAAGTTTAAAGCTGTTGATTTTAATTTTTCTTATTTACATTAGATTATTTTTGGAGCTTTTTCAAGATGGCTGACATCTTTGTGGTGTCATACATTATTAAAAAAAATGCGGGGCCCTCTGTATTTAAGTCAAACCGTAAAAATAAAAATCTACTCAAACGAAAGAATGTACTAATTGTAGGGAGAATAAATTCTAACATTTGATTTAAACAAGCTGTAAATATAAAACCTTTGTTTATTTACAATATTTCTAACTGACAACACATTAAACTAAAAATGCTGAGATGAATGTCACTTTACAATATAAAATAGCATTTTTTTTTTTGATTTTGCTTCCATTTTATAGCTACAATTCAAACTACAATTTCAATGCAAGTTCTAGAATCATTTCAGTGGTTTGACAAATGTTAAGCCCTCTGCTGTGCCAGCGATTTAGAAGTCCATCACAAGTCGGAGGCAAATAGATTTAAGATAATGGTTTAAACAGAATGCTTCCATGCTGCAGGTTCAGCACTGTAATGGGTGCAGCCACTGCAGGATTATTAAACAGGCCAAAATCTTTACCAGCAAGATGAATGTGATCAATGGATCATTAACTGCAATACCTTTTTTTTTTTTTTTTTTTTCTTTTTGCTTACCGCTTGGAATCCTCCCCCTGGATATTTTATTTTTTCTTCATGTTTGCTGGACTAGCTGGAATTTGGAGGAGAAAGTTAATGAACCTATGTGTAATTCTTTTCAAATCGATTGGCATAAGATTATTCTGTGGGGCAATAGAAGTTGGAGACCTTTCAAGATCAACTAATTGTGTGTCTAAAATGTCTGTGAGATGTACTTAGAATCTGTCTCTATGAATTTTCCAAACAGCTGTAATTTGATCCATAATTATTCAAATGTAATTTAAGAAGAGGTTGAATTTTCAACGTACATACTCGTTAAAAACCTTTTTTCTGTCGAAGGTTGAGGGGAGGTTTCACATTTTGAAAAGATAAGTCAACCACGGTAAATTCTGTTATACAGATAACGAGTTCAAACAGATGCCATTAACAGAGGTAATGAGCAAAGGACAGCAGAGCTTCTTTAAGACTTAACAGATCTTCAGTGGTGAGGATTCTTGCTTGTTTGTAGGTGCTAAAAACTTTTTTTTTGCACGATTTCACAAATAAATTCTTTAAAAGAGATTAACTTGATAGAAATTACAAACCTGCTATCCTCTAACCATTACCTGTATTAATGGCACCTGTCTGAATTCATCTGTAAAAAAAAAAAAGTAGCTTGGTAAGAAGAGATCAAGTGGTGGAGAAATTATTAGAAAATGTGATTGAAAATTATAATTTCCTTTGACCTGGAGCTCCATGCAAAAGTTTATCAGAGACAATCTGATGAACTATTTGGTATAAACAACACTCGCAGTGTTTGGAGGGGTAAGAAAACTGAGTCGCAACCCTAGAACAACATACCCACTGTAAAACATAGGGGTGGTAATATGCTATCACACTGGATTACTGCAAATGGGACAAGACGACTGATCCATATAAAGGAAAACTTTAATGGGGCCATGTATAGTGAGATTTTGGGCAAAAACCTTTCAGTGAAAGCGCTGAAGAGGAAACTTGGCTGAATCTTACAGCATGATGATGATCCCAAATGCATGCTATGAAAGAGTGGCAACATAAAAAGCATTTCAAGGTTCTGGAGGGGCCTAGCCAGTCTGCAGACCTCAGTCCAATAGAAAGCATGTGTATTGTGTTGAGACCAGAATTGAATAGTTCTAAAGAAGATCTGCATGGAAGAATGGACCAAAAAACCATCTACAGTGTGTGCAAACCTGGTAAAGACTAAGAGGAAGTTTTCTACCAAGATTACAATATAAAGTATTTAGGTGAACTTTTGTTATTGATCAAATACTTGCACCAATATACAAACAAATTATTTAACAATTAAAAACAATGTGATTTCTTGCATTTTTTTTACACTTTGTCTCTTGGTTGAAGTGTACCTGCTGAAAATGATACACCTCTCATCTTTTCAAGTAAGAAAACAGTTACAATCGGTGGGTATCAAATATTTTTTTCCTCTTTGTATGCTTCTAAAGAGTAAAATCACCAGACTGCTTGGGTTTAAATTTTCACAGTAATGCTGATCATGCTCAACTAAATTTATCCATATATCCTGTTGAATCCAGTCATTTAGGTAGATTACAGGAATATCTGGAAGACATAAAATCATGATTGACTCTAAAGTTTCTGCTTTTAAGTTCTGTCAACACAAAAGTTTTTGTCCTTCAACCAGAAGCTCTGGAAAAAAAAATGCTTAGAAAATCACTTCAACTTGATGGCATTAAATTAGCCTCCGACTAGATAAAGCACTGTATAGTGCTTTATCTAGTCCAGAGGACCCGAAAAAGCTTCACACTACATTTAGTAATTCACCCATTCACATACTGGGGATGGCACATTGTTCTTAGAAGAAAATATTTTCTTATACAGCATTCTGTCGACTTTTTACTTTAGCATAGAAAGTACTATTATATCAGTTCTTTTTTGTGTGTGTTTCTGCTCTGTCTTCTTGAAGCCCAGTCAGTCCCAGCAGATGGCTGTTTGTTTTTTCCTCTCCACTGTCGCTACATGTTTGCTCAGTATGAGGGACTGCTTTAAAGTCAATGACACAACGTACACGACCGTCCACTGTCACAATATGTTTGTTTTGTAGAAATGAATGAGTTATTCAATCTGCTAGGTTTCCTTTTAAACTGAAAGGACTAATGAACTGAAAGATTAATTAGAATATATGTATGACTTATAATTGAAATGACTGTTCTAAGCCATGAAATGGCATGTGTTGTGAATTGGTGATAATTAAATAAACTGGTGGGTGGATGGATTGTTGGATGGATGATCATAGCCTTTAAGTAATAGAACTTTTTATATAGTATGCAGATCTTGTAAAACTGTAAATCTTCTTTTCTTTTATAGATTGTTTAACATTTTCTCATCTTTAAAACATCCATTTTGATTTTCCCTTTAATATACAGGTGGAACTAAAAAATAACATTTAATATAAAGTTAATTTATTTCATTAATTCAACTTTAAAGAAGAAACTAATATATGTTATAAACTAATTTCATGCAAAGAGATATTTCAAGCTTTTGTTATAATTTTGATAATTATTGCCAACATCTTATGGAAACCCCAAATTCAAAATCTCATAAAATTAGAATATTGTGAAAATGTTTAATATTTTAGGCTCAAAGCGTCATGTTCTACTCATCTAATTAATTTAAACACCTGCAAAGGGTTCCAGAGCCTTGAAAGTGTAACTAAGCCCCAAAACAACCCTTTTTTTTATTTGCTTAAAAACTGTATAAATGGGTCTTTATCAATGCCATCTCTCAGTTTCAGTGCATGTTTGACATTTTCCGTGTGAACTTTTTAAAATCTACACTTTTTGGTCTAAAAATGTCTTAGTGTTGCCGCTCATGGCTACAGTGTGGCTACTGCATTTGAATTTTGTGGTTGGCTGAGAGCGGTACATATTTTCCATTGTCTACGCCACAGAAATGGTCTCTCAGAAACACCCTCAATCTCTCCGACACACTCGCCCCGCCCTGTGGTGGTTGGGAGTTGCTTATCTTGGCTATGGGCACACCGAAGCAATGCTGATAGAAACAGACAGCTGAATAGCACTATAGAGGACTCCAGCGGTAAAGTGGTTTAAACCCAAAAAAGTGGAAGTAGTTAGAGCAAACAGAAAGGATTTACAGCCGCCTACAGCTGGAGAGCTATGGGGGTGTTTTAAAGGTTAGCCACTGGTAGCGTTACTGCTCAGAGGCTGGACCGATCCTGTCTCTCTCTGCAGCAGCTGTGGCTTCAGGCAGCGCGACTGAGAACCCTGAGCCAATGGCTCGAACTGATCCAGCATCGGGCCACTTAGCTTCATTTAAGCCTCCCTTTACCTCTGGTGATGGTGGAGAAGAGACATCGTGATTTCTCCCTTTACTGGAGGTAAAGAGAGGCTTTATGGCGCTCAATGCCCCCCGTTCATGTTCCACACTTGGCCATGCCCCTCCGTGCCTCCTGGCCCTGCCCACTTTGGTAGAATTTTTCAAATGTTACCTGGGAGTGAGATAATGCTTTTTAATGGGGTTCAGTTACACTTCAAATGGTCTCTGACTCTGGTTCTGTAGCAATCACAATCATTGAAAAGACTGCTTACCTAATAGTTGTGGAGAAAACCATCATTGACACCGTCCAGGAGGAGGGAAAGGTAACTGCAAAAGAAGTTGGTTCTCCGTGAGAAACTTCGCCATTTCCGCTTTTTCACGTTTTGATGCCGTGAAAGTTTTTCATTTGTGTCCATCTGTGGTAGGCTTCAGTTTAACTAACTCTGGTTTTAGATCTTGTAAGGCTGCTCCTCTTCTGAGAAAGATAATGAAATCAATGGGGCTTAGACACAGCAGCTAAACTTACCGAGTGCTCAGTTTTCTACAGTACGCCTCGTTGCTCCAGGCAGTTGTTTACAATAGTATTTGGCAACCTGCAATGGCGCGCTGCTGTTGGCTGGAACACGTAAATATTTATATATATATAACACAGTGCAGTGGTTGGAAAAGGGTTATCTTTTTCTAATGATTTTAGATTAAATATAACTAAACTAATTTAAAGGAAAGGGTGCATTTTCATTGTGCAAACCTCTAAACTCCCCATTGAAGTATTATTTTTTTAAAGAGATAGCTTAAGAAAAATGTTCCATATACAACCTTTAAGAGTAAATAGCAATATTGGTATATTGTTATACATACATTGCTAGTCAGAAGATTCCATATACCTAAATTTGGCATAATTGGTATATTAGGTTTGGGCTTTTGATAAAGCATGAGGTCTTTTGTATTTTTATTATTTATCAAGGTGAAACAATAATTTAAATTTCCAATGGAAGTACTGTTCAATGTCATTCCAGGAACTCCTTGCTTGAAAACACCAGTTTTAAACAATTTGGGCCAAACTCTCCCCTTCAGATAAAAACAAAGTTCTTATGGTGTAGAACCTACACATTACACAGCTTAGGTCTACAATGAACTTGAAGGTGCTGTCCAAAGTGAAGCACCTTTTACATCAGCATTAAGAAGCACTGACTAGATATCTGACACATTGAAGAAATACTAGAAACTAGAAACTACCCACAGAAGAAAAAAAATAACTTTTACATTATTTAAGGTTAGGGAAGACAAAGATTAAGGTTAAAGCATCAATCAAGTAAAGTGGTGGATTGGGGTAGACACGAGAAGTTTTGCTGCCAGCCAGTGGAATGCACATAATGGATAGAGCAATTAAAATGGAGGACAATCTCCAAATACTTTATCTTAACTACATATACACAAAAGGATCCCTGAAAGTTGGATACCACTGGGTGTTCCAGAATGACAATGATGTCAAACACACACAAAAATACCAATCTTGTATGGATGAAACAGATTAGCATTGGAGTTCTGACAGACACTGTTACATTGAAACACATTAGAAATTTATAGTAGAATGGATTATTCCGTTGTTGCAGGAACATCAGTTGATGGGGAGGCTGTATTTTACAAATGTTTAAACAAAATGCAAATCTATTTCAAACTGCTGCCCTTGAAGTGGAGGTGTAAAAATTTACCAGTCTACATATGCACCATACATTTGAGTGGAAAGAGGTCAGGAATAATGTAAAGTGTATCTGAATGGCTGTAAATTGGCTAAAACAAGCAAAAAGATTAATAAAGCAATAAATCTTACTTAATATTCATAGCAATTTCTGTGATTATAAAATGACCAGGCAGCTTTTTATGCAGAAAGATTACTCTACAAATCAATTATCAAGCTGTAAAAAAACAAACATGCTAATTAAAGATATTAGGCCTACCTTAAAAACTGTAAAATCTAACTTGGAAAAAAAAAGCATGGAGCAAAAGTAATCTGCAACAATATCAAAAAGCAAATACTATGGTTCTATCAACAACAAATATGAAACAATTAATACCGAGAGGTAAGGCATTACCTCAGAGGATACATTAACTCTTATCATCGCAGCCTGCTTTCAGTCTCAGCATGAACTGTCTGTTAGTTCTGCAGTGTGTGCAGGTTAAGCAAACATAAACACTGAATCATTACTTCAGTTATTTTAATCAGTTCTCAAGTATTGGCTGTTGGCTCACTTTATCCTTTTTATAGCAGGTCACTGAGGTATCCTCTGGAGTGTCAGAGGTAGCAAGTGAAAAAAAGTGCTTTAAATGCACTTTCCTTCTTGTTTGAACCAAACTTTGTATTAAAAAAATAGAAATGCATCTTAAATACAGTTATGTTGTGATGTTGAGAAGGGTTTGTGAAAATTATTTTGATTGTGATTAATCAATCTATCGTTTAGTGCACAAAGTTCTATACCTTGAACGTTCATTCATGCTATAAGTGCAGATCCTGACCTATTAGACCTATTTGATATATCGGGACATAATTGAAAAGCAAATTTATTTCAGTAACTCAGTTCACCAAATGAAACATTAATTGCACTGTATAGTTTTTTAATGTTTTATTTCAAGCCTTGATTTGTGGTAATTCTGACTTTCTGCTTATGGTTAATGAAAACATTTGATTATTTTTTTCTTAGAACATTAGAATATAACATCAGATCAGTGTATATATATATGTAAATATATGCATATATATATATATATATATATATATATATACTACAGCAATATGAATTAGTTCATTAAAACTTCTTAAAGGTTGCCCTTTTCAGATGGTTCTTAATAATCAGACAACCCTCATCAGAATGCATATTCCATAATACTGACTATATATTAGGAATTTATCAAGCAAAAGTAGTATATAAATGAGCATTCAACACAAGCAAAACATACATTTTGCATAATTACATTATCTTAATAAGTAGGTCACAATAAGTTTTTTAAGGTTTGCATCAGAACAGTGGGCAAGAAACATTTCCCCTTGATGTAGTTTATGCTAGTGAAATATCTGGAAGCAAATACTGTACTTTTTGGTCCTATAGGAAATTATTTTGTTGCTTTCACGCACTGCTTCTCTAGTGTGTTAAAAAACTAAGATTTTTATGTAAATGCCTGAAGGGGGATTTGCCCATACAGAGGGTGTTTGAGTCTACTTAATTTGATTTTTTGTAGAAAACATGACCTTACTTCCCTTCAGGACCTCTTTACTACTCATCCAAGACAAAAAAAAACATTACAGAAAGAAAAAAAACATTACAGAAATTATAAGCAGCAAATTATTTCTGGAACATCCATGGCAACAACTTGTCTTAGAGCAATTATTAACTAATTATTTTTCTCATAATGCAAAAACACATGCAGGCGAAGGGGGAATGTTAAATGGACAATACCATTTTCCACCCACAGGGGAGTTTAACAAATTACTTTCCATTACTATATAAAATACTTTAATACAAATAAATACATTTTACAAATTAGATTTTTTTGAAATAAATATTTTATATTTTAACTTAACACCAAAACACCATCTTAAAATTCCTTAGAAAAAGCCCATTTACAAAAATACACCCCACACCCTCTATTCTCATGGCCTCTTCTGGAACCTTTAAAAAGGTATTTGGACCCTCAGGGTGCCTGAACACCCTGGAGAGGACGAAGAAAAGACAGGTGGCAAACATTTCAGCCACTTCTTTGCACTCAGTTTAACAATTAAATTTTACAATGCATTTGTTTAGTGATTGGTAGATGAGGCCTCATGTATGGTTTCGATACATTGCCCTAACTGTATTGATACTGTGTCGATATGGAGTTGCTACTGTGTTGGTCTACTGAGACCTGCTGGATCTTAATATTATTGTGGGCAACCTAATTCGGAAAATCAATTAATCTACGTGTTCAATTGCCATATGATAAAATTATTTGTATTTAATTGTGCTCCATACTGTACACTGCACAATATAATATTTTAATCAAAGTTTAAAATATGTTATATTCAAAATATATCATAGGACATCATGTGAATGTTTGTCACATCTTTTAAAAAAGCAAAACTGAAGGTGATGTTGATTATGAATTGTATATGAGGCACTTTATATATATATATATATTTTATTACTTTTTCTAAGCTCTGTGCAATTTTTTTTAACAATTTCTCCAGTTTAAGAAACAGTTCCTCACAAGGGACAGATGCACAATAACTTTCTGGTTGGCAAAATATATGATGGTTCAGGAACAGTTCCCTGAAAAACATTTCCCTGAATCCCTCACTTTCTACGATGCTGAGAGGTAGGGGGTCCTTAATAATGAAATGGCTGGTCCAACTCATGCTTCCTGGTAGCTGGATATTCAAAAAATAAATAATAAAATATGTATTCACTGTGAACAAAGTGACTGCGAAGAAGTTTTATAATGTCAGTATATCTGCATTTATCCTAGTTGCATTTGTGACCTTCTGATGTTCATGTTTGGCTCTCTATGTCTCACCACGGAAGACATGATTTTATTAATGTATGCAAGTTCAGTAGAACAAATGCGGCATTTAAATGGCAGAAAATAATAGCGTGTTTTAACTAATGGACTAAAATTTGGATAAAAATTAAGCAGAAACTGAGAGGAGCAATATTAAGAGAAGAAATAAAATCAAATACTTTATTTGCTGATATAAGATCAAACTGATCCCATACATCAGAAACATGGGTTTTCTTTCTGGCTCTATGATGTTGGCTTTCTGGGAATTAGTCTGGTTCAAAAAATAACATTTTGGCAGAGAATCATCCAGTTGAAAGCTGGAGATGCTCCTGCTTTTAAACACAGTTCAGCGCTTCTGTGACAGATGTCACAGCAGCTGTATCGGTCATGTGACTATTTCTTGAAGAGATGCACGCACCGATACGGGGTTTCGCTCTGTGAGCTAGATGCATGCACCGACACATCGGTGCTGCTCTACCCATAACTACATTTGTTCAACTTTATTTTTAGACATTTGCTCCTATTAGCAATCCTTTGTCCTCACAGTCAGCCACCACATTTCTTAACGAGGAGCAGCTGTACAGGACCTGGAACAAAATGCCACATACTAATTGATAAAAATACTCAATAAACATTCAAATTGTTGAAACTTCTAATGTCAAAATGGTTCTTGTGCAAATCTATGCTTAAATTACAGTGTTTAATAAAGTGCTGTAGTGTTTTTTTTTAATATATATATAAAGTGCAAAGTACTCTTTAAAGTGCTGTATAAACTAAAAGAAAAAGGCCCTGTATTGAAGACCTCTTCATTACAACACTACAACACTCATATCTAGTTGGTGTACTTTACGTTTTGTGAACCCTTTGTGTTTCAGACATTTTTTCCTAGAGCACAAAGGTCTTGCTAACTTAGTTAGCTTAGCTTCATAGTAACTATGGCTACGTCTACTTCTCCTCTCTCTGTTTCTTACCTCAAATATTCTGTCTTGCTCCATGTCAGATTTTTATTAACTCCTCCACCTCCTTTAGTGATAACGGTAAGTCTAATAAATTTAGCATTTTTGTAGCTTTGTATGTGAGGGTGCCAGAGTTACCTGAGGCCCGTTAGCCCGTGCGGAGCCAACAAGGACATAACCACCTAGGTATCCACCAACAGAACCCACGCAGCTGGAATCTCAGGCTGACTGGGTGACGGTGTGTAGAAAGTGTAGTTCTAGGACACAGCCCAAAGGTAATCGTCAACCTGTCTGCATTTCTAACAGATGTTCCCCACTCAACTACACACCTGCTAAGATGCAGACCCTGGTAGCTGGCAGCTCCATAGTCCGAAGCGTGGCATTAGACACACCACTGACCACATTCCAATGTTTGCCAGGGGCCAGAACAGGCAACATCAAATCCCCACTGAAACTGCTGGCGAAGGAGTGTAAATACAGTAAGATTGTTATTCACGCTGGCGGTAATGACACCTGGTTACACCAATCGGAGGTCACTGAAATTAGTGTTGCTTTGGTGTGTAAGTTGCTAATACAATGTAGGACCCCAATTTCTTGTTCCCCTGCCCGATCAGACCAGTGGGGACGCGCTTAGCCCTATGCTGTCATTCAATCAATGGTTGTCTGAGAGGCTTCTAGCAAACCATGTGGGCTACCTTGATAACTTGAACTTGACATTTGGGGGAAAACCTGATTCTATCTAGAGAGACGGCATCCATCCCACTTTGGATGGAGCAGCTCTTCTTTTTAGGAATCTGGTCAGATTGAAAAACTAGTCCATGCCTTTATTACTTCAAGGCTGGATTACTGTAACTCTTTATTATCAGGTAGTCCACAGAATACAATTTAAAGTCTTCAGTTAGTGCAAAATGCTGCTGCAAGGGTTCTAATGAATAAAACAAGAAGAGATCACATTTCCCCTGTTTTAGCTTCTCTTCACTGGCTCCTAGTAAAATCTAGAATATAGTTCAAGATCCTCCTTCTGACATATAAAGCTCTTGATAATCAAGCTCCATCATACATAAGAGACCTGATTGTTCCATATGTTCCTAACAGAGCACTTAGCTCTCAGACTGCAGGTTTACTAGTATTTGCTGGTTCGTCAGGCAGCCAACTTGTCTTTCTTTAAAACTAGAATTAAAACCATCCTCTTTGACAAAGCTTACAGTTAGAAACAGGTTTGACAGGTAGCTAGGAAGAGACAGGTTAATGTTAGTAGTCAGGTAGAGTGTCAAAAGCTAGGAAGAGGTAGAGTAGCTCGGTAGAGATAGATTAATGTAAGCCAGGTAGAGAGTGTTAAGGCATCTCTCCACTAGTACCTTTTGCCGAGTCGTACCGTACCGGTACTTTCGGTAACGCGACTCGACACGGCTCAACTTGTTAAGTGTACAACTACCAGAGCGTCTAAAGTGAGCGGGTCCGTCATATGGTGGGCGGCCCCAGAGTACCTAGCGGGAAGTAAACAAAGGCTCGGAGAAAAAGAAGAACAATGGCGACCTCACTAGCGATCCTGAGCTTTTTGCTAAGTCTGTGGATTTCTGTAGACACACGTCGAAGAGAAAGCCTCTCTAATCGAAGAATAAAGACCTCAGAAAAGCTGCACACTGCAAGGAAAAGCATGGTGAAGTAGTACAAACGAGTGTGAGAAGCTCTGCAGGAGAATGACACGACAGTACCCCGGCAGCTTGTATGGGTAAGCCGATGCAAATAATACCTCGATGTGGTGGGCTATAAATATGCTCTGAGTATTTATTTACT
This sequence comes from Apricaphanius iberus, assembly GCA_028564705.1. Classification (NCBI taxonomy): domain Eukaryota; kingdom Metazoa; phylum Chordata; class Actinopteri; order Cyprinodontiformes; family Aphaniidae; genus Apricaphanius; species Apricaphanius iberus. The sequence goes on along the minus strand of JAPXFQ010000863.1, from coordinate 303,186 downwards.
CACTAAAGCCCAGCGTAAAAACCGATGTTAACAAGTTTGCTTTAGTAATAAGTATTCTGTGTGTGTTTCAGATGACTGCTCTGTGAAGTTGTCGCAGCCGACCGTCGGTTTGGTCGTTTAATTGGGCCTTGCAGTGATGAGACGTTTTTCTGGGTTTCACCGAAGCTCACTGACTGCAGAACATCCGGATGTCGGAACAAATTCATCTACATGTGCAGCAAACTACGTCCAGCGCTGGAGCGACGCAGCTTTTCGCCTCTGTGTCCCTGTCTGATACACAACTATTTTATACATAAATCCAGATAAATCCAATCAGTTAGATTACAGACATGTCTCAAGAAATAAAAACCTGGATTTCAGATTTCATTTGGAACAAAAAATTTTTTAAATACAATAGCAGGCACAAATTCCACATGTTGTGTTCTAATTCTTATGTTCAGTACTTTTCCAATAAAATGGAGTTAAAATGTTAAATTAAGTATGGAGCAGGACCACTCCCTGAATCCACTTCTCACTCTCCAATCTACTCCAGATCACCTGGCGTCTCACACCTGAATCGCATCTCTAATCGCTCTGCAGTTCATATAAACTCATCCTGTCTAGCGCTCTGCGTCTGTCTCAATCGTTTTTTGCACCGCCTCTTTCCCAACCTCCCTCATGCCCACAACCCCTCCCTCATCTCCTCTGTTACCCTTCATCCCCTCAACCACTCCTTCACCCCATCCCTCATCCCTTCATCCCCTCAACCCCTCAGTCATTCATTCATCCAATCATCCTCTCCCTCCCATTCTAACTCACTCATAGTCCTAGCTTCCTCTAACATCTCTTTCTTTAAGGTTTATTTGGGGGGGGGGGTTCTGAGCAGGCTCAAGAAAAGATGAATTCCAGAAGACTGCACCCCCATACTAAATCTTCATTCTAAGCGTCCATCCGGTGCACCTTCCCGGAAACTTCATTGGTTCAACCCCTTCCTTCAATAAATATTGCAATTTTAATCTCTATAAGCCTGGTCCTTGCTAATGAAGTGTCTGTTAATGAGAAAATGTCCTGTGTTTGAGCTATTATTTGTGCTTTTCCAGCAGAGAGGGGGGAGAGTTGCGCATGCACGATGATTCTGTTGTGCATATGGTCCAGCAAGTAGCGGGGCTGCTGCGTGAGCTCAGCCGTCTGTAAGCTCTCTGAGCTGGGACAGAAGTATGAGGTAGCACTGCTGGTTAGTGGATGGGTACATGCCTCAAATCGGATCAACCCCAAAATGTAACCCGTTGTTCCTTGTCCTGCTGCAAACATTTCCTAAAAAATGTAATTCAAATCTGTCCATAACTTTTGGAGTCATCTTTCCAACAGACAGATGGCCTTGAAAATATATAACTCCGAAGTGGAAGTAAATAATAAAACATGTGTGGGGGAGGAGGGGTGTCTGTAGGAATATGTTGTCAATCATTGCCTGTGTGAGATGTCTTTTCCAAAGAGCCATGTCGAGTTCCTGAATATTAGCAGTAAAGGGAGAGTGGCTTTTGATTTATAAAATACAAACTGGCATATATTTCCATGATAATGTGACAGCCATAACCATCTGCTCCCCCATTCCTGCTGGATCTCTGGTACAGGTGCTCTAATTCCCCACTTGCTGGGTTTGCCTGCTGTATATGCCCCTTTTTTTTTGCTTTGCTAAGCTGACTTCATGTTTGTTTTAGGGAGCAGCTTGTCCTTTATTCTAAATTTAACTTGGACTTAAAAATTATAAACATTTCAAGTTGCTTTAAATGCATACACTAACAGTGGACTAATGGGTTTGGTTGCTAATGTACCACCCCTCTGATTCAAGATGAGGCCATGTTTTTAATGATTTGAAAAAGTATTGTTTGCTTGAATAAACTATTTTTGCAGATTAAAGACTGTAAGGCACAGATCCAAACACATATCTTAATTTGTATCCTCATTATTCCAAAACTTGGTTCAAACAACAGATTTGTTTCTAAAATAGTTATATTCGCAACCAGTGTTTCCTGCATTCACACAGTTCACACACAATCAAATTAGGTAATATTCATGTGAAAGTTCCCCTTTATTTTTTATAGCTACAGAAACTACATTGAAAGTAGTCAAAATTTAATATATCAGAAATGACACACTGATTGCAATACATTACCTGCTGAAAGCTGATGGTAGTTGTAGCACCGAAAAACAAAAAGAGAAAACTGCAATCTTCTCTCCTGCCTTTACACTTAAGTTCCCTTTTATAATAATAATAATAATAATAATAATAATAATTGATTGTATTTATATAGCGCTTTTCGAGACCTCAAAGACCTCCTCAAAGCACGTTTCATCTTAGAAAGTGGATTTCAATGTTAAATAAATAATAAATGTAAAAGTAAAATAATTTCTTTGATCACTTCTGCATCCAAAGAGTTTATGAATGAGGGTACTACAGATGTAAAATAATGCAAAAACAGGAGTTAATTGCTCACATCTAGACTTGATGGGAGTGTTGGCATCTCTGTATCTGTAGTTGCTTTGTATATGAATAAAGCAGATAGCCCATGCAAAATGGTTGCAACAAATGGAAGAGGTTGCCTTGCTTTGTAAATTACCCCTTGAGTTTCTATCACATTCAAAGAAGGCAGTTCTTTAACAAGCCCAATTTATGATTAGAACACAATCTTCTATTGCTTTAATCTTTTCGGAGTCCAGCTGACTTGCAGCACATACAGTACTCTGTGCTGATATTCTGATGACCTGTTTAAAACAAGAGGGGGGGGGGGAGGGGGGGGGGATTATAGTTCTGCTCTCGAGTATGTGCAATTTAGCAAGAGTAGGGCATGCTTTGACAGAGTACCACTGGCTGCACACAGTGGCCTGGAAACTGATTTCCATTACTGTGCAAATTCTTGAGTCATCCCTCATTTTTTTCTGTAGAGCTATGAAGACAGAAAATAGGTGTACTAATTTCCTGGAACACAGAAACAATGGAAGCACAGAGCAAACACTGAGTGTTTTGGGATTCTAACAAGCTTCAACATCAGTTGGTATGTGACAACCTTTCATTTTTACCATATACTGAACTCTCTATAATGAGCTTCGTAGTAACGCCCTGTAAAAATATTGGGGAATCCTTAAATCTTCTTGATGTGGTAGGTTTGTCTGATGATATTTGCTATTTATTTTCATTCCTTGACAAACGATCCCATAGTACTTCCAGAGAAAACGTGTAGCTGAAAATGTTTCTAGAGTATAGTGCAGGGATCTGCAACCTTTGCTTCGAGAGATACAAGTGGCTCTTTGGACCTTCCAACATGGCTATTAATAACTTTGTAATTTGTTTTTGTTGCTCTAAACGATTTTTATTAGCTGAACTTCTGGTATATACAGCTCTTCGGGTTAATAAGGTTGCAGACGCCGGATATAGTATAATACAGATATCCATAATGAAATTTGCTAATGCAAAAGTTGACAACACAGGCAAGATTAAGGGCATCAAAACTATGAATGAACACATGATGTATGGAATTACTGTATGTACTTAAACAAAAAGGGTGAAATAACTGAATACATGTGTTATATTTTAGGTTCCTCAAAGTAGCCACCCTTTGCTCTGATTACTGCTTTGCATTCTCTTGAGCTTCAAGAGGTAGTCACCAGAAATGGTTTTCCAACAGTCTTGAGGGAGTTCCCAGAGATGCTTAGTACTTGTTGGCCCTTTTGCCTTCACTCTGCGGTTCAGCTCACCCCAAATCATCTCGATTGGGTTCAGGTCCGTTGACTTTGGAGGCCAGGTTATTTTACACTGTTTTGGAAAAGTACTACATAATTCCATATGTGTTCATTCGTAGTGTTGATGCCTTCAGTGTGAATCTACAATGTCAATAGTCCTGAAAAGAAAGGGGTATATATATTTTTCCAAGGACCATTTCTAGTGTTCCACAATCTACATAACCACTTCTAAATTTCCACCCATTTATTTTAAACTCACATCAATTAAATAGTACCAATCACCAACTAATGCAATCCCAAGCAAGTCTTATTTTTATCCAGCTACTTAATAGAGGACAACCTGCGCAAAAATTTTATCAAAACAATCATATTAATTTCAGTCCGATCAAATTATATAGTTTGGTTCAGATTAAACAATGTCAACATATTAATTTCAATAAAGAATAATACAAACGTTACATTCAGTAGATAATTTAATGCAAACTGTTAAAAAAAGATGTCGAGGAAGCCCAGTCCAGGTGAAACAACCTTTCCTGAGCAAGCATGTAGCCACATCTGAATACTTATTTTCTGTACCACTATGCAAATAAATTCTTTAAAAATCATACAATGTGATTTCCTAGATATTTTTTTACATTTTCTCTCACAGTTGAAGTGTAACTATGATGAAAATAACAGACCTCTCAAATTTTTTTAAGTGGACAACTTGCACAATCCACGACTGCCAAATATTTTTTTCTCTGATGTAGAGACCACCTGTGTACATTTTTCTTCTGAAAACTACTTTTTTTCCACTGTATAATTTATTTAAAAATATACTCAATACAGAGATCCATGTCTGTTGATTCATATGGACTTTATGAGCAGTCTGTTGAACAAGTAATCTCATGTTTTATAGATAAATAATCTATCTTCTGGGCCACATCCACAGCAACACTAATGAAACTGTACAGCAGTTATGAATAATCTATTGCATCCCTGCCAATTTATTGCTCTAAATGTTTTGAAATAGACATAAAACAGGGATTTTTTTTTATTGCCACATCAGTGAAAAGAGCATGAGGCTTGATGCGGTGATTATCAGAAAGATAATAATTATGACGTGAATAAAACCTTTTGGCAAAACCTAAAAAGATATAGATTTTTTGAAAGCCATCAAGTTCTTGCACATTGAAGTATTAAACATTACCTTGTTCATCAGTCTGTCAGAGCATCACAAGTAGCCACGTTTTAATTTAGTTCTGCTGAAAGGCATGCAATTAATTTGCTATAAGCAGTAATGACTTGAATTGTAATGTAGCATGTAATCACACACTGTCTCAAGAAATATGCCTCTGGTGGTTGTCTGTTTCTCCAGATATACCTGTCTTAATACTATTTCGCTCTAAAGAAGCATTCAGCCTCTTTATTTTTCACTTTGAAGTCCGTCAAAGCTATTGCATTTTTTTCACAGACGCATGAATGCACTTTAGTTGGGGGGGGGGGGGGAGCAGCAAACAAGGTCAGTTAAGAGAAACTCAGAAAGTAATATCATCCTCTTTATTGCAGCCCCCAAATAAGTGTCATCAGTCCAGTGGTCTGTGTCAGATTTTAATCAGCTCTTCACCTCAGCTGCAGTATGATATGCGCCACAGGAGAAGGTGCATCCCAGTGACTCAGAAGTGGCATGTAGGATCTCTTAATGGCACTGAAAGTGGCAAATAATGAGGGACATAAATTATCAATAAGAGGCACAGTGTGAACATTGTTAACTATGTGTTATCTGAAACCACACAAGCATCTCAAAGTGAGTGTTTACTTTCCCTCTTGCAGGGCAGATTATTACAAAGGAAACCGTTTTAGTGGTTGATGGCCACCTGCAGCAGACGTCGAATAGCATCCTTGATTTGCTTTATCACAAATTAAAGCTCCACGGAACTGGCAAAGGTGTGGGACTTTCAAAATAAAACAACCAAGAATGTAATATACCTGTCATTTCGTTGATGAAACTTGGCTGCACTAGGAGTCATCAAGCTTGTCTCATTGAGTCAGGTTCTGCTGTAGTGGCTGCTTTGCAGTCAGCTCAGAGTGCCGTCAGTACAACAGGGATTTCCTCAACAAAACCCCAGCTTGCAGCTTTAAAATGATAAATGATGGTCATCTGCAGCCAATCTCAAACGCTTTTGCAAGAGAGTAGCAGAAAAGGGATCACAAAGCATCTCACACAATATATATACACACACTATTTATTCCTTGCTATTAAAATAGTCTTTCCTTCTGCTCAAATTGTGGCTCAAATTCCCAGTCTGCCCAGTAAAAATTTTGTTTAATTTCTGTTCATTTTAGCAAACTCTCCACGTCAGTAGATTTGATCAAAAATCTAAAATTCATAAGACTGCATGTATACTGGTACAGAAATTTAAACCATATGTCCCAGTAGATTCATGTTGTCAAGAGTCTGCAAATTATCCCAGTAATATAGACCTTCAAGAGAGAGGTAAGGTCAAAGCCCAGAGTACAAGACTGGTGATGATTTTATATCTGTATGCAATTGGTACAACTCTGAAGTTCCTCTTACGCATGTATTCAAAGGAAAGTCCACCCATTGTTGTGGCATTTTGCTGTTGAAACCACATGACTGTCAGGTTAATTGGTTTCTCTTAATTGTCCTTTGGTGTGAGTGTCTGTGTGCATGGTTGTTTGTCCTGTCTGTCTCTGTGTTGCCCTGGGATGGCCTGGCGACCTGTCCAGGGTGTACTCCGCCTCTCTGCCGACAGCTGGAGATAGGCACCAGCCCCCTGCAACCCCTTGAGGATTAAGCGGTTTATAAAATGGATGGAGATATATAAAACATATTTTGTGGATAGAAGAGTTTGATGCCCAAAGGAAACATATTGAATATAAAATTGATTTTGTTTTTTTGGTTTGTCAATCTCAACCATGTTTACTCATATGTCTGATTGATCAGCCAACTCCCACTTGAATGATCATTTCCAGAGGTTGAGTCTTCTGCATAGTTGAGACATGTAGACTCAGTACAGCACATCCTGGTTGGACCAGGAAACAGAGGAGCTGATAGCTCATGTTTCTGACGACAGGGACACATCTTACACCTCCTTTCCCTTTCTGATTGTAGTTGAGTATTGAAATTCCCAATAATAAGAATAATAATGCATTTTATTTACAAGGCCCTTTTCTTAAAACCCAAAGACGCTGCACATAAGTTGAGAGAGATATAACTTAAATAAACAAGCTGGATAAAAAGAAGAAAAGGTTAGACATTTAAAGAGATCTTGAAAATGTGAGTCCTGAGCAAAGGTTTAAAATTGGAGAAAAAGCTTTTTAACTTTGCCTTCTAAAAATTCTATAAGCTCCTAGTAATTCTTAGATTTGTAATGAGTTAGTAGCTGCACTTTTTATTGTTTATCTCTTGGTCATTAGACTTCCCTTAATAGTCTGCAGAATAGAAGTTGGGCAGTTTTGTTTTAGTTGCTTTAGTTAATCAGTAGTGAGTAGACATTGGTTGATTAATACTAAAATCGATTGTTGATTTCAGAGACTCCCAGCTATCATTAACATAGACAATTTAAACTAAGTGTTAATCCTTAGGTTAAGTTAGATATCCTGGGGAAATCTTCTCCCTCTTCCTCTAGTGTGTAATTAATGACTCTCTCGATCGAAATTATTCAACCTTCGGACTGATTTTAAGAAGTTGACATGGATTTATTTTTGAACATTGAAATGATTCTGTGTAGCTTGATTTCACCTCATTGTGTACTACTGATTTATAAATTACCTCAATTTTTTTTCTACCTATTTTAAAAATACACAGTAAGTGACCATGCACAGGATTTCCAGCGGTAGCCTCTTGGCCAGATACATTCTGTGATCTTTAAAGGTTTGAGGGTTACTGTGACTCAGTGGGTAGAGTAGTCAACTTGTAAATGGAGGATTGCTGGTTCAGTTCCATCTTCCTCTTCTCACATGTTGATGTGTCCCTGGGCTAGGCACTTAACCTCAAGTTGTCTACAGATCTTAGTATTTTATGAGTGCAAATGGGTGAATGTGGCTCAAGTGTAAAGCGCTCTGAGTGGTCAGCATGACTAGAAAAGCATATTATACGTCAATTTACCATTTAAAGAACAACAGATGTTGTGCATGGAAGATTGAATTGTAGATTTGTTCAGGAAATCTGCACTTGTGGAAAGCTTATTGTATTTTTTAATGACTACTCTCTGTGGCTGAATGCCCAGGCGAGAATAGAGACATCTCGGATGATAATGGTGATAATGAACTGCGAGCTTGCCGACGCTCAGCTCTGGGTGCACTTCACTGCTGCAGTCTGGCATATGGTTAGAGATTACTGTGCCTCCTTGACATTTGTTGACCTTGATTTAAGAAATCCTGTTTTCCATACCTAATTGGTGTCTATTAATTTCAGCACATCCTGTCAGCCATCTTAACTCAGATGCCAAGTGTATCAGCAGGCTGAAGATCAGTGGGAGAATGCAGTAGATTGCATTGTTACTGCTTGGCAAGCTTGCGGCTGTCCCACTGACTCACTTAGCTGATCGATAGCTAATTCCCTTAAATAATCAAGGACCCCTCTGCAGTAGGAATGTGGTGGAAGCTGTGTTAATTGATTACTTTTGCTTTATATTTCCTCAAGTGAGCACACTCTGTATGATACTCCAGCACATTTTTCATTGAGATATTGACCAGGATGCTGAGGTGTGCACCTTCTATATATCACATTTGATGAGCAGAAATTCACAAAGACAAATCTTTTTTGATTAGAAGCTCTCGACTGACTTTAGAAAATGATAGTAAATATAAGTAAATTGGTTATTTTCTAAATATAATTAAGTTCATGGACACATATTTGCCACAGACGGTTTTAGGGTGTTTACAGATGGTATATGAACGGAATAAAACAGGATTTACAAGATCAAAGATATTGCTAATGTGAACAATTTTGAAGATAACTTTGAAGAGGGAAAAAAAGTTTTTCTAAATATTTAGAAGTAACAATTTTTCATTGGCTCAGATGAAAGACTTTGAATTCAGCCGTGGTGCTCCAGAGAGGACAGAAGATGAAGAAGACCGGAGGCACATTTTTTGCCTGCCTTGCAGTTCTCATTCCTCAGATCTCGTTTTTTTTTTCTGTGTGTGCGCTTGATTGTACGTGGGTGTTTATGCAAAGTTGCATCCGTGCTGCAGAGGGAGAGGAACGGAGCTTGAGAGCTGAGAAATAACATTTTACTGTTGAAGAGGTATTTTGAGTGGAACAAACCATCTGTTGTTTAATTCTGTATGCCATTGGTTGTTAGTCTGCCAAAACTGCAAACGATGTCAGAAGGATTAGACATAGAAGAAGAAAAGTGAGCAAGCTCTGAGCCAGCAACACGTCTAAACAGTTGACAGCTGCAATCTCACATCTGAACTCACACTGATTCATTTGGAAGTGTAAAATACTTGGCTGGGGATATTTTTAGTATGAGTGGATTGCTTTTTCTATGGGATAAAACATTTGTGGAGGACAGTTTGCTTTTTCACGTTCAGAATGGATCAAGATTGAGCAAGACAGTCATTTATACCTTTCTACTGGGGCTGTTTATAACCTTTTTTTATTTTCCTTTTTCACAAGAAGATGAATTTCATCGAATTATAATTTTATTTTAAGTTGTTTTTATTCAGTCTCCTCTTTGTGCAGGCAGAAATCAATTATAAACCCTCCCTTATATTCCATCTACTTGCTCAGTCTCTCATTTCATTTAATAACTTCATAAATATCTGATACCTTCTTTTCTTATGCAGTTAATGACACATCTTTAAACTGCAACGAAATTGTAGCTCTGCAAACTTCTAATGGGAATCAGCATGTATTTATTTTCTTTCCAGCTGACAAGAAAAAAAATACAGGCTATGCAGGCTATGTATGTTTATATCACACTGTGTAATAAGCATTAGGACCAGCCACAAAAAGCATGGCTTAATAAAACTTTTTAATAAGTTTTCAAAATTTAAAAATTTTTTTAGCTGCCAACTAAGATATTGTAGATTTTATGCTAAACGAAAGCAGTTTTCCCTGAAAAGTTATTGCCACCTGCTAATTCTACTAACTGTTGGCGGCCTTCTTTATTGTTTTATTGGATAGGAAAAATACTTAACTCCATACTAAGACATGACCGTCAACCCTTTCTCCTGTCTGGATTTGGTGGTGTTAGGAGTCAAGAATGTTTCTCTGTTTCCCTTTTCTCCACCTCTCTGGTGATCTCCTCTTGTCATGATCTTGAAGCAATTTGACTCAGAAGGCAGCCGAGAGCAGACAGACACTGGTGAGTTCTTTGTTAGTAAAAACAATTTATTTTTACAGGCAACAGGTAGTCATTTGTTTCAGGATAAAGGCTCGACACAGGACCGGAGGACTGGAGGCAGGTGGAAACTGCGGTGGAGATGAAAGGGGTTAGGACAAGAAATAAGCCAGGAGAGGAGATGGTGTGGAAAATGGTCTGGACTTACGGAGGTGAAGCCAAAGACAGTTGAAGGAGAAGGTAAGTGGAATCCAGAGGCTTGAGGCTGGCTGGAGATAATGTGTTTGTCTTTGTGTTTGGAGTGCAGACGGGGACGGGCAGGTGAGCGGAGAGCAGATTGTCCAGTGGAGGATGCGGTACAGAGACTGACTGAGGAAATCTCTCCGGGAGGGATTGTGAGTACCACTCAGCGACAAGGAAATCCAAAGGATGAACTTTGACAAGGGAACCCAGGAGGATGAGGAAGGAATGGACTCAGGATCTAAATGAGGACCGGTGAGATATCAGCTAGGTAAGTATTCTTGAGTTGTTAGATCTCTTTTCAGAAAACACGAGGGAAATACTGAGAGCGAAGATTTGGCATGGTTACCGCGCAGTAAGCGAGAATCTTCTGGCGTCAGTCTGTTGGATCCGCTCCTCTTTTGTAGCTGGAGGTGAAATAAGCCTGTGAATATTCTCATTCATCCAGTTGAGGTGGAGGTGAAATGGCTCAAACGAGCATCGCCTGCAACCAGCAGCCCGCCACCACCCTGCAGGAGAGACAGAGAGGAACAACACAAACACAAAACCTCCAGCAATCAGACCCTGGATCTCATCGCCTCTAGAATGCCTGCTTGAGATGAAGACTTGTCCATCACAGTTGAGGGCGGAGCTGTGCTGTGGAGCTCCCACACTCCTGCACCTGTTTGAGCCTAATCACTTGCTGGGTAAAAAGAGCTAGCAGACCTTTGACACCTGGGTGTTTTGTCTCTGTAGTAACCTCTAGCTATCTGTGAAATTCTCCAGAATAATCCTTACTGATATTTCTTTCAGATAAACTGAGCTATGCTCATTTCAAGGTTCCCTTTCAAGAAAAATTCTAGTGATCCAATTTCCAGCTTCTGGGTAAGCTACTGGTCTCAGTTCTGTGCCTTAAAAGGCATCTCTCCACCGGTACGATTCGACTCGGATCGACTCGGCCGCAGTACCGTTTACTCTCGACTGGCAGAAGTCTGGCTGAGCCGCTCTGCGCCGCTCCGCGCCGCTCCGAGCCGATACTATTTTTCGTACCACCTCAGCTGTGGTTCCATCCGTGCTGAACTGGTACTGAAAAGCGACGTCAGGCTGTCTGACACTGATTGGCCGGACGGCAGAGTCACTGGAGAGTAACTTGACAGCGTCTTTTAATAACAAACCGTCCACCATTTTGAAATCTCGCTACAACGAGTGGATGTGTTTAGTGTTTGCTGAAGAACAGTGACAACGTTAAAAACCAGTGCTGTGATCCAAATGGAGTTTCAGCATTTCTGAGCTTGTTGGCTGAAGAGAAGATTCAGTGTGAACTGGATGGAGCTGCTCGCTGTGAGAGGGTTATTAAGGAGGAGCTGATCGTGGTTCATAGCCGATGGCTCTCACCTGCAGGCCGAAACAGAGAAATGGAGTGCGCCAGGTCCTGAACTTGCTGTCTCGTACTCTCGGTAAGAAGCAAATTTCATGCCGCTTGTATATTTTATTCACAATATTAACCTATTCAGCTGCATATTATCTTCAGTATGACAGTTCTTTTTATTATCAGTTATCCAAATTAGTTCTGATGCCGTTTTTTGTTTTTGTAAATATGAATGACCTACTTACGTTTTCTGCAGCACAGTGAGACATTTGTTTCTATTCCTTAATTTGAATTCTTAGTGTATGATTTAAATGCACTGTAAGCATAGTAGATTAATAAAATGGAGTTAACATGTTAACTTAGGTTCATGAGTGTGACCACGCATTAACTCATCGTATGCAGTAATCAACATTATTTCAATCCACCTGACTTTCCAGACATCTCACATCTCACTAATCAATCAGCGATCTATATAAGCCAGGCTTGCTTCAAGTTCGTCTGTCACGTATGTTCACACGTTCGCCAGACAAGCCGGCATCCTCCTCCCTCTTCTCCCTCCCCGTCTCGGAACTTTTCACTGCGCCTCGAAGCATCACCGTAGCGTTCTCATGCCGTCGCTACCAACCGTACTGCTCGGGCTCCTCGCTCGTCTCATTCCCGCCCTTGCCAGGATGCCTCACTCCGCTTCGGGGATTCCCCTCGAGCCCGGCGTCCTCCTGCTGCCGCCTTCGGCCGCCCCGTATGTCCGGCTGGACCGTGGCGTGGCTCGAGCGAGCGCTCCAAGAAAGGGGCATCACTTTCAGACGTTCAGCTAATACCACAGTACCCTCTACCGGGAGCCAAACATCATGTCCACCTACATCTGCTCCCTCTTTTTCAGATTTTGCAGCTCATATAGCTAGTTTCTTTTCAACCTTATCGAGGCAGAGTATACCTCCCTCAAGCTCTCATTTCTCCATTACTTCTTTTACCCTTTCCTCAAGCTCCGTTCCATTCCCCACTTCTGTTTCCGCTCCTCCCGGTTCCTTTGCTGCGCCAAGCGCTTCAGCTGCCCAGCAGGTGGTTCCGGCATTTTCAGTCAACCTTCTTCCTGCTCGTCTCCTCATCTTCCCCATTCCAACCCCACCTTAAACCCCCCCCCATTTAAATGTGGTTCTAACTATTCTTTGTTCCACAGCCATTCCCCCCCTCCTGCCCCCTTCCACTCTTCATCGCCCTTCTCCTCTATCCCTTCACAGGTTATGCCTGGCTTCGGTGCCTCGCCCCCGGGCAACCCCTCGTGCTCGCTGCTTCTCCGTTGCTGCTCCGACATGTCCGGCTGGACAGTGGCACGACACTCTGCGTACTTTGTGGCTCAGGGGATTCCCTTCAGCCGCTCCACTTACAACGCTGTATTTTCAGGCTTGTCTTTTCGTCTCCTCCGCCCAGTGCAACCCCCGTTCCCTCCATGCTTCCCCCTTCCGCCTTTCAAGCTTCCTCGTCGGGCGGTTCTTCCGGTGGCAACGTTCCCTTTCCACGTGTTTTTGGCCCAGCGCCCACGGCACCCCCTACTGGGGGAGAGCTTACATGTCGCCCTGCACCGGGGAATCTGGTGGGACGGTAAACCCATCAGTCCTCAGACTCAAGAAATTGCATTAAAGCCTGAATGCTTAATGTAAACATGCCATTCAGATTACTCTGAACCAATTAAATGAATTCGGATCGAATTTCCTTCCGATCGAGAGGTTATTTATTCCGATAGTTAATTCGTTCATGGTGCATGTAAACTCCCATTCCAATTGTAGGTCTTTCCTACAGAAGTCTGTTAAGTCATGCATAGAAATCTATGTCGTTTTAATTAAAGGGATTTAGTTCATAATTCGATTACATACATAAGATTGAAGGCTCAAGTGTATATAAAAATTAAAAAAAAATTCAAATCAACTTAAAATTATGTTTTATGTCCAGGTTTAGGCATTTTTTATTAGGCAAGTATTTGTGTCGCTCTGTGACCTTGGGGTCAGGGCATAGAACTTGTGGGTTAAGATAGGTTGGGTAACTCATCCTGCGGTAAGCATTTTGAAATGGTGCGCTATTTCGTTAGAACTCCGGCTACCTCTTTGTATACTTATCCGGAGTCCCTGGGCTTTGCTCTCGCCGTCAGCATTATTCCCTAGGTACGGTCTTCCGTGTCTCCCACCAGCGTGCCATGTAGGGGTATGAGGAAAAATCGATTCACGTCTGAATCTCGATTCCTATTTAACAACATTCAGAATCGATCCGAAATGTTTGAGAATCGATTCTCAAAAAATATGTTTTCTGAACCTTTTTATCTCAATGAAATTTCAATCGAACGCAACTGAACTTGGTAATTTGTCCAGTTGCGTTCGATTGAAATTTCCTTGAGATAACCATGACCTGGATGAATGAGAATATTCACAGGCTGAACCTTTTTAAATTTTCGCTTCGCGTAGTGTTTGTCATGCAACGGCCTACTGTCGCATTGACAGGTCTGATACGCCGTTGGCTAGCTAGCGCTAGGCTAAAGCTTCAGCATGAAAGACATAAGAGAAATCCAGCCCGCCCCGTCTTTGCTGAAGGTAAATGTGTGGGCCGTCTAAAAGGTCTTCTCCATGCTAATGACACCCTTGGCTAAAGTGTTTTTTTTTTTTTTATAAATCTGCAAGTATATAAGAGCGATCTTTCTTTATAAGCTACACATAAACATCCAGCAGCGCTGCACACCTGTGGCGCTTTCAAGGAAGTCCGAAATATATGCTGAGTTCAATAACGTTAGGACTTTTAATATTTCTAACAAAAACAATGAAAATAATAACATAAGCCATAAAGTTCTGTTTAATGATGGTTGATAAGCAACATTTGGTGCATACTAAATATTTTCAATGTATTTTCTACTATGTACCAAAGAACAAACAAAATAAATATTATTATTTTTTTCTTCTTAAAATATATCAGCATTTTTTTTCAAGACTAGAATTTTGGTTTAAAAGGTCTTGGATGTCCAGTTGCAATTTCATGTCTTGTTACTTTTGAACCAGTTCCCTTCTCTCAACATAGATTGTAAAATCCCTTTTGTGTTGATCCCCTATTACATTCATGGCTCACTTCATCACAGACACTTGGCAGATCAAGTTGTGTGTATTACAAACACAAATGATGAATGAAAGAGTATTGATTAAGAAAAAAAAAATGATTTGAATCGAGAATCGCTTCTGAATCGAGAATCTTTTCTGAATCGAGAACCGTTTCTGATTCGAGAACCGTTTCTGAATCGAATCGCCACCCCAAGAATCGGAATCGAATTGAATCTTGAGATGTTGTAAGATTCCCATCCCTAGTGCCATGCATCCACGATCGGTTCGCCCTAGTCGAGCCCTGTCGTACAGGGATGTGGCTCCAGTGCAAATTACTCTCCCCTTTGGAGATTAACCAAAACCTTCCTGTCAGTTCTCAGCTATATCGATGCTGCTCCTCCCATTGGTTTTGGAGCTACTACCAAAGGCCGCGTTTCACTTCAGGATGGACCCCGAGTTCGTCTCCCGGTCTGCCCTCCCTTCCTCCGCTCTCCATGGGCTTTACCCCCTCGTAATCACAGCCCTTATTCGGGACACAAATGGTTGTAAAACTCAATTCTCATTCACTCAGACCTTTATCGGTTAATTTCCAAAATGGCTGCATTGTCTATATCAGACCTGCCCAATCCTGGTCCTGGAGATCTACTATCCCGCAACTTTTAGGTGCATCCCTTCTCATCACAGCTGAATCAAATAAAGTTCTCATTACCAGGCCTCTGCAGAGCTGACAGACTGCTGATGAGGGAATTGAACAATTTGATTCAGGTGTGTTGGAGCTGGGATACATCTAAAATTTGTAGGATAGTAGATCTCCAGGACCAGGATTGGGCAGGCCTGGTCTATATCATCCACCCACCATCAGGCAGGTAGCCCCTGTCCTGCCCTCGATCATAGCCACATATGTTATTAAAAGGTTTTAAAAGCTAGAACCTCCCTCAGCTACACATCGCTTACGCTCACCTCCAACTTTTGACCCATTACATTCTTATGCTTCGCTCCTGCTATCTCTCCCCCTTCGTTGACCTATCTCCTCAGTCCACGCTCCTGCTCGCCTGCTTCAGTTTCCTGTGTTCCGAATTTGCCCCCTCTTCAACCATACACGACTTTTCATTCATCCCAGTCTCTCTGACATCTCAATTTCAGTCAGGACACCCTCATTTGCATCATATGCTGAAGCAAAACAGACCAGCTCTGCATTTACGTCCGAATCAACTTATTCCGCCTCAGTTCTAACTTCAGCCCCTTACAAACCAATCCCTGCTATGTTTAGTCCTGATTTTCTGCTAACACCTCATCATTTGACCCGCTTCTCGTTTACTGAGCCAGGTTCTGCCAGAGGTTTCTTCCCAAAGGGGAATTTTTCCTCTCCACCGTCGCTTCATGCTTGCTCAGTACGAGGGATTGCTGAATGGACTGCCATGATTGCAGGTCTGCATCAATGGGACCAGACCCCATGTCAACGGCTTCATGCAATCTGCTGGGGTTCCTTCCATAGAAAACTTTGCGAATCGCCGCTAAAAAGCAAATAGAACCTGGTAGCGGGGCTATTCGGATTCACTAGTTACTCTCGCCAGATTCTCCGCCAGTCCAGTATCTCACCAGAGTTCTTTTCCATTTATTCAGTCCACATTGGCACCTCAGCCGCCTGATCAGGGATTGCAAACATCATCCAATTTTAGGCCATCAGTCCTCTTCCGTGCATTGAACCCACATCCGCAATGATCTAGACCATGTCACGCCCATTCACTACTGGGCTAATCTCTCCAGACCTTTTTGGGGTTCTGACATTAGTCCCTATAAGCCATCCCATTATGTTCAGTCCCGGGTTATCTGCTAACGCCTCACCATTCAACCCGCGGTTCATCACCGAATTGGAAGCTCAGCTAGCAGCTTCTGGTTCTCGAATCCCTTTCATCAGATTCTCCGCTGGTCTGGCATCTCCCGGAACACTATTCAGTCCACCCCTTTCGTATAGGAGCAGTTATCTCCGCCGCCCGGTCAGGGATTTCAGACAATCTAATTAAAATTCAGGCTGTTGGTCTTCACCTACTTACCGATCCTATATTTGTAATAACTTGCCTGACCTGCACCCCGCTCACTCGCTCCTCTGTTTATCTGTAAGACCATCTTTGGGGGTCCTGAGCAGGCACAGGAAAGACGAACTCCTGAAGAGTGCACCCCCACACTCAGTCTACCTCCTGACCTCATCTGCTCGTCTCCCCAGACTTCCGTTCTCACCGTTCATTCAATAAACCTTTAATCACTATCTATGATGCGTGGTTCTTGCTAGTGAAATATCTGCGATCCGTTGCAGCGGGATCAACACCTTCTTCTGGAGGAAGAAGGTGTTGATCCCGCTGCAGAAGCAGGATCCCGCTGCAGAAGCAGGAAACTGGCTTACGGAGGGTGGAGATGACACAATGCCTTCAATCTGCCTTCAGTCAAACCTTCTTGGGATGCTGCAGACTAAACTATGACCCACAGACATGTGCAACTGGACTTTTGTTTCTGAACTTTTTCTATACCTGTCCAATAAAAATGTCCAAGCTATATGCTTGTATTTTCATTTGCAGTTTCATTACACGCCAGTTGGTGGAATCATTTTACAATATTATATCCGGCATCAGGGATCAGCAACATTTTTTGCTGTTATTTCACATGTTAGTTGTTTTCCTTTTTTTTCTCCTCGTAGAATTAACATCTGATTTGGCATTCTGTTTAGCTGTGACATATTTCTGGATGAGGGGAAACAGCTGAGCTACTGGAGTCAGCGGTTAAAGGCTGTATTCACGCCTGATAGTCTGGTAGACCCGGTCTGATTGGGGACCAAAATTGCAACACTGTAACTGTTTTTAGGTATGCGGTTAGCATTTACATTGGTTGTTATTATCAGAAAGTCCAGAGCTTTGAGCAACAGTTTCAGCTCTCCGCCTGTGTTGGCGCTGTTGTAGAGCTGTGCTTTCTCATGCCGATGGGGAATTTCTAGTACAGTGAAATATAAACAAACATGGAGAAGCAGCAGATTGTAGCAGTTTCAGGATTGATCTGTTGTGTTTGGGAAATGTGTCAGAGCAATACTGCTGCAGCATCAGGATGAACATAGAATAATAATTAATATACCTCTATTGATGATGCACTCTACCCTCGCTCAGTGTGGAACCCTGTCTCTTTCCCAGATGTAGTAATTGGCAGAGATTTTACCCCAACTAACTGAATGTGCTCTTTTTCATCCTTTTGACTTAAAAAAAATGGCTCATAGATTATCTGAGAAGCTGTGTGTCTTCCTAGATGAAGCTACTAAAAGGACTACAACTGCCATTAACCTTTTACTTTTCTTTAACATAGAAATTAGCCTTGAATTTGGGCATTGGGCATTTGCATTCTTCACAACCACAGAGAGATGCTGAAATAGATGGCCTCTGAGCACTAAATTACCCAGTGTGCCTTCTGCATCTGGCAGTGACTGCTGACCATGGGGGCATGCCTCATTTTTCTGAGTCATCCTTCTCTTTTCAGTTCACTCAAAGTTCATCCATTGGTGATACATGGCAGACTACAGGCCTGTTTCGAAACTATCAGCACTGAATGCATCACCTTATCTTAACAAATACATTTTCTTTGTTTTTTCGTTTTTTATTCAATTCATGTGAGAGGATTGCTGAGATTTGATTTTTCAATTTGAGCAATTGTTAGTCTTTGCAGTATTTATATGTAGAAATGTTTTTCCCTTTCTTCTCAGAACTATTGTATGAATTAATCTTTCTTAAGTGAACTTGTAGTGGTTGGTGACACTCAATGCTGACTGCTTATCTGTACTTTACAGTGAACATTCTTACCAGATGTAGAAGAAGCTTGTCTCTTTTTGGTGTTAGTGCCAGACAGAAGGTATTCTATAAACACTGCATCATTTTCTGTGTTCTCACTTAATAATAGTTCATTGCCAGTGAGGTTTGGTAAAGGGTAACTGAAAGTCAAACACTCTCTTCTGCACCTGGCAACTGTGCCTTGAGGGCATACTGTATATTATTCTACAATATATTGTGCTTTGAATATTACTGCAATAATTTCCAGCTTTACATGTGTTTCATTTTGCATAGCTGAAGTAAAACCCAGCCTATTTTAGATGCTGTTCCTCAATTACTCGTTCATGCAAATCTTACTTCCCGCCTGATGTCTATTTGGAAACCTTTCATACATGGTTATCTATCCTAGAGCAGGCTCTGAAAAAGGAGGAGGCTGACCTTTCAGATCCACCCCAGTGACCCAACAGCAACAGTGACGAGCGTAGAAAGATCACTTACAGACAGTACCCTGTCAGACACATGGGTAATGTATAAGCAGCTGAGAACACCCGACCTGTGCAGAGACACAGACAAGGGAGGAATGTTAAAATAGGCTGTACTTTTTTTTTTCTTTTTTAAACTAGATATTATTGTATTGTTTAGGTCAATATAAATAGCCAACAACTAACATTAACAGTGGCTAGAGTGCTCTCAATTTGAAGAATGTTTAAAGAATATTACAAGGAGCTAACCTTATTATCTCGAATAGCACGTTTTGGCATTCAGAAGCTTATTCATGCACTTCCATGTTGCGTCAAGTCATTCAGTATTAAAATGGCTGCACATTATAACCTTTTAATTAGTGGTGACATACAATTCTTCCTGGGCTAATCATCTCTGAGTACAGACTACAAATACAGACTAGCCAAAAGCATGACAATTACAAAACTATCGTCATCTTTAGTTCTAAATCAGCAAGCGTGATTCTCAGGTATTTACTGGAATAACCCACATAATTCTCTAGACTAAATACTGGTGTAATTATCAACTATTTAGATGGGAATCATTAGAGCATAAACAGAAGGCAAGTTGGCATATTGTTTCTTGAAGCCGTTTCATTTGTCATCCGAAAGGCTTCTTCAGTTCTGAACATGGATGTAAGTACAGGCTTATATGTTGCAGTCATAAAAAACACACGGCAAGAGGGCAAGAAAACTCACTAATGGGGAAAATACAGCACATGACTCACTGGCCCTGCCCTACATTCATCTGTATTTGGGTTGTTGCTTGACAATTCCTACAGGTTGATAATGATGCGATGTTGGTTGTTTTGGTCATATATCCCAAAGTGTAAACTGTTGAAAAAAATGTCTGGGAAGACAATCAAAAATTCAGACTAAATGTTACATAGAACAAATCTCAGGCTACATCTTCTCTTTAACGCTGATTTTTCATATTTAACATAAACCTTCCTTTCGCTCAAACCACGTGTACATTTTCAAACTTGTTGCTTGTCTTATTCTAACAATTTTTAGGAAAAAAAATAAGGTTTTTGTGTGAGGAATGAAACATAAAGAACAAAAGAAGTCCAGTTGATTTACAAATGCATTTAGGATTTTTTAGACTAAGCTAATTAGCTGAATGATTTACAGTAGGCTACTTTGTAAAAGTATCCAGACCATTTGAGCTTTTCTACATTTAGTCACATTACAACTATTTCACGGTACAATAATTTCCACATGCTGAATGCTTGGAGCAACTCCACTGGATGGCCCGCTGACCTTCTGAATAATTCAGCTAATAAGCATTTTACCACTAGGGAACACTAATAAAACTTCACTTCCCCAACGGATAATGGAATATAGTTGTGGAAAGAAAAATGTATAAAGTCAATAAAGATAAGCCTTTGTGAAATATTAAGTATCTATATTCAAAACTAAACACAATTTTAATATTCATTTTTTATAATGAAAAAAAAAAAACGAATCTATCTTTGATATGACAAAACATTCTTCATATGAAGAGCTCTTTTCCAAAACGTGATAAGCGCCATTTTTAAAAGAAAATTAGTTTGTCATGTCATTTGGGTGTGCAACCTACTGAGCCTATTCACTGCTCCATCAACATTTCTTGCCAAATCGCTACAATATAATTTCCTTGTTAAAATTTAGGTACAAGATGCCGTTTTTTTACAAACTGCCATAAGCGCTGAACCTATTTCTTTCTCTAAACGCGATACATAATTTCAACTTATCAGAATTCAGTGGACGCTCTTCGCTTTGTTTCCATAGTGTGTTACCCTTCCTTTCCACCGGACGCTTCAGCAGCATGTACAGCACTTTTCTAAATATACGCGGCAGTCCTATTTTCTACGCGCTACGCCTGTGACACGTGTAAATGTCGACATTTTGGATAGGGGAAGATAGGAAATCAGACGGCTCAGCATCCGGAAATTTTAAAAATAAAACAAAGGTGCTTCTTTCCGGTAGCTTTACTTTACTACCTGTGCGAATGCAAAATGGACAGAACATAAAACATAGGCCTTTTGGAGCCATGTTGTAGTCTTTTTCTTGCTTTTTGTTGCGTTTATTGACGAAACCACGCGTGATTTTGCTGATCCGCATTATTTCAGGCTCTCTCTGTGACAGCTGCTTCCCTGCTGCTACGTGCTGCTGACGCCCCCCGTGGAAAGGGCCAAGCAGGAGAATACTCAAGTAAAACGTGCTGCTCCTGTAACATGCTGCTGACATGTCCAATGGAAAGCCCGGGTTAAAGCGGGCAAGCGGTGGGCTGACGTGAAACCCGAGGTAGCCTACTTCCAAAGCAGACCTCTGTTAAGGCTGCAAAAAAGAGAGATGTGCTGTACTAGCAATAGGTGTGTCTGATGCTGCCAGGGCTTTTTATGATGATGCATTATAACAGGCTGCTAATGCTAACCCTTCCGATTTTCTCAGGAGAGTCCCAAATTTCAGCTCCCCTCCCGAAAATCTCCCAGAGCCAAGATTCTCCCGATATCTGACGGCATCCCATTTCATGTACACTCCCTGTTTTTTATGTGAGAGGGATGGAGAATAAAATCTGTTACAATTTATTTTGCCAAGGAAGGTGCTATGGGGTACACTTTCCTCATTTCAGTTATTAAAATCCCTCACCTGTTAGTGAAATTTGACGTTTTGAATCCAAAATAGGTTAACTACGTGATACCTTGTCTAATGAGGGAAACAATCCGCTGTAATTAGTGACGTAAAAGCGAGCCGTAAGTCTTCAGAACAGTCTTTATGGGACTGACAAAAGCTGTAATTTCAATTACTTTTTAAATCTTCCGATATATTGGATTAAAAACTGTTTGAACCAACCACAAGTCTAGTTTGCTGTCCATTTGGCTGCGCAATGGTAACTTCAGTGGATCAAGGCTTTTTCTTCCAGTTCTTTGAGCCCGATCCTGCTTAGGTTTGGGCAGAAAACAAAGTTACAGTAAAACCAAGTTCTGCTGAAAAGGGGCGTATCCAGGAGGTTAATAATGAGGGGCTAAAAGGGGGCCATGGTGGGTCTGGGACTGTAGCACCATGGCCCTTTTCAATGTCTCCCTAATTCTGGGGTCTCAAGGTTGGCAAGTATGCTGACAATGCAGGCCTGGGTGATGAAGAGTGATCTCTCTCTCTGGAAATTGATGGATTTATAGTGTTTTGAGGAAAATTGAAATAACTTTGAATTTATCACCAACAATATTGTTTGATTTAAGAGTCGTTGTTCAACATGTTCTGATCTAACTATGGCAAAAAAAAAAAATTTACCAGGATAAATTGAATATTCACAAAATGTGTAAAAAATGTAATTTTCCTAAAAAATATTGAAATTGATTTATAGCGTTTTGGAAAAGAGCTCTTCATGTGCAATACAAGATGTAAGTTAAAATGAGGGATTTTTGGAAAATAGGTCAAAATTAAGGCAAATAATTATTCACATGTAGCAGCAAACAAAAACTGACAGAAAGCTTTTCATTAATTGAATTCATTCTTATCAGAGCAAATTAAAACTCATTAAAAAATATACATACTGTCTGATTTTTAATCACCATCGTAATATTTCTTTTTCTCTTTGTGTCTTGGGAACTATCTGAAGACATTAGTGAGTACAAAGAGTGCAGTGGCTTTTGAGTTGTTTAAATGTTTTTATCAAACTGAAGCTCAATTTGTTCTTTATTTCAGAAGTATTTATCTTTTTGGATTCACACGGCAAACTTGGCAATGCAGGCTGAATCACCAGCTTCCATATGTCGGCCCTTCTTCGTCATCCAAGTTACCAAATGCAGCTGGGGAATGGGAGATCAAATAGTCTGTGCTTTACACCAAATACTGGCATGCTGTTTCCAACTTGCCATGTTCTTTAAGATCAATATGCTTTCCATCTGAGACAAAACATAACAGACAGATTTTTGACAACTGAATCACGAGAAAAGCTTTCATACTATAAGTAACAAGATGACTGCTGTAGTTCTGAAACAGTGAGGTCAGAAAATGTTTTACCTTCCTTACCATCGTCCCCACTTTGAGAGATGGCAAGATAAATGTGGCCTTTCATCCAGCCCAGTGGCCAGTGGTTCTCTTTGTCCTGTCATTTATTCCTCAGGAAAACAAAACGTTCTAGATTACAATTAAAGTGTCCAAAGTAACTTTCATTAAATTAAAAAAAGTAAAGTAAAAATGGCGAAAAATACTTAGGTTTCATTCTTTTTCAGGGAATTGTCTGACATATCAATGACTCTGCCACTTCTGATTTTTTTTAAAGAAAATACATTTCTTCTTTCTGCTGATGGAATGTATTTTTTCATTATTAATTTTTTTGTGTTTAAGGTTATGCTAAACGTTGCCTGACTGTTTAGCACACTGTTTAGCTTAAATGTTGTGATTACAAAGAACAGCAGTGACATAGCAGACACTGAAATACTTTTTAATATTTTTATTTCTGATCCAGTCTGACTACGGAACGGTAAAGGTTTTTTTTTTCACCACCTAAAATAAAAGCTTAAGAGAGTTCTGATGAATATTAAAAAGCGATATCACATTCCTCCTGTTTTACCTTCTCTCCATTAGCTCCTAGTTAAACCGAGAAAATAGTTTTAAATTCTTCTCCTTACATATAAAGCCCTTAATAATCAAGCTCCATCGTACATCTGAAAAATGATTGTTCCATATGTTCCTAACAGAGCACTTCGTTCTCAGAATGCAGGTCTACTGGTAGTTCCTGGGATTACTAAAAGTAGAATAGGAGGCAGATATTTTAGTTATCAGGCTCCTCTCCTGTTGAACCAGCTCCCTGTTTTAGGCTGATATTGTCCGTCTTTAAGACCCGGCTTAAAACCTTCCGTTTTGACGCAGCTTATAGTTAGAATGGCTTAGGTTATCCTGAGTTATTTTTCAAGTTATGCTGCTATAGGCTTAGACTGTTGGAGGACAGACTGACCACTTTGCTTCACACTTCTACTTTTTTTCTACTACTACTCATCAGATTTTTTTTGTGCTTTTATTTCGATTGCTAACCTTGTTTTCTCTGTGTTTTTTCTCCACAGAAGCTCCACCTGGTCTCCTGCTCAGCTATAATGCGCTGTTGAATGGGGAGCATCAATTTGGATGATGCTCCACATGACCAAACATCCTCTATGTCCTGTTGTCAACTTTTTACTTTCTTTAATACATAAAGTACTCTTAAATCACTTCTGTTTTTCTTTTTGTGTCTCTTCTCTGTCTTCTCAGACCCCCAGACGGTCGTGGCAGATGACCGATTCTACTGAGCCAGATTCTGCCGGAGGTTTCTTCCTGTTAAAGGGGAGTTTTTCCTCTCCATTGTCGCTACATGCTTGCTCAGTATGAAGGATTGCTGTTGGTGGAGTCTACATGTTCTTAGCACAATCCCACGTCAATGACCCAACACAATCTGCTGGGATTCCTTACATAGAAAACTTTTTCACCGATTGGAATGCTTTTATAATTGTATTGAAATGACTTTTCTTGTAAAGCGCCTTTAGATGACATCTGTTTTGAATTGGCACTATGTAAATAAAGTGAATTTAATTTAATTAATAAATCATAAGGACATTTGAAGTGTAGAATTATCTTATTTATGCTTGACCAGTCTGAGTATTTTAGATTATGAACAAAAAGTAGAGAAATTTTGTCCTAATTCATACATTCAGTGAAACACAACAAAACAAGCTTGCCTGCTGATTACTAGTTATAGGCGTGAGGACGCTGTAATTAAAACCAATCTACCTTTAGGTTTGAGTTTCTGGCACATTTCCACCATGTTTTTCAGCCCGAAATGCACTTATTGCTGTCTCATAAATCATATCTGAAGCACACACTGTATTTCATCTTCAGACTCATTTATAATCAGCTTTCTCTGACTTACAGGTGTGAAGATGAGACACATAGTCCCCTAAGAATATCATTTTTCTTTGCAGTCGTGAAGGACCCCTGCAGGGATTGTGAAGGACAAAGAACAGCAGGACTTTGTTGTCTTCAGACTCATGTCCTGGAAACTTGTAGTGGGATCCCCAGAGGTAATTTGTTCCTCAAAAACATTCAGATGTGTAAAGGGACTCTTCATTGTGGCTTTATTCCTGGAATATCTAAAACCTTGGAGAGTCAGGAACTCTTCTACTACATTTGATTGTCTCTTTATTTTTTTTTGTGAGTGTGTGTGCTACCTTCACAACTGCTGACCCAGTGGCAATAGCACAATGTTTTATGATCACATTTTGTTTATGGAACATGGTTAGAATACCAATGTTAAACAACTTAAGAATAAAGGTGACTCGAATGAAACAGTTTATGCACTGATAAAAAAAAAACAATATCAAATGGAGGAGAAAGAAAAAATCTCACCCAAGGACATGGAACAGTGTAGTGGGGGGTATACAGTTCAGCTGTAAACACAGCATTATATTGTTTGGGGGTTTTTGCCATACATATAGCAAGACGGAGAGGCAGCCTATAGCCAGAACATGCAAGAGCAGTTCAAAGAATGTTGTTTGTTTCACATTATTTTTCCACAAAACCCTGAAATGCATTTTGGCATATTTCTAAACAAAACAAACAAAAAAGGTTTTTTTTGTTGATACAAATGGAAACATTTACATCTACATACCTTTCACTGTGCAAGCAGAGTGATATCTTTTTATCCCACACAGCTTTTTTCCATATAATATAGGGATGATCGTTTCATGAACTAACTCAGAATGTTAATCAATGATCTGTTTTCATCACTTTTCTCTTTATCCAAACTAATCAAAAATTTTGAGGTCTTTTTTTTCCATTTTTGTTTAATTAAATAATGGATAGGATGGGAGCTGCAAATGAGATATGAGACTTTTAGCATCTATCACCAATAGTATAAATTGTCCCTTGGAGACTAAGTTATACTTTCCTTCTACAGCATAAAACTCTGTTTGCTGAGGCTAATTAGAGAGGTAAAGGAAACGGCATATAAAATGACTGATAGAAGAATTTGATCATATTCTCCATTGGGTTTTTTTTATCATATTTTTATGAGACAATAGAGGGATCATATCTAATTCAGTGTGGAAGACGAATGCTTCTCTCTGTGAAAGCTGACATACTGAGTGACATCTGTGAGAAATTGAAATCAGCAAAAGCTTCTTGCTTTAAGCCTATGGCTTCAAAGGCGTTGCTGACATGCTGAGTAGGAAGTCAGAAGTTTTTGTTTTTTTTTATGTTTGATTCATTTGGAAAGCAGTGTCAGGAGAACAGTAGTGTGCACAACAGATATATTCTCCCAATTGAATGTAAGTCACGATCCCTTACGTACCCCAATGGTCTCTCAGTGACGGAGGTAGATGGTGCAAAGGCTTCTTTGTACTAATTGGCTTCATCGACTGAACCTTGTTAAAGTTTCTAAATGAGACCTGCCTGGCGAGCATGCTGCACGTCCTAGACAATAAACCACCATTTCTTCTTTTGTCACAGAAGGGGAAAACAAATTGCATGAATACTGATGTAAAATCATAATTTATATGAAGGACTTCCCAACTTACAAAAGACTTTCTGAACTTCAAAATGGAAGTAAGTGCTGCAGTTTATGGGTGACTTTTTACTGTACAAAAAAAGTTGAGTTCAAAGAAAGTTGAGAGCAGAAATATTCATCTGGGGAAAAAAGGCCCCGATGGCTATCTAAAAACTAATTTAGAAAACCGTGTTTTTGATTCAATCTTCCACCTCTGAAGTCAACGATGAGACCTAATGTTAATTAAAAAAGCAACTTCCAGACAGTGCACTGTTGACCATTTAACTGTTTTCACAGGCTCATTATAGGCAGAGGCTGATTCGAGTATTACAAAAGGTTTGGCTTGTAGGTTAAACTAATTTTCAGCAAGTTATCTAGAGAATAATGAATTCAAATTTAGTCAATAATTGGGAGACGTGGCTTCAATTTAGATAGGAATCATTCAATTTTGTTTCAATAAATTTCACTCAGCTAGAAGCATAAATTAACCTGCCTATACCTCCCAAAGAAATGTTTATATGCTTTATTAGAGGATTGGAATCAGTTAATTGATTTGAGTAACCTGCACAATATTCAAATTTAAAGTCGGAATGGTTCATTTCTAAGTTGTTTCCTTTTTGTGCTGCTCATCTGCACAGCTCTGCAAAAGTGCTGAAACTTATTGAACCATTTCTCATTTCCTCAGATTATAAACCCCAAAACTTCAGCGTGCTTTATAAGGATTTAATGCCATAGATACACACAAAGCAGAACACAGGATTTTCAAAATTCTAATAGAAATCTCAAAATTGTGTTTTATATTTGTATTCAGCCCTTTTTACTCTGATACCATCAAATAAAATTGAGATAAAAACCTGATTAGTAGATACAGACTGTTTTATTTATTGTCTTATTTGATCTTCTAAGTGTTAAACATCTCAGAGAGTATTATTCGAATCAATTATCTGAAGGTGGAAAAGGCATAGCATGGCTGCAAAGATACCAAAACAAGGCTGCCCTTTAAAACTGATGAACCAGTCAAGAAGAGCATTTAACAGACATGTGACCCAGAACCAAATGGGTGGAGATACAGAGATCCATACCTATGCTGCTGGGAGCAGTGTTGCCACAGTTACTTTGAAAAAGTAGTATGATTACTGACTACTGATTACTCATTCCAAAAGTAACTTAGTTACTTTACTTATTACTTTATTTTAAAAGTAACTAAGTTAGATTACAAGTTACTTTATTAGTTACTTTCAGCAGCTCCCAATAACACCTCCCACTGCCTCAACATAAACACAATAACCAGTTTTGCCAATACGCACTTTATTGGAAGAGAATTTTACCAGTAAGGCCGGAAATGTACTTGTTTTTTTAACCTCACATTGACACCAGCAAATATGAAGGAATAAGTTGCGTCTTGGGGACGTACTTGCTCTCACTGCACGTACTACTGGGGAGTCCCACTAGGTGGCAGAGTAGGCCTACAGAGTACGGCACAAAAAAAAAATGGCGACCGCAAAGGAGATTATCAGCTATTTTGCCAGCAGTGTATTTGAAGCTAGGACCATATTTACCGCTGTTGTTGCTTGTTTTCTTAATGCTTTTGCCGCCATGTGCCAAATATATATTTTTGCTCAAGAAAATTACAAAAATAGCAACGCACAGTGGCTTGAACAAGTAACTTAAATCTGATTACCTGTATGGTAATAGTAACGCGTCATATTAGGAGTAATGCGCTACTAAATAAGGAATTACGGGCATCACTGGCTGAGAGGAAATCTGGTCAAATCTGAGCTTTATGAAAGATTTTCAAAAAGATAGTTGATAGGAAATTCCATTCGAATTCCAATTTAATTTTTTTACAAAAGGAATTTAGGGGTCATAGAAGCCGTGTGAAAGAATGCACTCTGATCAGATGAGATCAAAAAATTAAAAACAATCACATTCAGATGGATGAAAATTCTGTAAAGAAACTGAGTCTGCAAAAAAAAATTATGTTCCATCAAGACCCAAATCATACTCCCAGAGCTACTATACAGTGGTTTAGATCAAAGGATCTTTTAGAATGGTCCAGTCAAAGACTAGGCCTAAATCCAATTTCAGATTTATGTTAGGCTTTCCATCTGCACTATGCATTATTTTACTTACACTTCACAATTAGACACTACTATCACATAAAATCAAAATAAATTACAATGATGTAAAGAAGATGTGAAAAAGTTGTTGAAGTATGAATACTTTCTCAAGGCACTGCAAATTACAGAAGACACTGAATTTTTCAATATGTTAAAGCTAATATTATGGTTATATTTTTATGTGTTTTGGTGAAAAGTAGATAAAGACTTTCTATTTCAGATATTTCAATTCATCTGATTAATTAACACATAAACATGTTTGTGCAGCTATCTTTACCCATCCATTCAGATCTGTGGCATTTTAACAAGTAGAGGTGTTGAATTTCTCTACTATTATTTGAACAGTGATTGTGGTGATTCTTAGGGGGGTGCTGCTGCATCTACCGGAACACTTCCAACTTTTTGGCTGTTTAGGCACATGTCAATCATATTCACAGTACATTTTGATCGAGTGCAGGTTTCAAGTTAAGTAATGATGCGTGAAAAGATGAAGTGAGCCAAAAAATTTATTTAAAGTGAACATTTTCTTGCCATTTGTGTTGTATTTTCATTATAAAACAGCAAAGTAAGAAAGTAAAAAGAAGAGAATCAGAACATGTTAAATTACATTTTGCCTATACAGTATATCTGTTTGTATTTATTATATTGGGCATGTACAGTATGGGTGAATCGGTTAAATTACAAAGATGTAATATACAAATGACAAAAACAGCAATCTTGTTATTAGATATGCGTTTCTTTCAGAAAGCCCTAAGGTCCATTTTGAAGAATAAGAAGAACATGAAGGATTAATAGCAGTTGCTTTATGCAGCAGGTAAACTCTACTTAATTCTCCAAAGTGCATGTTGATGCTGCAAGCAGATCTCAGTTCACCTAGAGGTTGAAAAGTGTATAACGATACTTTTTTTTGTCACTAAAAGGTGCTCAAATTAAGTACACAACTCCCATATAAAAGAAAATCATTCCATGAATAACAAAACGGCATTCAGCTTTCCTCTACCTCCCTCTGTAGTGCAGAAAACAAACTAAAGCCTTTAGTTTTGTCAGTTCAATTCTCAAACCCAGGCTGTGACTGCCTGTTGTGGAATAGCTCAAATGGAAGTTTAAATAGAACTCGTTATGTCTTGCATCATGCTGTAACAGCAGGTGATTGCTTATTAATAAAAACGGATTGTTCATCAGGGCTTCTGAGTATTGTTTCAAAAGTCTCAGTTGGTCTGCTATCAGTGTTATCTGATATTTAAACAATGGGAAAGCAACAGTTCCTTTGTTTTTAACTGGCAGGAGACACATTCTCATCATTGTTTCCAATTTAGTTCAGCTTTAGATGTGTATGTGTGTGTGAGGAGGGCTCTAAAATACTTTCACAAAAGTTCTATCAACCAATTTGAACATCCTTCATCAAAAGCAAATTTGAAAGAAATTTTCAAAACCAGAAAGCCTTCATTTGATTTCTTTTGGCAGCATACTTAAATGGCAGAAAGTTCTTTTTGGCTGTCACACTGCAATTTAGACTGTCTTAGCAAATACAATGCATGATTTGTATCTGAAACCTAATTTGTTGTAAATGGATCCATTTTCCCATTACCAAGTGCAACTCTACGACAGTCTCTTTTTTTTTTCTTCTTCTTCTCTCTTCTTAATTCCTTCTGCGATGCATCCAGATTTTTGTCCTGGGAGTCCTTTCAGTTTAAGCGTCGACCTGGAATGTCGGTCATTTGGATGTTGTCGCTTTGCAGTGCTGGATTGTAATAAGCTGAACCACCATAGTTCAGGTCCAAAGGTTCGCAGTTGTCTAGTCTGAGGACTGAGAATTAGGAAGTCGGTAAACTTTTTTAGAATGTCATTCAAACTTTGTCGTTGCAGAAATTACTCACTTTATAGTTCTGTAGAGATAATACAAAATCATTGATTTATTTGAGCCGTTCATTGTGAAAACTCAAGTAAAATTGAAAGATATAGATTCAACTGAGTGTTATGCACTCACAGGGTTCTGACATTGCAGTGAAAAAGTATTTGCCCCTCTACACAGAATACCATTCTCAATTATAAAGCCAAACCAACAAATCTGAATATAAGTATATTTTTCCATAAGAAGTTAAACAGTAATTGAATAATTGCATTTTTTTTATTTAGGTTATCTTTGTTAAATAAATAAAAAAATAAGCTTCATGAGCTGAAATATTTAGCAGTAAAAAAAAAATTGCACAAACGGAGAGAAAAAAAACAGGAGAAATCATTCAGGGGCAAATACTTTGTCATGGCACAGTAATTTTGTGGAGGTTGGTATAATTTACTTTGCAGAAAGAAAGAAGTCATTACATTTAAATATTGTGACAGAAAGAATGCAAATGAGAACCATATGAGAAACAAATTACTCACACCCACAGGAGACAAGCACAGAAATATAACCGGCAATGTTTTATAAGTATAAGAAAAAAGTGACTCAATGATATTTACTGTACACAGTAACATATCTACCACTGCTGTTATTATACATTATAAGGAAATAAATCAGCATATATATATCATCCTCAAATGTAATAAAGCAGGCTTTAATTCTTTTTGTGGTTTCTTAATATGACTTTCATTTAGCTTTTGTCTTAACGTTTTCATTTTAATGCTTTTTATGAAAATCAGTACAATTCTATACTCGCCATAGTTCAAAGGCCAGTTGATATTTGCAATCTCAACGCAATCTCAATGCACCGCAGAAAAAATGACCTGTCAACACCACCCAAAATGTCTATATTTACAGTATGAGTATATGCTTGTGGGCGTGTTAGAGAAAAAATTGCTCTCTGCAGACTCATGCCATTTCATTATGCTCTGAGCTTTACAGAGAGATGAGGGCGCTCGGAGAAAACTGGCTGACAAACTATCCAGTTCCTCGATGCTTATGACAAGAATGGGACAGATTGTTGGCTATAAGATTACGTGATTCCATTTTGCATGGTGAGGCTTCCTCATTATGGAGGGGTTACCTTATTAAAGCAGGATAAGTTATGCAGCTCCAAACAGCAGCAAGTTACAGTACAGTCTGGAGACAGTAAAAACTGCCAGCCTGCACATCCAAAGCTCTTTCATTAACAGGTGTTAAATGGCTATGTATCATATCTCCTAACATTTTAAAAACTTGAAGAAACTAGTTAACGAATAAGCATAAAAACTCTCTAAGGAACAATAATTTCGGCATCTGGTGTAGAAAAGCTTTTATTTAAACATTTATTTAGATTTTAAAGTCAACTACCTATAAACCAGATGGACATCCATTCATCTATATACAGTGTCTGGTTAAAGTATTTATATCCATGGAACTTTTTCCCATTTTGTCACATTAAATCCACCTCATATTGGGATTCTATGTGAGGGTCTAAACAACATGGAGCTTTATTCTGAAAGGGAGGGGAAAATGCAACATGATATTTGTTTTCTCAAACAAATAGACATTTTATTAAAAGTGATGCTAGAATTTGTATACATTTTCTGTTATTGTGATGTCCATAAATAAAATCTATTGTAACTCAGTTAGCTCTGAAGGAGCTGCAGAGATCCACAACCCAAGTAGGACAATTTGATCACAGCAGGATTACTACAATCAGGCATTTATGGAAAAGTGGCAAGAATATATATATATATATATTGGTGTTTTGCTGACGGTTTCCCAGTTTGATGATATCTTGTAGTAGGTTCTTAAAAAAAAAAAGCAACACCACACATCACCATCAATACAGCATCCTCACTGTTTAACATTGTAGTAGGAGTATCTTGCTAATGGGAAGGGACATGTTGGAGACAGAACGGAAACTAGCCCTGCATCCGAATACCCCTACTACACCTACTACGTAGCAGGCGACAAGCAGTAAGTGAGCAATGTTGTAGATCCGAATCTCTAGTATGGTTTGGCGTAGTAGGCATAAAGTTCCCGGATGTGTACTACCGCCACAGTAAAATCCGTTGTATGCTACGCTATCCCACAATGCAGTGGAAGCCCCACAATCTAAAAAGAAGAGTGACGTCGGCTTCCGAGGACGGGACCACAGGTGACGTAGTGTAACGTCAACACCACGGTAAAAAGCTGGAGCAGTACGTCCGATATCATGCCTACTACTCGCTCGTTTGCTAAGCAGTAGCTACTGGTAGTGTGTAGTACATACTATAGAATTCGGATGCAGGGTCTGTTTCCAGTCAGAGTTTCAGTGTTATGCTTCATTCACACCGCCCCAAACGTCAGCGATAGTTGCGGCAAGATTACATGTAAAGTCTATGGTCGAGTACGTCAGAGGTCCGTCAGGGGCTCTGCGGTGCGTTTTATACGTTGGCTCCGTCACTTCACTTGCGTTTCATACAGCAACGTAGCAACGCAGAAGTTCAGCAAGCTGAACTTTTGACGGACCCAACGCAGTTAACGCAGTACGGCAACCAATCAGAGCGTCTCACTGTAATGATGTCACTATACACGTATCTTGAACGAAGCGGGATAAGAAAAAACATTTTCAACAATCTGCAAATGCAGAGAACTTTATGATCCGTCCTCGTCTTTGTATAGACAGATGGATAGGCGCTCCTCAGGAGGAATAGAGCACCTGTAGTTGGTCCAGGAGGTTGTGAAATTAGGCGCGGGACAGACGGAAGTACCGCTGAAAGCGAACCTCATCCATACGTAGCTCCTGGAGCAAGTGGTTAAACTCCCCAAACTCAGAAGGCATCTGAAGAATGGGGTGAACCCACAAACAGAACTGACGTAGCCGAAGTCGACATTGTCTAGCTTTATTTAGCAAATAAAGCCAAGCCACTCTCTCGATACTATCCGCCATAATTCAGAACGTACGGCAACAAAAGAAGCCCCGCCCAGGCGTTCTTTTTTCCTCAGATGCAAGCGTTGCATGCTTTTTAGGACATGCGTCAAACTTCATCTATTGGATGCGTTGCTCGACGCATCCAACGGATGCGTTCTGAAGGCAGCATTACAATGGCCTAGTCCAGATCTGAACCCTGAATCGGAAGAAAATGCGGCTTTTGGTAAAGGCTTATAGGCAGTCACGTAGGGCAGCTGCAAGCCATCAAAATGAATCAGTAAAGTAATTCCTTAAAGCAATAAAAAAATATATATTTTAAAAAATTTGAGATTTCCACACTTCAGAGTTTTACTTTATTTTTTTATATGCATTATTTTCCCCTTAGTACAATATTACATAATGCTGTTTTATCACATAATATCCGGATAAAATATACTTGTGGCTGTAATGTAACAAATTGTGAAAATACTTGTAAACTGTATGAATAATTGGGGATTGTGTTTTAGACGCTATACTCACTTCATATTTGGGTCATTCCTATGTAGCATTTACTGGGGGGAAAAAAGCTTTATCTCCTGTACGGCAAAAATTGTGTTTTTAGCAGGTGTTTTAGGGTTAACCTACCTGGATCTGAAGGGTACTCCTCCACCAGCTTCCTGTGAGTGAAAGCTTTCTGATGCTTCTTTTTCAGAATGATGTAGGCCACCAATCCCACGATGGCTGTCACTGCCGCCGTCCCCAGCACCGCCAACCAAGCCACGTTCCTCTTACTCCTGTAAGGATCCGCTGCTGAATCTTTATTAGAGAAAGGAGGAAAATGGGTGTGTGGGTGGGAAAGAGTTATAAATAATTTGTCAACAATTAAATGATTTATATCAACTCCCATCTTTGAGGGCTAATTGTCACATAATTAGGGTTGAAAATGGGTTTTTGGAGATGTGTTGATACACTGCATAGATACACATCCTAATTAGGCAGAATTGCAGACTTTACACTGTGATAATTAATGCAATTAACATGCCGAAAATCACGATAATTTTCTGAATCCATTTGAATATTTTAAGGTGGCATGCTGTCTTCGTCATCTAAATAGAGGTTATGGAAACTGAATAGCAGTTGTATGACGTATTTCAGTTTATATCTCTGTGGAGCACATAGATATTACATTTCATTTCACTATAGGACAGTTACGGGTTACACGGAACACTAAGCAGAAACGAGACACTGGCATATTTAGTTTTGGGAAACCATGTTGCATATCCTTCATCGGTTATTGTCTATTCTTTATTGTAATATCAGTAAGAGCAAAATTAGAAGGGACTATGTTGATTTTATACTATCTGGCCTCTATATTTAAAGTGTGATCATCTTGTTCAACAATAAAATTACAGTTACATGTGTACTTTTGGTGTACAAAGCTATCAGGAAAGGTTACTTACATTTTCTAATGCGGTAACAAATAAGAATGACTGAACTTTCATTTACCAACAAAAAATGGGATAATGCTACACTAAGGGTGCCCA
This sequence comes from Apricaphanius iberus, assembly GCA_028564705.1. NCBI lineage: Eukaryota > Metazoa > Chordata > Actinopteri > Cyprinodontiformes > Aphaniidae > Apricaphanius > Apricaphanius iberus. The sequence continues at coordinate 268,268 of JAPXFQ010000863.1, read as the reverse complement.
AAAAAAATATCACATTTATCAGGGGGGCAAGGGCCAACTGTAGCAATTTTACTTGATATACACACCAATAGTAAAGAATAGTAAAGTAGTTTTATTTATTATATGGTTGTTTAAGTATAATTTTCTGTGTAAAAAACAAACAATAAAACGACAATTAAGTCAGATTTATCCATTTAAAACATAGCTAGACTTCCTTATTTGATTGATTTTTAGCACTGTTGTCAATGAAAAACATATTCTTCCTCCCAGTATTTTTTTTTTTTGTCCGTGTACCACTGACTATGCCACTCCATGTTGATAACAGCTGCTTTTGCTAGCAGCCAGCTAAGTAGGTTGCTAAATTGGAAGTAGTTTTAACCAATCCGGTGCAACAACAAAGAATTTGTTCTTGGGGTATTTTGTGAATGTATCAAATATGGCTATTTATGGTCTTTTAAAGTGACCAAATGTAAATGTGTGCACAAATCTGCTCTACATGCCCCTTGTAGTTCCTTGTAATTCAGTTTTAAACATAATTAGCTATATTTCAAGTCTAATGTATGCATGCGGACTTTTGTGTAAGACCAGGGCAACACCAGTCGGGCCATAATGGATGACTTGGGGGGGGGGGCAACTTTGGCTTATGGGCCCCACTTTGGGTGCTACACTTAAAAAGCCAATAAACAAAATTCTGACAGGTTTCCCTTACTCAGCTGGTCAAATACCTATATATATATATATTTTTTTTTCTGTTTAGAAAAAATAAATAAATAAAAACTATTTTTTAAATTTTTTTTAACCCATTAATGAACAATGTTCTAAATAAATTTGAAAAAATGCTGGCTATGTGTATTTGGGTAGCCTACATGCTTTATGAAAGTCTATCAACCCTTTAATTTTCAGTTGGATAAAAAGCACTCCTATCAAGACATATGTATAGCTTTGTTTTTCCAATTTTGTTACATTCAATATATTTAAACTATAAAAAATGAACCCAAAAACGTATTTGTCAAAGTTTCAATGCTGCATTTTTTTTACCCTGGATATGAATCTAGATTCCTATTAATATTTCTAAACAATAATAGTGAAGTGCAATAAAAGTTTGAGCTAAGTGAATCAGCACTAAAGGTGGTCTGGGTAAAAACATGTGATTGTAAGTTATAACTGATATGAGAATTTATCTTGAAGTTATCTGTAATAGTGCAATATTTACTGTGGCCAAGTGAGAAAAAAACCCTTGTGTTCAGTATTTGTTTTAAAATACTGGGGTAACAGACAGAAAAGTATTATAATACCTGCCTGCATATTTATAGAAGTTTTGTTTATTTGCACACGGCAGTGGGTGTCATTGTATGTTGTCTGAGAGCATGCTGTGCCTGTCATGGTAGCTGTGGAGAATCTTTTCTCTTTTTTTTTTTGCTTCTGCTTTTGGCTCGCCCACAGTTTCACAACTGTTTTCCTACCATTTATTGCCATCATTTGTTAGTGTTATGTCTTGCTGTCGCATCTGTCCATGGGATGCGAGTTTTATTTTAAACCCAACTCTGTGCCAGCTCTTTATTGCCCCTTTTATTCTCACTGAGCTTACCCACATTTAGCTTTCTGGGTGGTTTAACGCAAAAACAAAAAAAAAGAATTGAAAATTAAATTGCACAAATGTGTATGGCATGCTGGCTTTCCAATTCTCAATTCTTCAAAATCTGGAGGTTGACAGTACAAAGCTAGTCTCACGAATGGAGCCAAAAGCATCTTTAAACTCAGACCTGCTGGCTTTTTACAGGCTGTTTTTCCCAGCTAAAACAGGGTCTCATTGTTCTGCGGAGAAGGGAGCTGTAAGTGAGCCTTTCTCCCTGAGAGGCTTCATCGATAAAACCTGAAACTCAATCCAACCTTTTCCTTCGAGAAAAGGAGCATTTGTCCTCTGCCAGTGGGAAAAGAAACAGAGCTAAATGTGGGTCAGGGAGAGGGCGGAAATACCCAGTGTGTTAAACCTGTAAGTGTGATAAATTTGCTTATAAGTAGCAAAACTGAGGGAATACCTGAAGGATTTCATGCTGTTTTCTGTTACAAATTGGTGTCTGCCTTATTAAAGATTTCTGTCTTTTAATGGGGTCATATGAAATACTTACGAATACTGTCTTTTGAGGAAAAGAACCAGACTTTTGTTAGACAAACTACTGAAATAATCTGCCAAATTCAAACTAAAAGCTACTCTACGAACAATTACAAAACGGTAACAGCATCAGGGGGTTTTTCGCACCAAAGAATGTTTCACAGTCATTGTAACTTAACCCAGGTTGCTGAGCCTCATAAGGCAAGGCAAAGCAATTTTATTCGTATAGCACACTTTCAACACAGGGCAATTCAAGGTGCTTTACATGATTCGGCGGTAAAGGAACCAAACATATGATAAGAGCATAAAATAAATAGAATAATATTCCTTGGTCCAATACTTCAAACTACAGGCCCAGTCTGAACCAATGTTTTGAAAAGATATTTGCCCCATTACAGATTTCTTCAAACAAATTTCTAAAAACCAATTTCTAATTTCAGACTAGACTAACCCGTGTAAAACAGATGGCAGAACATTTTTATTTATTTTTGAAAAAAAATAAATCAAAATCTGCCCCCCCCCCCCCAACCCATTAACAGGCACTGTTAAGTAAGTAGCATTAAAATGAAACTTACATAGAGTCACTCATGCAGACCTAAAAAGGTAATACTTTATGAAAAGCAATTAAAAACTGAAGAGAAGCAAGGGAGTCAACATCTATCAGTCTGGAAAGGGCTACAAAGCCGTATCTGTTTATCTACATTTTGTGCAAATATGGAAAAGTGATTAACTTTCCCAGGAGGAGCATGCCTGCCAAATTCAATCCGAGAGTGTCAATTGTACATCCAGGGCATCAGAAAAGAACCCAGAACAACACCCAAGGCACTGCACAACTCAGGTCATTCTATGCAAGCTAGCTGTTAGCACCAGGGCTAGCAAAACCAGTTATTTGGGGATGGTTATTCTTTATTGAGAGCCAGGTTTGTTGGGATATACTGTATTTTTGGTCATGAATAAAATCACCTTCTGAAAACCCCTTTTTGTATTTACTCAGGTTATCTTAGTTTGAAATAAAATTGACTTGATGATCTGAAACATTCAATTGCTTATAACAACAGAAACACATGGAAGCTGTAAGAGGGCAAATACTTAATACTATATGTTGAACATTTCTACTGCATTCAATTTATGGATATATTTTTTTTTCACTAAGCTTTGCTTGTTTTTAGTTCTAACTTTAAGGGATCTAAACCTTTATATGTATAGTCTGAAGTACATCAAAAGTCGATTGAAAAGTTAAATCTTTATCTTTCATGCATTTTTTTTAGAATTGCTTTTGTTGAATCTATCTATTTGCTCTTAAGAAGGTTTTAAAATAATAATTAGAAAGGCACCTTACACTAATAAATTGTTCAGCTTAAAAAATGTCTGTGAGAGTCTGTCATACCTGGGTCCGCCACAGAACCCCGATCCAAGGGGCCTGCAATTTTTCCAGTCTTGTTTGCTGAATCCGGCGTGTTTGACACTGCAGTGGTGGTGGTTACAGGGCTGGTTTGTGTGGTTTCAGAAGGCGGTGCAGTTGCAGTTGAAGATTTGGTGGTTGACCTGTATATCTCAGGTTCTGTTGTGGTCATAGTGGTTGACCTGTATATATCAGGTGCTGCTGTGGTCATAGTGGTTGACCTGTATATCTCAGGTGCTGCTGTGGTCATAGTGGTTGACCTGTATATATCAGGTGCTGCTGTGGTTGTAGCAGAGGTGTCGGTATTTTCTGTGATATTGTTCAGCGCTTCATCTTCATTTGGTGTTGCGGTTGTTGTAGGATTTTCCGTGGTGGTTGTGGACTGTACGTTAGTGTTGTCTGCTCTCATAGTTGTGTTGAATTCCTCTTCAGTGCCATTCATGTTGATTTGGCTTGAGTTTGTGGACTCTGCTGTCACATTCCTTGGAGAGATGACTGCATCTGGCAATTGTGGTTCTTCAGTTGTTTCTTTTGCAAAAGCAGAGGGCATGATTGTACTGAAGTCTCCTGGATCACCAAATGTTTGATTTGCACTTTTATCCTGAGTTGTCATATTCTCCTCTTCAGCCATGAAGCCAGATGCAATGTCACTGCTCAGGTCGTTGCTGAATTCTGTCATCTCATCAGTTACCTGATCGAATTCGCTCTGTCCACTAGATGTAGTGTGTTCACTTTCAACTTCGCTTCTGGATAGCTGACGGAGCCAGGATTTATCAATTGTACGTCCAGGAGTGTCAGTTGAATTTTGCAGGCATGCCAGGTGAAATGCTTGAATAAGCAGGAGGAGGCTCGCTGTGATTTTTAAGGGCAGCATTTTCCTGTTGTTTTTATAAACACAAAAAACAGATGTAAAAAAATAGGAATGCAGATCATACTACTTTGTACATCTTCCTTTGATAGCTTTATTTATGTTAAAAGACAAATTATAGGCCTATAGTAATGCATTAACATAAACTCCAATGACTTCTTGTACTGTATTCGTCGCTGATTTGTTTAAAAAGCACTAGTTGTCAGCACAAAAATATATACAAACATTATTATTATTATAGCATAAACAGTCTTGCTAATTTAATTCACGCTATATTAGCTTCAGTGTTTAAATCTGTGATTATTGCTATAACCACCGAATTCAGAATATGAGCCTAAAACCAACAGAAACCTTCTGGTCCTTCTAGCCGATGGCTAATATGCAGGCTTTGTATCTAGCTAAGTTTTTTAAATATTAACCGTTAAAGCTTAAAATATTTTCTGCGATATATTTATACAAATGGATGGATGGATGGATGGATGGATGGATGGATGGATAGATAGATACTGTAGCTTGTTCTCATGTATGACTGTCAGTTTAGGAGTGGATATGCTGGTTTAACCAGTAAGGATCACATCATGGAGATCTTCAAAGTGCAAAACTGTTGAGGAGAATGTCTGCATATTTCTCAGGGGATGGCAGAGACCTTGACACTGTCACAAGAACGGTCACATCAATTTTTCAAAGTCAGCAGTATCAAGATCCTTCGCAGAAGCATCAAAAGGACATTTTTGAGCAGCAACAGACCATATCAGCAAATATTGCTATTCATTCACACTGACAGAAAATGAAAAACTAAATTTCAACATTAATTTAGTTTCTCCTTAAAAAAAAAAAAAAAAATATATATATATATATATATATATATATATATATATGAATAAATATCTTTGCAGACTTTTTGTTGCTTTCACATCCCTTTCTATTACCATGTATGTTAGCATGTAAAAAAAAAAAAAACGTGGCTCTTAACATGGAGAAATTAGAAGCTGTCAAAAGTGTGTTTGTGTAATTATATCTAAAATTAAACTGACTTGCAGTAGTTTTCTGACAAATAGTTCTTAAATAACATAAAAATGTAATTATAAAATATAAAATAAATATTACAACAGTTTCAATATTTTCTTTTTTGGAAACCGCAACATCAATACTTTGGTTTTCTGCCAAAGACAAACCAATCTGGGATATGAAATTAATATTTTAGATTGCCCTATAGTCTGTGTCAACAGTGGTAACGAGTTAATCTGTGGTTAAGATATTACCTGAGCCAGCTAACAGGATGCTGCATGAATTATACCCTTTTGTATGTATGAAAACAAAAGATGTTATTAGGTAAATAACTTTATTGTAGGATTTATGTGGGACACTATTTCGGCGACGGTGTTCCTTCCGTTTAGCTTCCAGCTGTCACTGACTAATTCCTGGAAGACCCTTTTAACACACATTATTGAAATCATATGTCCAGTTTGCTTATACTTTATTGGTTCGTTAAGCAAACGACACAAAGTTAAGCGATTTCCTCTGGCTCGGTAACATCTGTGGTAACCAACAGCAACCACTGAGGATACCAGAAGTTGGTCCAAAGTTACCATGAAAACTTGTTGCTCCTTAACACCGGGAAGATGGGAAGCTGATGTGTTTCCATATGGGGGGCTTTGTCAATGAAACTGCACATTCAAGCTCCTGCTCTCAATTAAGAGTCACTTGTCATAACCTCTGCTAGCAGAAGGCTCCGCTGTTTGTTCTCAGAGCCGCAGCTGATCCTAACAAAACTGCAACGCAGTTATGCTTCTGTATGGAAACTTTGCCTCTGTTCCATACCGAAAACTCAAAATAGAGATACATGTACCGTTACACCACTATTTTGTATAATTTTTGTGTACTGGGATTAACGGCTTAGAACTCACAATGTTTCAATACAACAGGCCGACATGATGTCTCTGTTTTTTGTATTTAGGGATGAAGTGTGGGGTTTGATATTTGTTGTGGGAATTCTGCATTTATATGTAGTATAAATGGAGTCTCAGAGTTGCAATGCTGAAGCCAGAATGACGTGATTACTATCCACGGCATGCCAAATTTTGTGTTCTTCAGTAGTAACGCGTAGTAAGACAGGGGTTTTTTGTTGCCATATTGTTTCCCAAGCCACTGAAATGAAAGAAGGTATGCAGTACAGGAACAGAGATTTAGTCATCTTGTGTCGACATTGCTTATATCTCATTGTTACTGTAAATGGGTCCTTATAAAGATCCCCAAAACATCTCTTTACGGGTCATAAACAAATGTTATCAATAAATGCATATTTACGATTGACTGGTAATGATCTGCAATCACAAGGCTGTTTTATGTTTTTTTGTCAGTGTGTCGCTTCAGAAGTCATTGTTATTTATGCTGACATTTGACTTTGAAAACAGCTCAGCAATGAGAGGGAGTGCTAGAATGTTCTTGTTTAAGTATTTCCCTTCTTAATGTAGAGAGTAAATGTTTGTGGTATTTTGTAAAGCCCACATCCACTGAGGATAGTTTAATATTTCAATAATTAGAACCCTGCTGTAATGTAGTGAGCCATTTTCAAACTATGGGAAACTGCAAACCCCAACATTGTTTTAATGACTATACATTACAGCATTCTGCTGAGCACTGCCATTTTTACTTCATGTTTCATAAATAAAAAATGCATTTAATAAAGCAGATTTAAAGTAGAAAAAAACAAGAGCTAAAAAAATATCTGATAAACATTTTTTATGACATCCTGCTTTAGCTTTTTTGTTACCAAAACTCCTCTTTGCACACCTGCCAAGAGTAAATGCCTGTTTTTCTTCCACATTTAAACTCAACCTTAACCACACCGAGGGCAAGGAAACATCTCTGCTTTTACTCGTTTTCAAAAAGTTCAAAAACAAAATTGTTGCTTTGATAGTGAAGGTCAGCCGCACTGACACGAGTCATAATAGAAATCCTTGAAGAGGTCCCGGCTTCCTGGGACCTTCTCAGATGATAGTTAACAGCTTCAGGACCATGACACCCTGAGCCGCAACATGGGGAACTCATCTGGGAATTTCTATGCAGTATATGCTGACGTTTATACAGTTCACCAGTCGCAGCACAATCTTCAGAGAAAAATGTGACTTAAAGAAGGGGTGAATTAGCGCAAATTCTCTGTGAGATATGTGTTCTCCCTACGACATAACTCCTACATACAAATGACAGCAGCTCCCTACAAGGCATGGTTGTTCAGAGTCTCTTTGTTGCTGCTGCTGCTGCTGGTGTTTTTCCTGCTCAGTACAACAGTGAAAAGATCCATCGACCGATTGTAAAATCGGCAGCTACTGGAAAAAAGGACGTCCAAATCTGCTGATCTTATTTTTCATTCTTTCTATTGTAACAATGCAATTTGTATGTGTGCGCAATGCAATCTGGACACAACTAACATGAAATGATGTAAAACAGTTTTCTCCTAATTAAAGATTTGTTTTCTGTTTTTGTCATGCCATAGATTGACAAACAGGGAGCTAGAAACGGTAATCTATGGCCGGTTTCTCAACAGCTTGTTTGTCATCCTCACAGCATGTGTCAGTTTTTTTCCACTCTTTGAAAAATAAATGGAAACGCTGTGGGTGGTATGATGGAGCCTGCCTTTTGTGTGAATGCTGGATCAATCAAGCTGTTCACATTTGCTTGTCATTTCGAAAATGTTTCAGTCCACCAGGGTGAAGAGAAGGAACTGAATGCTACAAGGATGAAATTGTTGACGTTTTATTTTAGAGAGGAAAAAAAAAACGTACAAGTTTTTGTTTCGGAACAATGTGAGTGTGATATCATACCTGTCTGTCACACAATGTGGTGAATTATAGAGCAATCTTAAGCAAAAATAGAAAACATGGCAAATGTTTTACATGGAAATTATAATAAACCTGAGGTTCAGCTTTTGAGTAAAAACGGTGGCCTCAGAAAGGAGCCAAAATCCATTCTCTAGGAAAGGTGGCATATAAATTGTTCCATCTCCACCTTCCTAGTTTCTGATTTCAACTTGTGAGCACTCTGAGCTGTTGTGGAGAAACAAGGTTTTTATGCAGCTAACTCCCCCAAAATAGTAGCTGTTATTTCTGCAAGAAATCACTTCTAGACAGAGCGTTATTAAAATAGTGAAGTCCGTCTCAGGATGCTCAATCTAGCTGCTGTTACTGATGCACTCAGGTTAAATAAATGTAAAGTATTATTTTGAGCACCTCGGTTAAGTCCTTTAAGCTTGACACAGCATGAATCTATGTTTTAGACTCGTTTTGCACAACGAGAGGAAGTATTACTCAAACTGATGGGGTTTAAATTCCTCTTAAATCATTTGTGGGGCAGCATCTTGACACATTGTTGAACAAAACAGCAAGAAAAATATGAATGATTTGTAAACGCTATCAAAGCACGGCAGCTTATTACCTATTTGCCAGTAGCAATACTAAGGTTGTCTTCAGTGTGTTCAGATAGTGAAGAAAATTTAGGCAGTTTTACAATTTATTTTATTGAATGTGCATGATTTAATCTCCCACAGTTTAGAATGTGTAATGCTGATCAAAATCTAAACTAGGGTCACCATATTTTGATTTCCAAACACGACGACACTTCGCCTGTTCCTGAAACGCTTCAATCACACTCTGTCTACGTAAAGAAGACTTTTTATTTTAACACATTTAAAGTGATCCTTCTCTAGGTGGTTGAAATCAATGCCCCTCAGATGCTACTACTACTACTCCTACTTTAAACTGTACAATTCGACATTAAAATTGTGATATAATATACAGGAGCAAAAAAAAAACTTGGCCCACAGAAGATCATGGTCGTTCGACTATGTAAACATAAAGTGTTAATGTAACATGATCATGTTCGGGGCTTACTTTTATGTAATATCAATAAAAGTGAGTTAAAATAATTCTAATCCCAAGGAAACAAATTTGGTTCAGTAACTTACTCTCATAGCATATATTTCTAATTTTTCAATGCCGCAAATGAAGACATACATAGTTTAATCCCATCTTACTTCATTTAGGTTGTCTGTGTTGTCTATTAGGGATGTGGATTCTAAATAAAACCAGTAGATGTAAAACCGGTTTAACAGGCGGCTCAGCAAAGGTATTAACTTGTTCTTATTGGGGCTGTGTAATTGCATCTGACGCCAGTCAGAAACAATTCTAATTATGCACACACCTTACAGTAAAACTGTTAGGTGTGTGCACAATTAAAACCTGTTTCAGGTCACCTGCAACGAATCAGACCTCTCAGAGACATTCCTTACCAATATTTTGAGCTTGTGCCCACCCACATATGTGGGTTGTTTTAATACAAACCACTGTCACTACCTTTCCATCATGTTATTCTCACATCCTCCCTCGGCACTGCTTTCGGGAGTATATTTGATCGTGGGTGTCACACCAACGAGCCTTTGAGAGGGGCAGGGAGACAGCAGGAGACGTGTTTACCTCTGACCCGTCACGCTCAGAGGAGCCTTCTGTTGAAAAGAGTTCGCACTCTGCTGGATTGTCAGAGTCTGTAGCAGCTATTTCCTCAACAACCCTGTCAGCCTCAACTTTCCAGAGATCCAGTCCCACATAAACAAAGCAACACACAGTGGTTATGCGTAACACTACACCCTGCAAACACCAGTCAGCCACCAATACGACTAATTATGTGACATTTGAGCTTTTCATGATTTTCCTTCGTTGTTGTCCTTCCTTATTTTTGCTAATGTTTGTAACATTTTGGTTTGTACAGCGCTATTATCTTTGTCATTGTAAATAGAGTTAGAGTACTTCTTTTTAGAAGATAAAAAAAAAAATTCGGATAAACAATTAATGATGCCTCATTAATACTGATAATTATCAGTCTAACAACGTTTGAAACATCTGCTATTTAAGGTTTAATAAGGTTTATGATCTAAAATGTTAAGCTTCCTTCAGGCAAAACATTTTTTTTTGATATTTTAGGACTCAAACTTCCTGAATTTACATCCTCGTAAAAAAAACACCACTTTGCTTATTAGGATTATATAAGGCCATGTGTCATGTTGCTGAAATAAAAATTCCTCCTCAGTAAATCCTTACCTTATTTTAAGCTTTTTCAGTTGAGAACAGGTGCACAGAAATGTCTTCACTGACCTGCCAACATGTAAGAACGAGACAGCAGTTGTCCAGGAGAGAGAAAGGAGGAGGAGGGCCTAACAGAGTGACATTCACAACCTGTTCAACCTGCTCCTACACCTGCCTAGCACAGAAACACACCCGCTACGGCAACCACCTGCGCACTTTGAAAAAGACACACAGGGCTGGGTTGAAAAAAATATATATGAAAACAAAGAGATTTGCAGGGTTTGATTAGCTCAGTTATTCAATGTTCTCTTGTACAGGTTAATAGATGTGTTCAGTTGGCAGCTTGGATCTCTGAATTCCCACAGTGGGCGGAGTCTTCTTCCACTTTTCCTCTGAGCCTCCTGCCTCTTCACCTGGGGACTGTAGACGACAAACCTGTCGTCATGGTAACAAAGAAGAGCCAGGGAAGCTCTGGTTTCATCCACGCCTTTTGTCTCTGTTCTATATCAGTCTTTGCCATGTGACGTTTGACTTTGTGAACTCATAGGTACCGTGCGTCAAATGAGCTTGGATTGTTTTTGTCTCGTTCCCCAATCAAATGAGTCATGCTGCCGCTGAATTCATTTGAGCAGAAGAGTGAGGAGGATGGAGTGGCACTCGAAGCTCCGTGTGCTCCGAGCTGAGAACAAGGAGTACTCGCGCTCTTTTGTTAATGTAGCCCAGAAGTTCAGTTTTCAATTTAAAAGTTAGAAAACAATTCCAATACCCTGAAAACCTTGAACCCACTCAATGGAACCATTATTATCGGTTATAAGTTCACAACAGCTTCTGTCAAGGTTTCCCAGTGGAATACGTCAAATATGTTGCCTTTTTTCCTACTGTTCCATTGAGAACAGCCTGAGCTTTACAGTGAGATGCAATACTAAATAGCACACACCCTTTCTACTTTTAAGACCGCAGGCTTAAAACTTTCCTTTTTGATAAAGCTTCTTGTTAAAGACGGATGGATGTTAGCCAGTCATTAGATGAGTGGGGGAGGGGTTGTAACTGACAGCCTAAGTTAGTTGGGTGGGGGGGTCGTGCAGTCCAGCTCTGCCTCACCCATTGGTTATTCTGAGCTATCTCTGCAGGTATGCTACTATGGGCTTAGACTGCTGGAAAATTGTTAATTGTGTTCTCTCTCAGTTTTTTTTTTCTCTCTCTCGATAGGAGCTACACCTGGTCTGGCATTCTGTGGTATAATGCTCCCACTAACTCAACGTTTTCCATGTCCTGTTAACATTTTTTATTTAAACTTCAACATGGAAAGTACTGTAGGCTTACATTTTGGCTTACAGTTATTTTGTTTATTTTGTGTCTCTCCTGTCTTCTTGAACCCCTAGTTGGCAGAGGGCCGCTCGTACTGAGACAGATTCTGCTCGAAGTGTCTTCCCGTTAAAGGGGAGTTTTTCTTCTCCACTTTTGCTACATGCTTGCTCAGTATGAGGAATCGCTCCGAAGTCAGCGACACAATACAGGCGACTCCCGACTGTCGCTACATGTTCGTTCTAGAGAACTAAATGCGGGAAGTCAATCGCTCGATGCAATTAGGTTGGATTGCCCCAGTTAAACTGACTGAAATAATGAAGTGAAGGATAAATGTGTATACAATTAAATAGAAATGACTTTTCTTGTAAAGTGCCTTCAGATGACGTGTTGTTAATTGACACTATATATGAATTAAATCAAATTGATTTGTTACGTTTGTTTGAGGCAAGTTAATCTATTTTACATTCTACAGTGTAATTTTATAAATATTTACTATGCATCTGCCATTTAATTACAAATAGAGCTGCATAATATGAAGAATGACAGTCATCATTACAACGTCTATTTCAATTCTAAACACTGCGTGCATGCAACATTCAGATGTACATCACATTTCAAGTGCCATGCGTTCCCTCATTGCATGTCAATTATCCATTTGGCACGTGGATGGTCTCTAACTACCCATAATGCACACCATATAATCCTGGGATCCTAAAGCGCATGGAAAATAATGAGGATACTACAACGATAAAACATACTTTAAAAAACAAGCTGTTTATCCTAGTCAGTAGCATTATTGAAATATTAAGCAGTAGCATTAAAATAGGATGTTTTCCTAACTATGGCACTAAGAACCATGTCAAATCCTAATCAAGGTCCTAATTAGCAAGAGCCAGAATGAAAAAGTGTAGAAAAACTTTAGACAAAAAATGTATCACTAATAATTATAACACGACACTGATCTTTGTTATAACTATGAGGATTACACATCTTTCAGCCAGCTGAAACAGCGGGCGAAGCAACAGGTGAAGAAGGGGCAATACTGTGTAACTCTGTTCTTTATAGCCTGTTGAAATTTTTCCTGGCAAATCCTAAAACAACTTTAAACCAAACATTTTGACTGTAAAGTTTAGTCATTTGTAAAACCATAGCTTTTTTAAGCTTCAGAATACCTTCGGACCCATATTTGTACACTTTTATTTGTAAAGGTTAATCATAGTTATTGAAATAATACAAAAAATGTCTATTTCTTCTGTGCATATACAAGCTGACCTTTTTTGCCAGTTTGTTGTATTCATTTTAAAAATATGATGGTGGTAAATACACTACCGTTCAAAAGTTTGGGGTCACCCAAACAATTTTGTGTTTTCCATGAAAAGTCACACTTATTCACCACCATACGTTGTGAAATGAATAAAAAATAGAGTCAAGACATTGACAAGGTTAGAAATAATGATTTTTATTTGAAATAAGATTGTTTTTACATCAAACTTTGCTTTCATCAAAGAATCCTCCATTTGCAGCAATTACAGCATTGCAGACCTTTGGCATTCTAGCTGTTAATTTGTTGAGGTAATCTGGAGAAATTGCACCCCACGCTTCTAGAAGCAGCTCCCACAATTTGGATTGGTTGGATGGGCACTTCTTGCGTACCATACGGTCAAGCTGCTCCCACAACAGCTCAACGGGGTTCAAATCTGGTGACTGCGCTGGCCACTCCATTACCGATAGAATACCAGCTGCCTGCTTCTTCTCTAAATAGTTCTTGCACAATTTCGAGGTGTGTTTTGGGTCATTGTCCTGTTGTAGGATGAAATTGGCTCCAATCAAGCGCTGTCCACTGGGTATGGCATGGCGTTGCAAAATGGAGTGATAGCCTTCCTTATTCAGAATCCCTTTTACCCTGTACAAATCTCCCACCTTACCAGCACCAAAGCAACCCCAGACCATCACATTACCTCCACCATGCTTAACAGATGGCGTCAGGCATTCTTCCAGCATCTTTTCAGTTGTTCTGCGTCTCACAAACGTTCTTCTTTGTGATCCAAACACCTCAAACTTGGATTCATCCGTCCACAGCACTTTTTTCCAGTCTTCCTCTGTCCAATGTCTGTGTTCTTTTGCCCATCTTAATCTTTTTCTTTTATTGGCCAGTCTCAGATATGGCTTTTTCTTTGCCACTCTGCCCTGAAGCCCAGAATCCCGCAGCCGCCTCTTCACTGTAGATGTTGACACTGGTGTTTTGCGGGTACTATTTAATGAAGATGCCAGTTGGGGACCTGTGAGGCGTCTGTTTCTCAAACTAGAGACTCTAATGTACTTATCTTCTTGCTCAGTTGTGCAACGCGGCCTCCCACTTCTTTTTCTACTCTGGTTAGAGCCTGTTTGTGCTGTCCTCTGAAGGGAGTAGTACACACCGTTGTAGGAAATCTTCAATTTCTTAGCAATTTCTCGCATGGAATAGCCTTCATTTCTAAGAACAAGAATAGACTGTCGAGTTTCAGATGAAAGTTCTCTTTTTCTGGCCATTTTGAGCGTTTAATTGACCCCACAAATGTGATGCTCCAGAAACTCAATCTGCTCAAAGGAAGGTCAGTTTTGTAGCTTCTGTACCAAGCTAAACTGTTTTCAGATGTGTGAACAGGATTGCACAAGGGTTTTCTAATCATCAATTAGCCTTCTGAGCCAATGAGCAAACACATTGTACCATTAGAACACTGGAGTGATAGTTTCTGGAAATGGGCCTCTATACACCTATGTAGATATTGCACCAAAAACCAGAGATTTGCAGCTATAATAGTCATTTACCACATTAGCAATGTATAGCGTGTGTTTCTTTAAAGTTAAGACTAGTTTAAAGTTATCTTCATTGAGAAGTACAGTGCTTTTCCTTCAAAAATAAGGACATTTCAATGTGACCCCAAACTTTTGAACTGTAGTGTAAGTTAATTAATTAATTAATTAATTAATTAATTTAGATCAAATTTAAAAGGGAAAACAAGAAACCAAGAATAGAAGCCAGTCTATAAAGGTTTGTTGTTAATTCATATAAAACAAATCAATACTCTCAGTTGCCTTCAAGTCTTCAGATGGTCATTGCAAAGGTGAGGGCTCGGATAAAAGAGTGAGGCCTCACTGTGAGCTTTAGTTTTAAGTTCAGGTACAAACAGAAGGCCATTATTGGGCAGCGTGAGAGGTCTTGAGGGCTTGTAAGATAAAAGCAAATTAGATAATAGGTTAGGGTAAAATTACTGTTTCTAAAACCAGCAAAACTAGCTTAAAGATGCCTTAAATTGTGTGCAAACCCCACCCATTCACTGAACCAAATTTCTTGTCTGGTAAGAAATGGTGTCCACCCTGCTATTGTAGTTGGTGTGTTTAGCAGTTTTCCAGTTTGCACGTAATGTACTGATGCTTCAAAGGAAGGAGAGCTTTAGATGAACCAAAAGATAAGTAAAGTTATCACTTGACAGGTTCAGATTAACCTAATTGTTTAATATGAGTCCCAAAAATGTTGATAAAGTGAATAATAATAATTTAACGACAGGAATATCATGGGGGAGTGACTAAGAATATCATTTTGTCACAGTTACTGTTTATTCTCAGGAGGAGGTACTTATGCATATGAAAATCATCTGCTTTAATGTTTTACACATATACAAATGAGTTGTTTGACCCAGATAAGCACCATTGTTTAGAGCTCTGCTTTTGATAAACTGCCATAAAGGAGGTTCAAAACAGGTTTATACTACAATGTGCAACGTTCCTTTACAAACAGCTTGTTGTTGGCACTTTGTGTGGTCTGCCAGCATTTGAAGCTAATGCGATCATGTAGTCTCATAGGAGGCATGAATAATAGAAAAAAATCTAAATTTTTAACTGAGTATTAAAAAGCTTCGTGCCTCAAGACATTAGGATTTGAAAGTCATTGAAAGCCTAGAGGGTACTTTATGAGAAACTTCACAACAAAATAATTGTTTATTTATGAATTGCCATGTTTCAGTGTAATATATATGACAACTGCCTTTGTCTTTTGCAGAAATACAATTAAACATCAGAGCAATTAAAGTCACGACAAGAAGCAAGGTTTTGCAGATCAGCTAATTAACAGTAGTTTACAGAGCTTCTGATACTTCTGAGGATTATGTTTAAAGGCAGTGAAAAAAATGACAAAACATTGAATACTTACTGAGGATAACCATAGATTATATGCGTCATTAAATAAAGCCCCTTTTAAACAGGCCATGAAAAACTGTAATTTTCCGGACTTTGTCTGTTTTACTTTTGAGTCTGAAATCACCTTCTGGACTTTGCCCGGATAACCTTTACTGTTATTTTTGCGGCGGAAAACCTAGTAACAAGAGCAGACTTTTCACAGTAGGCTATTTGTGTTCATATTACCAAGTAATTCTCAAAGCTAAGGTTCAAAGAATCCTAAATTTCAAAACACAAAATGATTAATGTGACATGGTTTCTTTTCCAAGCCTGCTCAGGTGCATCCTTCTCCACTGAAGGTCTCGAGGCATGTGTCTTTTTCCCAGTGAGGAACAAACTTCTGGGTAGTTGCTCATGTGCTGTTTTTTTTTCTTGTGGACAGGAAGATTCTTATGATATGACACAATAAATTTGAAAAGTGCAGGAAACACGACATGGAGGAGATTGACAATTGCCTCCAATCAATCAAGACACGGAACATAATGCACGTTAGTACACTGTAAAGAAAGCCTTTAAAATTGTATTTTTAAAAAACACGCAAAACAGCGAGGCGAACCTTGAGGTTAACCGCGTTATAGTGAGGGACCACTGTAAAGCAAAGCCTGTTTCACACTCTTTTCGGTTTGCTTCTATTTTTCGTTCAGCTTTTTAAATTAGGTGTGCATAAATGCACACAAAAGACGAGCACTGTGAGGAGTTCTGCTGTTTCGTTAGCCCTCCTGCGAAAATCACTTGGTTGGGGCATGTATGCCTGCCACACTGTTAACATCGTACCCCCTCACCCCCACCCAGAGTATTCATCAGGATCCTCCAGTACATTTCTTGCTGTCTAAAAGCAGCTGAAAGGCAATGTTCCTGTAAAAAGTGTTGTATTTGAAAAGATAACTCCGGTTAAAGACCGGATAAAATTGTCCGTGAATATTCTATCTCATATCTATCTGATTTCTATCTAATAGTCAATCTGAAAACCTCTTAAATGTTATGTTATTTGCACAAGTGTATAAATGAGCCTAATTGAAAACTGTTGTATACAATTAAATTACATTTTTCCAGAAAAATCAAATATTTTTCTTTTAAAAGTATAGTTCAATCCTGCCTTAAGATTTGCTAGATGGTGTGGGATTAACCATGACTGGGAACCTTTCCAGGGTGTACCCTACCTTTCGCCCAAATGCTGGAGATAGGCACCCCCCCACCCCCCACCCAACCCCACACACACACAACTCTAAGTGGAATAGAGGATGGATGGATGAACTGGGCTTTACAAATCAAATTGCTTTGCCTTGCATTTATGGGTAATCTAAATAATAAAAGGTATGAAAAACTAGCTTTTAATTTTGACTTTAAATGGCCAGATATCTTCTTAATTCCTCCTATGTCTTCTGAAAGACTTTGCACTGTTCAGGCAGTCTATTGTATATTTCTCAAAGCTGTAAACAAAAAAATATTTTTAAGAAGCGTATATGTGCACAAAATCTATTTTCATTCAATTTAAATGCACATCTAAAGTTGAAGTTGGACTATATAATTTAACAAAATGCAAATGTATGATTGTATGTGGTGGTTTAAATCTTTTATTTTTGAAAAGATGTACATTGGCAGTCCTGTTTCAAGCTCTACTACAGAGGGCACAAGAGAGGCAACATTTGTTTTGGATCAATTGAGGAAAAAAAGTAAATATAAAATTTTTTTTAGAGTGTGGCTCAAAAAACGCAAATTAAGCGTTCTACTTATGGAATTGAAAAGGTGTAACTTGAAAAAAGTGTACAATTAAAAAACTGAAACAAAATTTTCCTCTGTGGCTTCAACTTCCCAGTTAAAAGACGCAAAGCTTTCGCACCAAAAATACATCCACATTTAATACCTTTTTTTTTTTCAAATTGGCTCTTCTGTTTCTTCCCATTAACAGATTTTCAACCCAAAATATCTCAAAGACAACAGTTTTACAGATAAAAGAAAAATAATTTCAGCAGTAGCAAATGGGTCTCAAAGAGCCCTTGGTTTAAATCCTAGTATATAAAGTGAATGATAACCTGAGGGATGATGCAGCTTTCAATTTACGTGACAGATTTTAGGTTGTTTTTTTTCTTCCTGTTTCTCTCGGACAGAACTTTCATTTACTGTTTGTCTGTCATGGATACAATTTAGGCCTCAAGACACTTGTCTGCATCAAACACTTCACACTGATACCATATATGGCAGGTGTTGTGCTGAAGGATATTTGAGAATTAGAGTTTTTACAGAAATAAAATTTAATCTGTCAGAATGGAACGTTTTTTGTACATGCAGCTGAACAAACTACGTGCCTTTGGGCAAATTACCACTAATGATAATTGTTTGAAGAAACAAAACAAGTCATCAAAAGTAGTCAATTCACTTCACTTTTATTTATATAGCGCCAATTCACAACAGATGTAATAACAAGGCACTTTACAACCAAAGTCATTTCAATACAATTATACAAACATTCCAATCAGTTAAAGTTTTCCATGTAAGGAATCCCAGCAGATTGCGTTGAGTCATCGATGTGAGGTTGTGCCCGAGTGTCAAGTGAAAAGGCCATTCTGTAAGGGTTCCAAATATTCAGTTGAAGACTTTTAAAAAATATGAAAAAGTTTTACTTTGGACCGCTACAAGATTTTAAGAAGGCCGTTTGTCGTCTTGGAAGTAAAATATAATTAAACTGAAATAGATAACAGCTGAATGGTACATAATGTGATATTTCATACAGACACTAGTGATGCCTCCTTTCTGCTGAAACACAAGGTTCAAATCAATTAAAACTTTAAACAAGTGACTTTTGATTAGTATAGAAAAGTAAGTTCAGTTCCTATAATGGATCAATTAATCGCCATGCTTTTTTCTTCTAGTATAAGGTGCTTAATTTTGAGCAGCTTAATTCTACTGCCAGAATGAGTAAAGCATATAATCCATCAGAACTCATTTGATAATTCCTAAGACAGCATGTACGGTAGATCATTTTCAGCTCATTTTGCTTTTTCCACTAAAACAAATGATGTGTAGAACATTTTTATGAATTACTGATTCTCATTATTACTGTAATACAGGGCGTTTCCTCAAGACGGTCTCCATGTAAGTCAAATAATTCACGAAGGAGCCTCAAACATTGGCAAACAGCAAAAAAAGAATAAGTAAAACAGGAGGATGAAATGTCTTGGTTTGTCCGTCATTCATATGTATTGATCAACTAATGTGCAGAAGCTCTATAGTTACACTGAATACTAATAAATCTATTCATGCATTCAGGCTGGCTTCTGTGCATACGTGTTTTTGCATAAATTCCTTTCAGAAATAGCACTTAAAATTGCTTCATTGTAATGCATGCTGTATGAGGCTTTGGAAAAAAGAACTTTAGGTAAAAAAGGTAAAATATCAAGGATTGTGAAGCATTGTGACAAACTTATTTCATGGAAAATTACAAATGTCAAACTCTGAGGAAAATAAATGTCTTATCCATCTTTAAGAGTGATGGAACAAAAGCTTCACAGAATCCAAAGATTTACAGGCCTTTAAATCAAATTACAATAGCGTGTTCTGCTTATTTATCAAGAATGTAGAAATTCAACTTCATAATCGAATCTTGGAAGATTCACTCTTGATTAACATCTCCTGCCATTTCTGGATGTAGAAGGAAAAGGGGGTGAATATAAGAACACTGATGAGCCTACTGAGAAGCCACTTTGGCTTTTCCAGTGAGAGCCTGTAACAAAAATTGCTCTAAAGAGAACACATAATAGCCTAAACACCATGATGGGCCAGCACTTATCTGAATCTCTCAAGCATCCTTTAAGCTATTACAGAACTCTGATTAGACATAAAAATAGATCTCAGTTATTTTATTCCCAGTTTAAATTTCAGAGATGTGTTGAAAAGAGCAAGTTATTTTTACCTTACTGTCTTGATTTAAACATACTTGAGTACATTTTGAATGATGTTCCCTTGTTTCACAAAGTCTTCAAAAATAAAGCTCTCCAATGTTGAATATTAGATTTATTGAGTTTTCTCCTGTATGCTTGTACGCTTCGGCTCCTGTAACTATGTGCAGTTTATTATCAACAGAAACACTCTGATGATCTTTGAAGATGCATAATAAAAAAACAGTGCTGGCTCCCACTTATTTCCTCAGTTGATCATAGAAAAGGTGCATAATTTCTCGCAATTCTAATCCTTTGTGGATTCCCCCATGATGTTTTAATGGATTTTGACTCTGACTTAGTGAAAATGAAATTTTGCACTAAATTGCCTCTAGGCGACACATTTATCTGAGGTACCAACATGTAGCTTAATTACCAACACACGCCTATGACACTGAAGTAACTACTGCCTCCACATCCCTGCATACTGATTCAGTCCTTCCTCTCCAGAGGTACCCAGCATGCAACAGAATCAGTCAGACAATCTAGTTTTACCAAACAATATCCTTATAGTTGCAAGTAATGGACTTAGTGTTTGCTTTGGAACGAAGCTCAATGCTGGACTATTGTTTCTTAATACTGAGCTAACGTTATGCCTTTCTCTCTGGTTCTGATTAGATTCCATATCCAACTGTTACATTGCTTTGAACTCACAAAAGGAAATGATGATACCCTCTTAAACCCCACGAAGAGCAATGGAGTCATGTGTGTATGCGGATGCAGTAGAGTGGATGCATTTCTGCGGCTCTGGGGAGGATGTTTCACTGTCAGAGTTGAATTATCTTCTTCAGGTTTATGTCTGACAGAAACCACAGAGACCCCAGAAGGCAGGAGAGAAAGCTGACTGGCTGTGCAGTGATATCTCAAAAGTTTAACCCTTACTTTCAAAGCTCATAGAAAGGCTCGAAGGCCTTCATTCCTTCTTATTCTGAGCCCAAAACATGTCAGTTTTGTGGCCTTTATAAGAGAAGCAGGCTCAACTGCACAGGCAGCTTATTAACTTTTTATTGTGAATAGCCAGTGAAAGCACTGTGAAGCCATCTGAGGGTTTCCTAGATCTTTTTATTTTTCTGCTATTTTAACACGAAAAAACAGCTCTACTCCGTTCAGTCGTCAAGGCTTCAATAAAAGATGCATAGAAATGTTCTGAAAGTCTGAACTTCTAAATAGTTTTAGAATAGGAATCTAAAAAATAAACTTAAAAAACCCAATCAATTGCCCTTGGTGTGATTCTCCTTTTGGAGGAGATATTTGTTATTTTTTAGGGGTGGTGAAATGTAGTCTTGCAGGCAGGTGAACACCACAGGGAACACCACAATAACCTGATTTATTAACGTTGAGAGATTCTGTTTTCAGAGTGTTAAAGGTATAAGTAAATCGTTTAACTTGAATTTGGCCGACAGCAAGGTTATTCCCTGCACAGACGTGGAACTGCACTGTATCCAAGCCAAATCTGTTTGTCGTCTGAACACCTCAGTGTGCAAAGTTTAATTTGTATTCAAGGTTTTTGACACTAGAGGACAAACAAATACCGTTAACATTTTTCAAAACACATCTTATAGATACATATTGTATCTATACAAATGTAGTAACTGGTATATTAATTTGTGTATAAAGTACTTTTGCTTTTAAAATACAGAGAAATCAGCAGTATTATATTATCTTGTGGCACATCAGCAAATAAAGGCAGTAAAACCTCTGAATAGCAATTTCATATGATCAAACAGTTTGTATCTTGAAATTTGTATACGGAAGTATTTCCTTATTGAAATTATGCAAATCTAAATAAGAATATCCCACATACCTTCATCACAACATGGATGGCAAAAATAGAATAAAATAAAATAACTAATAGCAACAATGATCTGTCATTTTCAGCATGTTATATTATTTCTCCTGTATTATAACATTCCTAAGCACGTTGTATAATTAACCAAAAACATTGTGTTCTCCCTCCTAGAGCCTTCTGCACTGGGCCCAAACCTGAAGCAGCAGTGACAAATCTCAACGTCACTGCCATTTCATACATTACCACCCAGAGCAGCTGGTAGAAATCGTGCCACTATCTCCAGGCTTGGAGAAAAAGAAAGGTCAGAGACACTTACTGCTGCATGCGCTTAAAAGTTTAGGAGAAGTCCTGTTGTTGTAAAAAGCAGTGTTGCGTGAGGCAAGATTATTTTGGTGATGCTTCGCACAGATGCATTGCACTTTTTTTTGTCTTGTGCAAAGTTCTTTCATGGCTCATGGCTCTGGAAGTTAACACTTCCTGTCTGTCTGTTGCTTTTTGAGGCAGGCATGGGAGAACCGGGAAAAACAACACAGGAGAAAGAGAGACTACAGCAGCGTTTGGCGGATACACTTGCATAGGGTAACTTAGAGGTTCCCACTGGGCTGGATCTGCCGCTAACAACATCTTGATATACATTTGTAGGAAAATCTGTTTCTGGGTTAGTCAGGGGAAATTTATGTTTGAAAGGATTCACTATAACCAGTCAAAGATAACCTGAGCAAATCTTTTACACAACCACTGTCACAAAGTATCATGTCATATCTCTGCATTTTATATCCTGATGAATAATTTTGACCTACTCTTTAAAGAAAAAATAATTATTTCATCCACTTTTGAGGGTTTTAAAGTAGGATTTGTTTAAGGTTATGGCACAATATGTCATTGAGCTCCCAGTCTGAGGTTAATGTGGCCTGTGAGCATTACAGGTGACATTGTAATGTCCATCTGAATATCATCTGCATAGTTATGGTAATTAATCTTAATTGTTGTTATAATCTGGACAAGTGGGAGCATATAGATATTAAATAGAAGAGGACCCAGGATAGAGCCTTGAGGAACCCCACATGTGATTTCTTTTAGTTTTGATGAAAACTTTCCTACGAAAACAAAGAAAAACTCTGTCTATCGGATAGGACTCAAACTGGTCAAGTACTGTACCAGAGAGTCCAATCCAGCTCTCCTGTTGTTCAAGTAGTATTTTATGATCAACAGTGTCAAAGGCTGCACTGAGATCCAACAGAACCAGCACTGTGGTTCTACTATGGTCTGTATTAATGTGAATGTCATTGAAATTGTTGACGAGGTCAGTCTTAGTGCTGTGATGAGCATGGAAAACAGACTGATAAGTATCACAGCGGTTGGTCATTGTTAGGAAACTATTCAATTTTTGAAACACAGCTTTTTCAATAATCTCGCTGATGAATGGGAGATATGAGATTGGCCTGTAGTTCTGCATCAGTGTGTTGTCCAGGATGTTTTTTAGTAGTGACTAGATAATTACTGTTTTCAAAGCCTGGATGAAGACACCTGACATGAGGGATGAGTTAACTATCTAAATCAGATCAGAATTAATGACAAGGAAAACTTTTTTTTAGAAAAGCTGTGGGTAATACATCAACGCAGTAAGAGGAGGAGCCTAATTGCTTAATGATTTCTTCAAGGTTAATTTAGTTTAACTGATGGAATACAGACATGGGCCGCGTTTCCCAAATGAGTTAAGAAGCGCTTAGCGCTAAGATCTTCTTTGGAGCGCTCTTAAGAACGCTGTGAAAGAAGAACGCGTTTCCCAGAGTCCCTCTTAGCTTAAGAAGATCTTTCTCTGAGAACAAAATGTAAGATCGATCTGACCCACTCTTAACAGCCTTCTTAGTGATAAAATGCTCAGTGATCATAGCCTGCCACCGGGGCGTCTAGATTTCTAGGCTACATTGATCAAGCTGCGTCAGGGAAATACAACAATGTTTAATGTTGAAATGCACTCATAGCTGTGGAGCACTGGTGCAAGAAACATAGGCTAATAGTAGAGAAGGAAAAAATATATATTATTGAATTTTTCCACACATCTGCAAATGAGTTTACACATAAAAAACATCAACCACCCTGATACATTTCACAGATATCAAGGAAACAGATGTAATTGAACTCATCTGAACCTAATCCAGAGAGGCTTCATCTGCTACTCCATATAAAGGTGTTGTCAAAGTCCGCGTGTGTGAGAAACCATGGCTGCAATAGAGTACATTCTCGCTGCTAATCAACAGTGTCACAGAGTGCGGAGCCAGACGGTTTATATAAATGTTTATGTGCGTTAGCACTTCTCCCCACTCAACATACTGTCAGACCGGGCTGTCCAGTAAAAGTACCAGCTGCCCCGTGCGACGATCCGATGCTTGATCACTCTGGTCACATGTCCAGAGAGCCCCCCGCCGCAATTTTGTCCTCAGCCCAGAGTAGCAGCTCCTGTCTGCTCTGTGGTTTTATGCAGTGGGGAGCTTCCTGGAGGTGGTAGGGGACGGCACAGGCCTCAGCAAAGCATCTGTGTCCCGGAGTGTGGCAGTTGTGACACCGATACTCCTGCGCCATGCCCGTACCCACATTAAAATGCCCACCACACGGAACGAGGTCTGCCAGGTCCATCAGGGGTTCCACGCAGTGGCTGGGATCCCAGGTTGTGGTGGACCTTATCCTAGTCATTGTCGCCAGGTGGCCAGGGGGCACACATGACAGCTTCATGTGGGCCAACTCCGCTGTGGGGCAGAAGGCTGATAGAGGAGCGTTTGGTCGGAGTTTCCTCCTTGGGGACAGTGGCTACCCTCTCCGGAGTTACCTCGTGACGCCGGTGACCAATCCAGCAACACTTCAGGAGGAGAGGTTTAATGTGGCCCACACACGCACCAGGACGATGGTTGAATGGGTGTTTGGTAGGTGGAAGTCCTGCTACAGGTGCATTCATCGTTCGTCTCGCTGCAGGTGCAACTAGGCTACTTGTTGTTTCTTTTTATTATTTTTTCTTTTCTTTTTCTTTTATCTATATATGGTTATCAGCACACAATATGAAGCTAATTCACTAACTCTGTACTCATCATGAATATCTCAAGTTCCTATAAACAACGCTGTGTGTGACTGCGCGCTGTGCTCAGCGCTGATAAAGGAGTGGGTGATCGAAAGTCTAGAGTGTGTCCTCGATTATGTGTTGGCTGTTTGACATGCTGGGTCCGGGCAACGTTATGAAGAGTGTCACTTAATGTTCTTGCTTGTCTTGTTGGTTGTCAATATGGATATTGAAGTCATCCACAATGATAAGTTGGACATACTCAATACAATTTACAGACAGAAGAAATTAGAGTTAGGTTTTGGTGGTTTGTATAATGTTACAAAAAAGCTTTGTTTGAATAATTTATGGCTAGATATCCAAAAGAGTTGAATATGCCCTGGGGCACTTTTCTAAAAGTTATCGAGTCATGAAAAATTGTTGCAAGGACACCACCTTTTCTGTGTTTCCTAATCTTGCTTAGAAAATTGTGATTTTGGAGGGGTCGATTCTATCAGTGTAGATTGTCATTTACATTTAACCTGGTTTCTGATGAAAACAGGGCCTGTACTTTATGCTCAGTACGTCTTCACAGGTCCTACAAAAAAGTCCCGCAGACAGCTGCAGCTGATCTAGAGTTGCTGCTCGCATCCTCATTAGAGTCAGGAAAGTAGAGCACATCACCCAAGTTCTAGTCCTTACTCTAGTTAAAGTCATTAATTAGAAGCGCCTTTTTTGATAAGGACCTAATGTTTAATAGAGCCATTTTAAGTGGTTTGATGATGGGTAACTGAGCTTTCTGAAATGGATCAACTTGAGATTTTGTTTAGTGTATGTAAATGTTTGGATATATAGCTTTTTTATTTTATGCTACTTTTAAGCACTGGGATTGTACTATTTTGTTTAGGGAGGCTGGGCAACTTCTGCGAGATGATGGGAGTAGATTCATGGTCAGGTTTCCTTTAATATGAAATGTATGAGTTGGGAAATGGGCAGGATATCAGTCCCAGGAAGTTGATTTAATCCAAGTTATGGTGTTAGGTGTGTCCCAATCATGATTTTTGCCCTCAATTTTTCAGAGAAGGTCCTAAAGGGTGAGGCATTGGGTGTAGAGCCAGGTGAATGGGGTGAGCCAGGTGAATGGGCCAAATGCTGTCTGCCTCTGCTCTCTCCTGCTGCTCTGCTTACAGCTTTGGGTGCTGGTAGGAATATTTTTGTCTTGGTGGATTTTTCTCTGCTTGTATATTTCAAATAGTTGTGTTTTGTCTCGCTTTACTCCTTCATCCTTGAGCTGGTGGGGCAATGTTTGGAGATGTTTGTCTTTGTTTTGAATTGTTCAGATCTGCTAGTCCTTGTTTGGGAACATTCAAGGGCTGTTTGATTTAGATATCTAAACAGATTGGAGATCAGAAATCTTTGTCCACTTTTGTTCAGATAACACTGGTTTTGTGTGAAGAGGTGTTTTTCATAGAATATTTCAAAATATTTCATAAATCTCTTTGATAGATCAGCACAGTTGTTCTTTAAGAATTTGTTAAGCATCCTTAACCTTGAGAAGTCCTCATCAGATCCTTTTGGGAGAGGCCCGGACAGGTAGATTGGAATGTCCAGTCCCTGTAGATTAATCAATAAGTCAGAAATGTCTGTTTCCAAATCTCTGACCATCTTTTGTAAAATGAGCTTTCAAGGTTTTTGGTTCTGATTTGTAAATGTCAAAATCTTTTTCATTGGGTACAACTGCCCACATTTGTGATGTGGCTACAGACATTTTCAATGGCGTTTATTGAACCATGATGATTAATCAAAACTTTTGCTAGGGGCTTCCTTACTTTCTTTTGTGGTTGATTGTGGTTGGATTCCTCTGCTAGGGGCTTCCTCAATTTGTTTTGTTGTTTATTGTACCTGGATTCCTAGTTTTAACCTTGGCTGGCTGCCGGGGCTCCATCGTGATTCAGGGAGCTGAGAGCTGCAAATCTCTTAGTCAGGGGAATGCAAGGGTAGTGGTGGAATTTGTTTGGTTTATTCCTTCTCTGAACAAGTGTTGAAGAGCATCTTTTTAGAGCTGGCCAGTTTTCTTCATAGTTGGAGTTAGGGGTCCGTCCCGTTCCATGCCTCGGTGATGGGATTGTGTTGTTCTGCTTCTTAATGAGACTGGACTTAATGAGCATGGGGTTGCCAGGTTGTTGTTTCTTCTATGTTTCCAGTAGCGTTGACTCACTTCCATATCCAGCATTAATTTCCAGGTGCATTTCCAGAAGGCATCATTTTGCTGCCATACTTAGTAGCTGTTTTTCTAAGGCATCCTGTTTCAAGAGCAGTTTATCAAAGTTTTCAGCTGAACAAAACGCTATGTTGTTAATCCATAGTTTTATAAAGGTACTTCAGAACTAATCCACAAAAGACACGCGATCCAGTCTAATAGTGTAATTCCATAGGCTGGGCACATAAATTAATTAAGAGGAAAACTTTAAAAAATCTAAAGGGGAGAATAGGGCAAAAATAAGTCAAAAATTAAGCAGTCAGGAGAGTTCAGGAGAGCTCGGAGAGAGCTGCTCTTCCTTCAGCAGTGACCAGTATGTGACCAAAGGTTGCAGAAATGTAAAAAGAAAACTGAGATGGCAGGGTGTCAGGTGGTATGGCAGTACAGTGAGCTTTCCATAAATGAGGGCTAATAGTCCTCAACACAGTTTGAATCATAACCTTGAAACATTTGCTGCATGTCTTTCCCTTTCTTTTCCTCTCCATTTCCTTCCTAGTTGCTGTCAAAAAGGCCGCTATCAACACATAATCTTAAAAATGAAAACTGAGATGGCAGAGCAATATTTAACACAGGGATCACCATCTCCAGTTCTCTCATCCCACTGTCCTGTAACCTTTGGATGCACCCCTGCTCCAACACACCTTCTCTCTGTTTCAGAAAACCATGTCCTAGCATGTAGGTTAAGCTCCTGAATCTTAGTCCACCCGCATGACTTTGAAATACACACTGAATATTTGGCTTAGTTTTTATTCACAATCTCTCCAAGAATGTTGTTGTTCCTGTTACTTGTATACACCTTTTCCTTTCAATTAGCCTTTTAATAATTATTCTTCGATACAGCTCCCTGTGAAGTACCAGCTTCCTCAGTAAGAGCCTTTTGTGGCTTACCATAAATGCCTAGCATACCTTGAGGGAATATATTTATGTAATTGGAATTTAATTAACTATTCCCTTCTTAGTAAGTGCATCTAGGAGAGGTTTTAAGCATAATTTATGTCAGTGGCAGGTGAACAATTGTCAAATCAGTGTTCTGCTCTACATAATGGTCTAGCCATATACGTTTCTGCACTGAAAAAGAAAAAAGTCATTTCCGTTTGTGTTTTAGAGAATTTAAGAATTTTCTGAAATGTTAAAAAATTATTTAAAATATTTATTTATTTATTAATTTCAGGCCCATCGAGTCATCGAGCTTTTGCAAAAAAAAAATATTCTGGGTATAATAAATGTGTTAGTTTAATGTCTTAAGTTGAACAACTAAAACAAACGTATTTATAATCTTATTTACTGAGGGGAAATTATTATAAATGACTCAATACTAGTCCCTTAAAAAAGAATCATTTGGAAAACAAACTTTATAAAAGCCCTAAAGTTTTCAGAATTTCAAGTCTTTAAATATTTCTGTACAAAATGAAGCACATATGAATCTACTTGTAAAAAAATAAATAAATTGTGGCTATATTCAATTTGTTTCAAATCTGTAAAATCTGAAAATATGTAGAATTTTATTTTCT
Organism: Apricaphanius iberus; assembly: GCA_028564705.1. Classification (NCBI taxonomy): domain Eukaryota; kingdom Metazoa; phylum Chordata; class Actinopteri; order Cyprinodontiformes; family Aphaniidae; genus Apricaphanius; species Apricaphanius iberus. Next base: position 239,780 of record JAPXFQ010000863.1, on the reverse strand, counting down.
GTTGCATCAGCAGAAAGTATTTTTACGTCAAATTATAGGTACATCTGATTCGAAAAACAGGCTAATACAATTTACCAACCAATGTGAAAGCTGGTCAAAAAAGTAACAGCCATTTGTTCAGTGTGTCCTGACAATGAAACCTTTATAAAGGTTGAAACAAAATCTAAGTCCTTTTTAGAAAGGATTCACTTTGTGAACTCTCCTGGAAGTTAGATACACTCAGATTAAATGCAAAACTAAAAATGTTTAATAAAGAATGTAAACTTACAAAAACTGACAAACACAAAAGTAGAGCTAAAACTAGGACCATGGTAGGATGACAACAGAATGAACAAGCAGACACAGAGTAAACGTAAGGGGAATAGATATACTGAGGAGAGGTGATCAATAGAACAAGAGGCATGTGTGAGACTAATTAGCAGAGTAGGGAAACATGAGACCAGAGATGGAGTAGTTTGATGGAATGAATAGGTGAACACAGACGAAACACACAGCGACCAAAAAACTAGAAAACAGAACAATCACAAAACAGAACACACCTCAAACTGACATTGACTCAAATACAAACCCAAAGGGAAACAAGCAAACTCACAAATAGGAATGACAGCAAATGGGAAATTAATACAAGACCGCAAACTACTAGACAAACCAAATACAAAAAAACAGAAACTCTAAGAAATAAACTAAAAACTTCAACTCTGTATGCATGAAACTTAACCACATAACAGTTTAAAAATCAACATACACATGGACAAAATATCCCAACATTAAGTGACAAGGAGATTCGTAAACTGTCTGATGTGGATACAAGGCATTGGGGGACATTTCTTTTCCCATCGCGTCTCATGAACAGTGAAGCAATTTATTTTCATTTCAAAGTATATTTATAGGAAAGTATTGAAGTTTCTATCTTTAGCATTTGGGGAATGTCAGATAAAATCATGTCTGCCACCCTGATACTTCCTCCTTTTTTCAAAGAGCTAAAAGAAAGACAAGCAGGTTTTACTGCTGTCCGGTCGTTGACCTCATCTTTAATTTTAATGTAGCTTAGAGGTATATTTCAACTAGTGATTTTTTTTTATCCATTTATCATAACTAAGCATGATTTTAATACATTTAATATTCATTGTATGCTCTCTTTCTCTGTCTATTGTCAACCATTTTCATGTAAATTCAGAGACAATGAAGAGGACAAAAACCGTCAGGTCTAGAAGCTCAATAATCCATTCAGCCCCTTGTCGACTGCGTTCGTGAAGTGTTTGCGAGCTACAAATTTCCTCTATCCTCTTTTACTGTTTTTAAATCTTTGTTAAAAACCTATTACTTCTCTGGCTTTTATATGAAAATTCCCTATGTTTCCTGCTTTTAATTTCTTGCATTACTTTTACTATTAACCCTTTATTGCTGTTGTGTCTTATGGCTGTGTATAAAGTGGTAAAAAAACAAAAGTGATATGGTTTGATACAATGTTTTACCCAAGGTAAATCGAACTAGAAGTCAGAAATAAGCAGTATTTTTACACTGAATCTCAACTTTTTGTAAGGCCTTGATCTGCTGATAGTAATTTGGGAAATTTTGGTTTAACTACATTAGGCCTAAGAAAAGCAACGAGCATAATGGCTGCAAAAGCCATTATGCACGTCTGTTTCACAATTATTTTAAAAATGATGATACATTGATTAGGGGGTTTACATTTTAACTGTCTTTAGCATCTTATATTAGCAATTACTTTGGCAAGCATTTTGAGAGCTGACATTTGGCAAAGGCTGCCAAAAGCTCCAGATCTGCCATGTTTCCAAAGAAACAGAGAGCTCAAGAGGGTAACGAAAAGCACCTTTGCCATTTTCTGTTCAGCTTTCATAGTCTTCCTAAAAATCATCTTGCTCTCTCTTGCTCTGTCACAGCCAGAATGGATCACAGACATGTTTTGCTTTGTCTCCATAGAATACAGTTCCTTTTTAAATAGCTTTTTATATATTTGTGCTTTATTTGACTTTATTTAAAAACACATCAGTGTTTACTGGAACTGCCACTGTCATTGTCATGTCTTTCCTGTGTCACACAGGTTAAATAATATACCCTGATAATTAATTTTCCTGCTTGTCTGTGTACTTTCCTTTTGAGTTTTTACATAGGGCTCCAATAGCTAGAAAACATACAGTAGCTGCAAACCCACATTTACTCTTTCAGCTTAGTTCTCATGTAAAGTTCATGATTTTTTTAAAACAACTTCATATGAAGCCAGAAGACATATACATACTCATTATCAAGTGAGTGAAAACACAACAGTACTGGTCATGTAAGCAGTTCAGTCTAAAAAGCTATTTAATTATTGATGTTGTGATGGTCTGTTGTGGTCAATACTAATTGCTTTCTCTCGTCAGCACTATACGGGAAGGAGGGGTGGCAGGTGCAGTCGTCTGTGTCTGCTTGTATGCTAACAGAATATGGATGATGACAGAGCTGGCAGCATCAACTGACTAATATCTCGCTCTGTTTAAAGAGCCAACGCAAGTGGGGCAAAGCTCACATTGCTTCCTTCAAACCAGCCACGTCATTGGTCCATCATCCATGCGCGTCAGATCCACTTACCTTCTAGCTAAAGGTTTTTCTGGGTTTTTAGGACAGCATTATTCACTGTTATGTTTATTGTCCTTTTCCATCTATTGTGTGCTACTGAGCAATATCTGTTTGTTACTTTATAGATATTAATGTCAGATTCTCTTATGTTCAACCTGTGAAACTAAGAAGGGGGAGTGTTGGAAAATTGTTTGCACTCTTTGTTGCATGTCAAAATATGGACTAGTTGTCCTAGTTTTGTAACTAAGAGCAGCTGCTGAAGCTGAGAAGCTGTTGTGTAGCAGAGCAGATATTGAGTGTAAAATATGTCTTAGAGCTGCAAAGATGGATGATAATTATTTTATTAAATGTCAAAATGTGAAGTTGTTCCTAATTTGATTCAAAAAATGCAAAAGAATAAAACAAACATGTAAAAAAAACAGTGAGGTCATCTCAGTAGCTTCTGTTTCTGGGTTGAGTTTACGAGCGGAAGTAACTCTGACCTGTCTTTGACAAAACACGCAAATCCAGTTTGATGAGATAAATATTTCACAGCATAACAAGAGTCCCTTGGCACTGACGGATATTCTTTATGCAGGATAGAAAACTACACACACAAAGAAAAAGACCCTTTATATTGTCATCTTCTTTGTGAATCATAAATCATCTGATCCTCTTAGTGACAGCAGCCTGAAAACCATCTGTAGAATCCAGTAGTAATTGGTTATATTTTATTTTCCTTTGGGACAATGACAGAAAAATTTATGACAGGGAATCATTATGATCACCAATGTGCCAGCAACAACTTTTTACGGCCCTAGACAATAAATCCTATGATTCTTTTCAATCAGAATGTTCTTTTAATTCTATTTTTATGTTGTTTTGATTGCAAGCACATGTTTAAAATAACTCACTAAGAAAAAAATTCTGTATTTCCAGTTAGTTCACAAATGAAACAAAAAGAAGTGTTAAGATGATTTAGCAGGTATGGTCTCAAAATAAGCTACTTGTTTTCAGAGTGGATGCTCTGAATGGATTAATTTATTTCATTTATTTCTCAAATGTTGAGAGACATCAAGCCATCAGTGGATGATACTGACTCTAGATATTCAATCAGTGACAAAATTGAGCTAAGAATCAACAGGTGTAGTTCAAAACGAATCCCTATGTGACATAAAGATAACTTTTCCTGTGTTACATTCAGTTTTAGGTAACTATGTGGCAATTGCATCCTCATTAGTATCACGTGATTTGAAGGGAGCCTATCATCATGACTAAACCCAAACACTGACCAAACAATAACACCAAACTGAAGCTCTCTGTTTTTTTGCTGAATTCTGTTTTCAGTGTTGATCTTTTCACCAACACATCATTATGATTGCAAATATTTAAGTCAACACTCGTGTTTTGATTTTTCTTCAGGATGACTAGAAGGGATAGTTATTAAAATAAAATAGCCACTCAATAATGGAAACTCACTAATATCACAGATGACTGTGAATATAATACCTTCATAGGAGTAAGAAGTTTCTATCCATTTATTCTCATAATGGGTTTCCCCTGAAGCAAAGATGTGATGAGCTGATGCACCACTGACCACTAGATGTCAGCATCCGCCAGCGCCCTCACCTGTGATTACAGACAATAGAAGTACAAAATGATGATGATGTTGATGATTAACTTGATTATGAACTTTTATTTATGATTACAGTTCTTGCTCTCTGGCTTCATGAGTAGTAGAGTAACTGAAAATACATATGTAGTAGTTCGTAATTACCATATAAATCAGCAGTATTTTCAGCCAGGGGAAAGTTAGTAGTTATATTGTATCAGTTACATTTACATCAGTATTTTTCCTCTTACCTTCTGGGCTTTTTATTTTTACTCGAGCAATATTATTTTAAAGAAACATCAGACGCTTACTTGAGTACAATTTCTGGCAACGCTGCCCACCTTGAGTTATTTCACTGGATGACGAACAAGCACATTTTAACCACAAATTATAATACTTTTTAAGTACTTTATACTGTTTTACCATCTATACATTAACTACTGTAGTTACGAGTTTCAGAAGTTTATACTGTGGGAAACTAAGATTTGGGAAAGTGTATTTCTTCAGCCTGAATTTGTTATTTTTTTAATTATGCAAATTATCTTCACTCATTTGTGTATTTTTTGTTAATCTAAGCACCAGAAACCTAACTACAATGTTGTTTTGTCTTTTTGATTATGACAGTTTTACAAATTAAAGCAGTTTAAAAAGTGCTACTCATATATTCAGTACTTAATTAACCTTTTTAATAAAATACTTAAATCTAGTTTAGACACGCAATGCCATTATCCATTGACGCAAGGGCTCTCCATCACCTATGCAAGCATGGACGGAGTAGAGACAATGTTTTTAACTATTCGTCGTTTCAACGGAAAGCGCTCACCTGTGATAGAACAGCTCACACATCATTTCACCAGAACAGTGCTCCATAGTTGATGTAATTAGTAGTCAGTGCAGATGTTGGGCACTAGATGCTTTAATTGCAAAATCAGTTTATATAATATGGTCTTTTGCCAATTTTGAAACACCAGGAGGTGTAGAGAAACAACAAAACTGACTGCTGCATTATTTCGTTTACATGTGTCTTTAGTATATTTAGTGAACTGCTCTTCTTGTAAAAAAACAACTTTCCAGCTCAATCAAAATGTACTTTCAAGTCAGCAATTGCTCCTTGAGGGGAAATGGGTCTTCAGGCTGAAGTAAATAAACTCTAGTTAACCTGAAACGACAATGGTTGGCAGACTCGCCAGAAAATTTCAGCATCCCCTGCTGAGCTGGTGGGGAATTGCTTTGCAACACTGAGACACAGATAAGGAAGTATAAAAGGAAAATGTCTCGTCAGTATGTGTATGTGGGTGCAAACTTGCTGACAGAGAAGTATAAACTACGCTTTAGTCTTACATGAGTAAGTTTTTTTTGGATCACTACTTTTTACTTCTACTTGAGTAAAAATAATAATCGAAATAGTATACTCTTTCTTGAATAACCTTTGTGGCTATACTACCACTAGTGACTTCAGCATACTTTTTTAACTGGGATCCATCAAAAATCTCTATCGACATCTGCTTAGTTATAGTCAAGGAGTGACCCTTTAATCTAACATGCATATTTATTGTATACAGTTACTATATTTAGGATGTCACTGATGCACTCAAATTCTGCATTTGTCACTATAGCATCTGGATCATCAGAAATGAAGACATATGCTGAAGATTTGATATCCCTTATGATTGCAATCAGTGAAACGTTCTATCTGAACCTGGGATATTAAGAATATGTTATCCAGAAGATTTAATGTGCACCAATATTGTGGATGATTGTTATTGTGTATGTAATTGTGAAGCACTTTGGTCAAATTATCCTTTTAAATATGCTATCCAAATAAGCTTGTCATTGTAATTGTGTGTGTTTTGCTTTCATTGAAACTGACACACTACATAGGTTCTCCTCCTGATCTCCATTTTTCACCAGGACGCTTTCCTGCATTTTGCTTACTATCTCTGCTGATTAAAAAAAGTAATAAGAAATTGATTAAAACAATTCTTACAATGAATTAGTGGATAGAAGTAAACAAAATTAATTGATTCATTGAAAAACAAGATGTTTAACAGCAGATTATTAATGGACAATTTATATCTAAAGAGCAACTCACCCCCTAAGAGAGTCTAACTCCGCCCACATTTCCTGTAAACAAGAGGGCTGGTTGAGGTCTGCACTGTGATTGACGTGTTGACAGCAGCTCCCAAAACAGCAGCACATAGAGCAAGAAAGACGGGAGAGCAATAGCAATGCGAGCTCCATTGCCTGAGATAGGGGCAATTTTGAGGTTGAAGATATCTCTCTAGCTCCTTCACCAGAGGAAAGGGAGAAAGGTTCTGTGGAGGAGGCGATGTGAGCCAATGGCTCGTGAGTTGACGGCTCCAACTAAATACTGTGGTGTGGTCAAGCCTGAGCTTATTTTATACTCCATAGCGGCAGGATGGCTGGCATCAGTAATCCAAACTGAGCCAGTAGCAATGCCCAATTCTAATTCAAAAGCAGTGTAACGTTTTAACCTGATGAGGGCATTCCACTAATGGTTTTTGGTACAAATTTCATATTTTTACTAAAATGTAATAAAATACAAAAAGAATTATGATGAGACATGGAGATACAACCTCTAGACCCTCGTTCAGTTTATCTGCAAAAAAGTTCATTTGGGGGTGAGTTGTACTGTAAGTAACGCAGTGGACGTGAAGTAAATATAACGTTTCCTTTGGAATTCATGCCTTAATAGTACCAAGTCCGAGAAAATGTATAGGAATTACAAACATTAGAACTGATATATCCATGTTTTTATGTTCTGGTATGTTTATTATTATTTTATGATTGCACATCGGTGCAGTTATTAGCACTATTGTTCATGTGCGTGTGTGGGCTCTCTCGAGGTATTTTGGCTCCCTCTAACAGTTAAAAAACACGCATGCGCCTCTAATCCAAAAACTGCTCAAAATTAGGACCAGCCTTCAACAACCCTACACAGATACATTAAAGAATGCAATTTTGTGAAGTTGTGCTTTGTTTTATGAATGTAAAAGTATCTGTTCAAGGAAATAATAGGGAAAAATAATAAACTATAACAGAATGGGACAGTCATGCACATGATAATCAGAGTTCTTCTGCTATTACATAATAAAAGCTTGTTGAAATAATCTCACTGTACAGTGCAAAATGCAGTTATTAAATATCTGATATGTAGATTAAATTTCCTTTTGAACAGAGATTACAAAACCAGCAGCTCCAACTTTTTTTATGCTGCAGCTGAATTACGTCATTTTTATTCACATGAGTGTAAGCCAGAATCCTCTAAATGACTTCATAAAAATATAGTTTGTAAATCTTTCTCCAGTGGCCTGCAAAGTGCCAGATCCCAGTCCAATAAAACACATCTGACGTAATGTGGGATTGGAGTAGGCTTGAAGCATGATGACCTTGTATGATTTGTTTCTTATATTCAATCAAAATCCCTAACACTTGGGGTGATTTTCTTTGCCTTTTTGAATAAAATACACAAGCTATCCAGAGAAAAGGCCTCATAGCATCAACAGTTATTGCATTGAATAGTTTTTCATGCAGCACGTTTCTTTGTCATTTTTTTCATTTACCATATTTAAAAAAAGACAAATAATGGGTCACAGCTAAAGGTTTTAGGACATAAAATGAATAAACATCCTGAATATACAAACCTTTGAGGTTTGTGCATGGACCAAATAAACAAACTGATTCCTCTGTGCCAAAGATGACATCAGCATCCAGTCCTGTGCTCAGACATCTGCTGCCCTGAAATTTAAACTCACAAAGACAGTGAAACAGATTATAGAAGAAGCCCAAAAAAGAGCAGCCAGACATCACAGAAAACTCAACCTCAAGGAATTTATTCATTGTTCCTCTCACGTTTTATGGAAGATGGAAGGGTTTTGAATCTGTGCTTGAAATGGTTCAATTGTTTTACATCTTTAGTGTAATCCTTGAGATTTTTCACACAAGTCTTTTTACACTTTCTCTGTCTGTTCCTCGTAGTGCAACAAAAAAAAGAACATTCAAGCAGAAGGAGGCTTTTTACTGCCCATATATTCCCTGGATGTAAACATTAAATGAAAGATGAGCTTCCTGCTATTTTTTTGCAACTAGGTTCATCTTCATTAGTCTTCGCACATGAGTATTATCAAACAATCTTTTATTTTGTCATTGTATAGGCGTATTTTCCAATGAGATAAGGCAGTCTACCTTAAATACCTCCACATGTGTTTCCAAAAAGGAAAACCTTATGCTGTGCAGCATAACACTGCATTTCTTCTGGCATTTGACAGTAATTAATACAACCTAAGGCATAATTAGTGTGACTGCTGTACATGTGGATTCAGACAGAGGGCTGCGTGCCAAATGCAATCACTGTCTCGATGGTTCTTAGTGATCCAAGTTTCAGACTGAAATGAAGACGAGGCTTGTCACATGTTTGTCAAAAAAAAAAACTATTTTCACTTCAAAGTGAGTGAAATTCATTAGAGCACATTCTGCAGGTGGAGGACTGAAAATGTCGGCCTAATCAGGCTAAACTGTCTGCTTGGAAAACAAATCATCAGCACCAGCTGGATATGTTTTTTTTTTGTTTTTTTAAGTGACACAGAGTTACACATTCAGTAAGTCATAACACACATTGTGAGACTAATGAAATACATAGCGTGCCACAAACACCATTGTGTAATGCTAGCACCTTGATAGTTCTTGGCAGAACTGAGAAGTGGGAGGAAAAAGATGAATTGTTTAAAGATTTTTTTTATCAAATTAAAACTTAAGTTTGAAGTGCATTGCATAAATCGTTCTACTTTATAGAATAACAAAAAGTCCTTTGGGTTACCGACATTGCCCATATTTATTTTGTTCCCCGTCTTCTTTGAAAAAGAGCAGCTTAAGCCAAGCCTGATCAGATAAAAGAACGTATGTAAACATCCTCAAGATTCTTAATAGGATTTATGTCTGGACAACGACTTAGTCATTTTAACATATGCCTATGATTTGAACTGTTCCATTGCAGCTCTAGCTATGTGTTTAGGGTCATTGTCATCCTAAAACTTTATCACTGAGCTCAAGTACTTTGCAGCCTCTAACAGTATTTTCCCGTATTTAGCTCAATTCGTTATCCCACTAATTCAGTCTGGCTTTCCTATCCCTGCTGAAGAAAAGCATTCCTGTACTATGATGGTGCCACCAAGCACTGTTAGCTTTGTACTGAATAGAAAATTTTTAATATGGGCAAGAAATCTAATCAATTTAATTTCACCAGAGCACCTTCTTTCATGTTTGCTGTAACCCTTGCATGATGTCTGCTAACCTGCAAACAGAACCTCTTGGTTCATGGTGCCAAACCTTTTCCATTTTCAGATGATGTGTTGAACGGTGCTCTGTGAGATTATCGAAATTTAGGATTCCGTTATAAACCCAATTCTCCCAAAACTTCTCATCCCTTCTGATGTTTATTCATGAAGGTTCTTTAAAAAATGTCTTCACAAAACACATTTATACTGACATTTAAAAAAAATTCTACTTACTACTTGTTTTTTTATTTGTTGTAGAAATGATTGAGTTTAACTTTGCCACATTTTCAGACTTTTATTTTTAAAATTAACATTTAGGTAAGTTATTTTCTTTTACTTCACTTGTGTAAATGTGTGCTAATTACATATTAAATTTGTTCTTGTGTGGAAAAAAGGGAATGTCAGGTGCTGTAAACTGAAGATTTTATCTTATAAATGTATCTTTACATAGAGTTGAAAATAAATTACCTTTACTTACCTTAACTTTATGTATACTATGATAACTTTCCTCTAGCATTCTCTTAAGTATACCAGCCCATTGTTTATAACTAAATTATTTCAATACAATTATACAAACATTCCAATCAGTTAAAAGTGTTATATGTAAGGAATCCCAGTAGATTGCGGTGAGTCATCGCTCACTGTGATTTAAGATGTTCATTATCTATCAGTTGTTGATGAGCGCCCCCCCAATCTCTGGTGCCTCAAGAGGATTAAGCCCACTGAATTTGTCAGTATCCTGGGAAAAACTTTGATATTTGTACATAAATATTTATAACAAAATATTTTGTGGTAACAGCATCTCACTTTATATAACATTACACTATAACGGATAATTCTGTTCTACTGATTAAGCATGCCTAGAGCTCCGCAGTGACACCCGGTTGTGCCAGGCACACTGGCCCTAATTGCAGACACACGATTTGGGAATAAATCTGGATTCAATAAATTATATAAATGAGAGGGGAGTGAGAGAATGAGAATGGGGAGCAACAAGACAACTAGCTGACCCTTTCAGTGTCCTCCATTCTCCTTTTTTGTACCTCAGTGATCATTTTAATTTTCACTGTTCATTTCAGTCAACATTTGGTCATTTAGTCAATCATCTATAACCTTTTATGTGCATAAAAATCTCTGAGAGGCAAAGTTTTTAAAAAAAAAACCTGGATTCATTCAGTGGTTCAGTGACAAATGGAAAGAAATTACATATTCAGCACCTCTTTTAGGTCTTTGTGGGAGCGCAGAATTGGAAAACCTTTGTTTTTAGTCACCCAAACCACAGTGGTTACATCATATGTGTTTTTTCTTTGGTTGCTTTGGAAATCACAGACCACAGTTTGCCACCAACAGGATCTGTGAATGAGAAGGTATTTACAGCAAAGGTTGAAAAGGTGGTTTCATGTAAGCTATGTATGTTACTGAGAAAATTAGCTTCTACTAGAGAAAAATGGTTGGCGCAAAACCAAAAGCCCCAACTCTCAATAAACCAGGCTCCAAACAGATAAAAGGTTGCATTAAAGGAGATAAAAGAAAATAAAGAAATACATTTGCAACTTGAAATAAAATTATGTAGTCACTTCTCAAAAAATTAGTTTAATAAAGTGTGGGCAAAGTGACTGAATTCTGAGAAATCCCTGAGAAGCTGGAGCACACATGTTAAAGTTTAATGGCCAAATGCCTAGAAGTAGGAAATAACTCAAATCTATGGTTTCAGTTGGGTTTTTTCCCATGGTACTTTCCTTATCCAGTAGAGATGTAACTGCAGAGAAAATGATAAATCATTCCTTGAACATTCTTAGAGCTCCAGAGTTCCCAGTGACTATGGTTGTTTTTGCTCCAGATTTACATAACTTTGAATGGAAATACATGATTCTGCTGTGTTTTCTTTAGCTAAAACAGAATAGTTTCAACCTTTTAAAGACTAAGCAAATAAAAGCACATCGATACATTAAATGAACAATTCCCATTCCGATTTTTTGGATTAGAGAAGTCAAATGATTAAACATAAAGCTATCTTTTAGGAAAATCTATTGAGGTGAAAACTGTTCCAGGGACAGGTCATTAATTTATTCCAGATTCTGAGATGTGGGCTTGGGAAATGCTTGGCTTATTAAAAACAGACCTTGTATTTTCCTGGGAGACTGTCTGGCTAAACTAAAACCTAGAATATCTACTTATGTTCAGGTCATTGAATATTATACTTTCAGTCATTTTCATACGAAACAGACAAATGTACAGAAATTAATCTAAGAATTCCCTTCAAGTATCATCTTAAAAGTCAAATTTTATATCAAAAATAAATAAATATCGCTTTATTTTTAAATTACATTAAGCTGAATACAGTGGGGCTGTTTAAACTGTAAAAACATAGTCTCAAGAATATAAAATGCCAATACCAATTTTTGGTACACTTGTCGACGATGAATAAAAATAAATAATCTCTTATTGTATTCATTACATGGGTAACCAAATCGAAAATATTTATAATATTTCCGTGAAGAAAAACTGGATCTAGATTTGAGTGCAATTATTCAATGGGGAATAGATACTATGTTAAACAATTATATTTTCTAACAAAATTTCTCTATCCTCATTCAGACCCCCATTAATATACATGTAACTGAAGCAATTCTTTTTACATTCCTCTTTTTAAATCTAGTCAGTTTCCAGGAACTTCGACTGTCTGTTTCTCTGGGGTAAAAATAAGGCGTAACACAGAAGTACATTTGTTTTAGCCATGTGCAGATCATACTAAAATTGAGCTTTTATCCATAAATTTTTTTATTTCAAAGAAATTTTCATGATTTCTTGGTCTTGGGTTTCTTTGGCTCTTTGAGTTGGTTTGATACTTTCAGCTTATCCTGATACTTTTTGTTAAGTGGTTTCTTAAGTATTTGCTCATAGCTATACTGATCCATTTGCTCTCCTTGTGTATGTTTATATTCACCAACTCACTTGTATTTGTTCCACTGGAACCTCAGTTCTTTTCCCCAAATAGCTGCACCCTATTGGTAATGAGTGACATGCTTCCACTCTAGGAATCAAGCTTTTCTACTCCTGGTTGTTTCTTAGTCATTGTTGGACTCAGCTGTTTGCTCTCTCTACCAAGGTACTTGATTTTCCCGTCCTCCTGTTTGCCTTCATCTGTCAGTCTTCTTTTAATAAACATTTTTCAAAAACATCCTGCCTGTTTGAAGTATTTTTTTGGGTTCTCTAGAGCAAATAATGTGAATATGACAAATGACGTATGGAAAAACACATCTTGCCAACTGTAAAGTAAATAATCAGTAATGATGTGCATCTGAGAACCTTCTTAAATTAAGTGACTTTTTAAAATACCAGATAATGTGTACAAATTTGGTGGGCCATGCCTTTGCAGGGTGAAGACTCAAATGTCCAAATCAACACATCAGTAATTTACCAACAAACAAAAAAATCTGCCATAATCCATGACCATTTCAATAAATACAACTGTTATTACTAAATATTATTAAAAACCTGTTAGGTTAGCTGAAGAGAATGGGGACACGACAGGAACTGGGACTATAAAACATCTAGAGAGGGTGTACAAAATAAGTAGTACATTTCTCTTCCAAATTGCTTCAAGCCTATTAAGTTCTACAAAGTGATGCCCTGTTTAGAGGCATGCTAAGAAGCTTTTGACAACCAGGGTGCCAATACTTATTACATTAATTATCTATTGACGTTGCTTATTTTCCTTTTCTAAATGAGTGTATTTTAATTCAGGATGGTTTTTCAAATATGTTTATATTTAAGAATATTCTTCTGCAATAAAACTGTATTTATTTTAATAGTTTTTACACATCACCACATAGTGTGACTAAATGTTGGCAGGAACATACATATGGAGCCTTTTTAAAGAACTTAGAAAATAAAACAAAGTTATTTTAATTACTGGTTTATGTGATTTCACGTTTTATTTTTTTTTATTTATTTAATAATTTAAGCCGTGAATGCATGCTTTATATGAAAAAGTTAACCAAGAACGAAAGAAGGATTGGTGCACAGCATTCAAATAAATGTGGTGGAAAACTTGTTTTAACAGTCAGGACCTGCTTGACAAACTGGTAAAAGAGCCCTGTGTAAGTAAAGGTACCACGAGGGCATTGAGAGTGTCATTCACAGGCATACAGCAGTAGGGACAATTTCATTCCTGTGGCCTGGCACTCACACAGAGTCAGAATACTCAACAGAACCTCAGCCACCATTCATGTAGCAGCAGGATCCAGAGATTACCGCACTGTCTCAGCTGTCTTGCCAAATACCACACAAACTGCTTACAGCATGTGGAAAGCATGAACCCACACTAAAAGGACTGACCATGTGGCGAAGTTGCAAGACGCAGTCAACAACTTTATTGTTGGAGGGGACATTTTAATGCGGCACGCACATAGATAAACAGCTCAAATCACAGGCTTTCAGCAGCTGTTGTGTTTTAATGGAAGCTCTACATCTATTCCAGTCATACCTGGCCTCACTTGTTGCAAAAACTCTGGCCTCAGGCATGGTTTGGCTAACCTTCAAGCTGTAAAAGGGATTAACACAGCCATGAGCACTTGTTAGGCAGGAATTGTGAATAAGAAAAAAAAACTCTTTAAGTGACCTTTGAATTTTAATTAATGGATTATTCTCAATCAGCAATGCAACCCACAAGCGTACCCTTCTGAGTTAACCTCTTATAAATGTAACCGTTAAGTTTTAGCTCTTTCAACATACTTCCACCATATGTGACCTTCTCCTGAGGCTCTTAAGTGCTCTTGTGTAATTACACACTGCAAACCACCAAGCTACAGCAAGAAAGTCTCAAGCTTCATTAAAGGGCAAATATGGTTAATTTTAGGGCTTTTAGCACCAACTTCCTTCTTTGTTCCTCTAATACCAGCAGCAGAGTGGTTGACTGCACCCAGAGGGGTGTTTTTTTTTTCTTCACACAAGGGTCTACGGGTGGAAATGAGCAGGTGGCTACATCTGATACATCTTCTCTATTTTATTAATATATTATAATCACGTATTTGCCAGAATACATCAATTAGCCAATTGGAGATCAAAATTATCTAGATTTCCCTTGATCAGCTCTGTCTCACTGTATAGTACTTACTAACTGAATGCATAGAAATCAAGAATTACCACCATATTTGGTCTACAAATACATCAACCAACAGCTTGTCATTTTATAGAGATTTTTTGGGTTGAATGTTTTTGAAAAAGCCCAGGGACAAATGCTTTGATGAATAAATGCGGGAAAAGACATTTCTTGCTTATTTTTTTGTCTTCAAAACTAGACTTTTTTTCGAGGATCCTGCTTCACATTATCCTCTTTTATCTTTAGAATCCGTTTGTCCTAGCAGTGTCCCTGGGCAGCAGGTGTCTATGTATCTCCAGCTGTCATTGGACACTAGGCAGGGTACACACCCTGGACAGGTCATCCGTCCATCACAGGGGAACGCAGAAACACATAGGATAAACAACCATGCACACACAGACACACACACATACTTACTTGTTAAATACTCTGTACTGGCTCTAGATCTGGGACTTCTTTTACCATAATCCAGACTTTCTGCCTCCGAAATACTTCATCAATAAAAGAATGAAGCAGTTTATCTTTAGTGCCAGTCACTTTCAGTTTTCATGATGTCATTTATTTGGATGTGTAGAAGATTTTCCAAAAACCAATGGGAACAGCTTTTTAGAGAAAATTTATGAAAGTCGAATCTGTTACGAATAATGATCTTCTTTCCTACAGCTCTGGGCAGCTGCTGCTTCGCAGCATCACTCACAGCTTCGGATCTCTCATGTTAAAAAATGGTGATTCTGGCTAACACACACCAACATGTACTGGCACTATGTCCACACACGTGTAGCTTGACTGATCTCTTGTAAGCTTGTCTTTTATGCCAAAAACAGCTGGAAAAGACAGCGGGTGTCGTACGATTATCCCTATGGAGACTAATAAGAAAGTGAATACATTCAGATTCCAACATTTTCTAGGAAAATTAGGTTTTCTGTTTGTGACAGTTTCTTTCCTAGCTTCCAAATCTTCTGATGCCAAAAAATATTAAAACATTTTTCTGTAGGATATCTATCCATTCATCTACCAGTCCATCCATCCATGTGCGGGCGGCATTGTATGGCCACTTATCCTTGCAATCTAGTGAAAGGGCTGCTGCCTATCTTTGTTGCAAATGGCTTATGTTTGGGCAAAAACTGCTTTGAAAAGTCTAACAAGCAGTGTCTCATCCTGTGTGTGAAATATTTTCCTTTGCTACACATACACACACACACTCATTTGTTTGAGTCCAAAGTTGTTTTTTAGACATGATGATAATAATTTCTGCCTCAATTACAAAATGTTTGAGTTTTGGCATTTGTAATTACACCCTAAAGCAGCAGTTTTACCTGGAGCTGGCAATGAGCCATTTCTCTTATCATGTGTAGCATCTAACGGAAAAGGCATACCAAAATGAACTGTGGAGCAAACAGATTTGGGAGGAAAGGCATATTTTGATAGGTTCAGTGGTGCACAACAAAATTGTGTAATAAATTAAATCAGACAACTTAATTTCACAAAGAAAAACACACAAGTAACAGAGCAAGAGAAGAAATATGATTCCCAAAGCTTTAGATTAAGAGATTTTGTACGTTGGCAGCAGTCAGTGCAGTTTTCTGTCAGAGACATAATGATTATTGTACACTGTCCAGCACTGACTTCAGCTGTTTAACTGCACAGTTCCTCCTATAAAAGACATAACAATGGCCGAGGGAGACGTTCGTAGAGACTTCAGCGAAAGAGCTGCCAAAGTTCAATTGTTTACAGCATGGCAGTAAGTAGTAGTGATTTTAGACACATTAATTTCAAATGAACTAATATACCATAATACTCCACTTTGAACAAAACATACATTCCTATAACTATTTAATCCTTAGTGGATTAAAAACAGGAGGCAAGGAACACCCTGAAAGGATTGATAGTCTATTACTTTCAGGTGTCCTTGCTGCCACAGGTAAGATGGAATGATGTTTATTGGACAGGATGGTGAAGACAGGACACCAGACTGACACGAATGAGCAGGAGACTAACAGCAGGATCCGACGTGGGGTGAAAGGAGGAGAAAGGTTTTAATATACAGTACAGACCAAAAGTTTGTACACACCTTCTCATTCAGTGCGTTTTCTTTATTTTCATGACTATTTACATTGTAGATTCTCACTGAAGGCATCAACACTATGAATGAACACATATGGAATTATGTAGTACTTTTACAAAAAAGTGTGAAATAACCTGGCCTCCAAAGTCACCGGACCTGAACCCAATGGAGATGATTTAGGGTGAACTGAACCGCAGAGTGAAGGCAAAAGGGCCAACAAGTACTAAGCATCTCTGGGAACTCCTTCAAGACTGTTGGAAAACCATTTCAAGTGACTACCGCTAGAAGCTCAAGAGAATGCAAAGCAGTAATCAGAGCAAAGGGTGGCTACTTTGAGGAATCTAAAATATAACACATGTATTCAGTTATTTCACCCTTTTTGTTTAAGTACAAACAGTAATTCCATACATCATCTGTTCATTCATAGTTTTGATGCCCTTAATTGAGAATCTACAATGTAGTCATGAAAAGCAAGAAAACACATTGAATGAGAAGGTGTGTCCAAACTTTTGGTCTGTACTGTACAGAAGGGGAGGATAGATTGGAGACAGATTCAGACAACAATCAGAGAGAAATGAGCAGACTAGCGTACTGATGGCTCTGACAATTACATTGCAAAATAAAACACAAAACACACACACATGCTCACACTTAATAAGCACTTCAAATATTGATGTTTTTGAACTGTTCAAGGAAACTGGATATTCCCCCGTGTTGAATGGTTTTTTTCATTGAGGTGAAGGAGAAAAATTCAGTCCTTGATCTTGTATTAGGACAAGTTTCATCACATTCATCTTATTTTTTCAGTACTTATTGTTTTTTGTTTACTGGTGCCCTAAATAGGTGAAATAAATATTCCTCCAATTGATCAGATATAGGGCTGGGAATCGATTCAAATTTCAAGAATCGTTTAGATTCTGATTTTCAATAGTTAGAACTGATAATCACGATCGGATCCAATTTCCGATTCAATCTGATATGGTAGATTAAATTGGATAGATATGGGTCAGTGCTATTAAAACATTGTGTTTTTTTCTAGCTGTTGTTGGGTCAGCCCAGAACTGCCAAATATTAAATGGAATCTCCCAGCATCCCTTGCACCAGGCCAGTCGCCATCTTCCCCAAGCTCATTGGCCGCCAGCTGCCACCTTGTCACTACCAAAATGAGCTAATTTGCTACCTCAATGCCGTCCCCGGATGATGCAGCGACCCCAGCTGGTATGAATATCAGAGCGCAAATTCGTTCACCCCTTCCCGTGCCACTTCGAGCTTAAGGGGGGGAACCCAGCTCTTCAGCTGAAAGGCAACTTGACTGCTAGCAACCTTCTCCAATCCACAGCTGGTCCTGAAGGATTGAACCCGAAAACTTTTCGGGCTTTCCGGACTTTAACTCTTTCTTAACTCTTAAGTGGCTTCCTGTCACCCTCTCTCTTTCCCCCTCTCCCTCACGCACGCTTCAGTGTAAGCACTTGAGGTGGACCTTCCGATGACGTTGTATTGTTCGGTTCCTGCTTCAGCATAGTTCATTTAGGCTAGATTTAATTTATTTTGTTTGTGTGAGCAATTTGTTTATAAATTCCTTAAACTTGATATACATCTCTGGGCCTCGTTCATGTTTGTGGTTGAATACATCGTGCAAAAGAACTGACCCTCCAAATAGACTGATGGTCTGCTTTGATAATTAGTGTTGTTTCTTAATTAGAGGTAAAGAAGCTGGTGCCCCATTTTGCTCAATTTATCAAGAATGTGAGTAAGAGTTTACCAGGAAAAAACTGTAGTAACACTTTCAGAAGTAAGCCTTAAAGCACCTGTCTGGATTTTTAATTCCCATTTTAGCTGTAAAAAAAGGGCAAACTATGTTAAACAATAAAAATGATTTTTGAACCTGTGAATCAAGTCGATTCTTAGAATTTTTGATTTATTTTTATTTTATTTATTCAAATTTTAATTTCAAGAATAAATTCAGAATTGTTTTTCGATTTTTTTCAACACAGCCCTAATCAGAAATTAGATCAGACTGCCATCAGCTGGAGGCACTCTAAGTATTTGCCAATCTGAGAAAATCTTCAACAGCACAGACAGATTCTATGAAAGTGTAAGTGAAATTAAGTTCTGCTGTTATCAGATTATTGAAACAAGTTTGAATAGAACTGACACCAATTAAAACCAATGTTCACGATTCAACAATAAAATAAGACTAGGGAAAAGATCATGGGTGCCGTAAAGGGGTGGAAGGTTAGGACGATTCTAAGGGCCCAGGCTGATGAAGGGCACAGAGGAGCAGAACCTCTATTTCTTTTTTTTTTTAATACATACGTTAAATGTGCTAGGGCCCCTCATGTACTCAATGTGTATTTTGTCTGTTTTGACCATAGATTTAACATTTAACAAATATTGTATTTACTGATGCTATGCACCTAACACAGCCCAGCTTCCTAAAGTATGCCATCTAAACACAAGGCAGATACGCAGTAGTGTAAAAGCTTTATGAAAATGAGGAAAACGCAAATTGTGAAAAGAATAAATTCCCCCAAAATGTGAAATGTATTATACGTGAGCATTTATGGGGACTTTATTTCATTTCAAATCCACATTTATCAACAGAAGAATCATAATCATAAAGTCATAATAACCCACACGTGCATCAACGGTGGCGTCATTTGGTACATGTCTCATTCAGCACATAATGACTTCAGGGAATTGGACGTATATGAACTTGGGAAGCATAAACAATCACTCTTTTTTTTTATGACAATGAATTGTTTAAAGAAAACCACAAAAAGCATGAAGTTAATCTTGTAGATCTCTGGTCTCTGACACGGTGCTGATGAAAACATGCTCAAGAACACAGCTCTCTGATTGCGTTTTTTGGACAAATTTATGTGGGTGAGACTTTGTAAAGTTTACACATAGTAGCGTTTTTTTTATAACTACTGATGAAGTGTAGATATTTACAGTGACTCTAGTTACATAAATCTATTATTTGGTGACAAGGAAAACAAAAAAGTGTTTGACTACAACTTTTACAGACAGGAGTCTCCAGTATTCTTGTTAGGAACCACTGCAGGGCGAGTAGAGCCAGTAGAGATTTGGAGACCTACGTCTTTTTATTAGGTTACAGACAAGGATAAACATATTTTAGCTCAAACTCTCAAAAACAAGATGTGCACCAACTGAAAAAAAAACATAGGACCTAAGGAAGATGCTTAATTTGTTTTTGGGCAGCGGAGGAGGAATCCGTGAGGACATGATGGGCAAACTAAGCAACATGGCACATAGATACATGTCTGTAATCCATGCTGTTGGTGGTCTATCCTTTCTGGTTTTCAGTGATAAATGTTTAGGTTGACAAATTGATTTCACATTGCTCAGCAAGATTCTTCTGTCGGGGTTTCTGTGAAAGTCAAAAAGGCAGCTCAATAAACAGATGACGAAATAGATTTGAACTTTTGAATTGTTTGATGTAACTTCATAGCCTTTTAAATGGCAGAACATTTCAAGTAAAGCTGGATTTCTTTCCCGCCTTTGGAATATCACTCTTGGCTGAAATAAGCTGTCTTCAATTGAAAGAGTAAATATTGTTAATACAAGAAATTAGAGTTTTAGAATGTTCTTTTAAGATTCAGAGTTATGTTACATCCACAAATAATGTATTTGCTGAGGATTTTTGTGTAATGCAACAACTCAAAAAGTTAGTAATTGCAGGGGCAAAAAACTTTTAGAAATATTTTACAAAATAACACTCTAAAAAGTGTGCTGAAAGGTATCGAGGGGAAGTCCAAACTGTTTGTCTTTAGAATGTCACAGCAGCAAAAATACACACAAAAAAAATTCAAAGTGTTCAAAGTTGCAGATCTCTGAATTTTTTATCCTGTTTGACAGCCAATGGCATAGATTCCCATACCTCAACCGACACAGTTTCAGATCACACAGCTTTTAAAGCATTACAGATCATACACCACTGCCAATTAAAAGAAGTGGTGACAAAGTTCACATTTTCTTTATAAAAAAAAACTATTGACTAAATTATATCTGTATAAAGCAAACAATTGCATATTTAGATTTTAATTGAACACCTCTAGTTCAAAACCAAACCGTGGCAAAACACCAAACATAGTCCAAGTCACCTCCCTCCAGTCATTGTATTTTTTTCCCAGTGAGGCTGATTGAACACTCCAGTTCCTTGTCACCTCTTTTCACCGATGTGCTTCCATGGCACTAAATCAATTTGACTGCTATCTATTGCCTACAGTAGTTACACCATTAATAGAGTCTTTCTGTGTGTAATACAATCTTATTCCAAATAGCTGTTCTGTGTAGCTGTCAAAGGTTTTAAAGCGTACACTGTTAAACCATCAGAAACATGAAGACAAGAAAAACACAATAAAGGGATGTTATAACGTTTAAAGGAACATTCGGCTATTAAAGAATATCAAAAGCTTTGGAGATCTCACGGAGCACTACTCAAGCCATTATCGAAAACCCACCAAGAACTGTCTGTTCATCTCAACTAACAGGTTAAAACAGCATCATTTTGAAAAGCATGCCATAAGGCCTAGTAACTCTGGAAGAACTGCAGAGATTACCTGCTTAGGTAAGAGGATCTGTAACTCAGTAAGTCTCTAGGTACATAAAACTGGCCTTTATGGCTGAGTGGTTCAAAAGAAAGCCATGATTAAAATAATACCAGAAGGAATCCAGTTATAGGATGTCACAAGTCATGAAAAGTGAGCAGCAAACATTTGGAAGAAGGTCAAATGAGACAAAAGTTCAACTCTTAGAGATCACGCAAAATGTTTCACTCAATAAAGGAAATCCTCATTTTTACTTAAAAATGTTTCGTCAAGTGGTTCCACACAGCTGTTTTAAGTAATTGTTAAGATACTTGACTACTTACTAAGTTACTTAACAGTTTTATGTACGTCTGAGGTTTTCTCTTTTTTTTTTGCGTGTATGAGTTGTGCAAAAACAAAACCTTTACACATTAAACCAGAAAACTAGGGATGCACTGATACTGGTATTAGGTATCAGGGCCAGTACAGTCCTAATGTTATGTTTATTTCTATTTTATTTTTATCGAATTCACAATCATTTGTTAACAAGCAGAGAAGAAGAAAAAAACAACATTTTCTTCAAATGACTGGATTTTTTTGTTTAGTAGAAGTGTACATGTCACCACCCTTCCAAAGTTAAGGTTAATGTGATACACTCATTGCATCTAAATGTGTCATATTTACTATATCTGAAAATAACGCTTCTGTTTCTATATCTGTTCATGCTTATATAAATCTTTATTTAAAACTGAATACTTTAAAGTAGCAGCTGGTGTTATGGCAACCTCTCAGCAGAAGAATTTTTTTAAATGTAGATTTACCACAGAGAACTCTCTGTCCCGGTTAAAATGGCTGTTTTCGTTCTTTCTGTTCATAAAATTTTGCAAGTGCTCAGCTGAAGAGACCTAAGCAATGTTTGTTAGGGTGTTTAGTTCGTTTATCTCATTAATTGCAAATAATTCAAAGCTAAAAAAAGAATAATAATTAGGATATGAGGGAAAATCTTATTGTGTTGTTATCTGTGTACAAGCCAGTCCAGGGCAAGTCTTGCTTAGGGGTTGGTGTATAAGTGGGTCTGCAAAAAAAGCTTTGCTATAGTGAGTAATTAGTTGCGTTTAAAATAAAAATGTGTATAACAGTGAAAACATTATTTTATGTCGACATATTTTGCATAAGACTGGAATCAGTTGTGAACCCCTTAATGATTGTCATCAGGTTTCCTGAAGTATTACTCAGAATGTGAGCAAAGAACAGAGAAAAGGACAGAGAAAGCTACGAAAAAAAGAAACAAATGAAAAAGCCTTTGACTTTCTTTAACTGTAAAGACTCCAAGTTTTCCACTGTGCCCTGAGCTGCACTGTGTGGGAGTCAGCAGCAGCAAAGGCGGCAGTGCTTTAGGAACTGCCTGCTTCAGATTGGTTAAAATATGGGTAAAAACACAGAAAACTACAGATCAGTGTTGTGCTGAGGATTAAACAGTGAAAGAGCTTGGAAAATTAATTTCAAGAGGTTTGTCAAATGTAGAGCTGTGGACACACTTCTTCGTTTTTATCAACACACAAATAGAGCTCTGTGTTCTAACACATGGAAGGAGGTGAAATACAAAACAAGACTGGGCTCAAATTCAGTTCAAGCATTTTATCTCAGAATGTGAGGTACAGACTAAGAAATTACTCAAAGGCATCCACTGAAAAATGATTTGTGAGCAAGAATGAGTGATCGCTGAAAATAACAGGAGAAGGCAGATCGATGCTTTTGTTAATGTGTTTGCTGAAAATGAGGAGTTTAGTCAGATTTCAAAGAGGAGAATGAGGTTAGAGTTGGTTTAACTGAGACATGATGCATTGAACCATTGAGAATCATTTTGGCAGCGTGTTGGAAGAGCTGATACAAACCATAGAATCGCTTGGACATATGGAGAAATGAGTCACCATCATATTGCGCTGAGGATTGTGCGTAAATCATGCTCTGCGATAACGACAGGCGTGGAAATCTATAAAAACCTACGCCGTGTTCAGAATGGCAGATCAAATCCAATACGGACTTTTTTTTTTTTCTTATCAAGGCTTTACTTTGAAAACTTCCCCAACCCCTTTTTTCTTTTGTGTGGTGAACAGAATACATCCGAAGCACTGAGCTTTAGTGACAGTATAAGAGAAGCAACAGGTCAAATTGATATTAAAAATACATGTCAATATGTTTAAGTAAAATTCATGCTACACACACAATCAGACATGTGACTGTAACGTGAAACACGGCTTAATATCACCCTCCATGAGGAGTGAATGACTGTGACCAATCTGAAAACATCTTAAAGAATGAGAACATCAAAAATATCTGCATTCATGTTTTAGCATCTTTTTCACTTTTCTGTTTTTTGTTTGCCTGCATAGTCAGCAACAGTTTTATTATGTAAAGCTCAGGCTCACCGCCCAGGGTGGCACAACCTAGGGGAGACACATGTACACTTGACTGTTCCACATGACTGTGGAGCCCTGCACTATGTGTCCTCCAAAGAAAACATGGCCTGTCACCGCGCCCGGAAAAGAGTCATACAACATGGGCAGACAATACGCGCTATACACATATTGAAACTATTGCAACAGAAGAGTTATGTAAAATAAGTTAAACTTGTTGTAGCATGAGGAGGAATGATGCACGTTAGAGTCACATGGAACCTGTATTCTTGGTATTTACTTTTATCCATGTTCCCATCAACTTTGAACAGTCTTTTGTAGCATGATACCGCCACATTTCATATTGCGGAGGGGTTTAAAAAAAATTCACTTTTATTCCCTATTCATCCGTTTCATGTTTCATTACAATATGCACTGCAGAGTATAAAAGTGGTGAAAATCGTATCTTTATTAAATCAATACAAGTTAAAATCCATATGTTTAACTATTTTACTTTTTCAACATCACCAACATTATGCTGTCGGTTGGGAATAACTATTAAAATCCACATCGTAGCACGAAGAACAATGTTGGATATAATATGTACTTGCACAAGAAGAATACGCAACAATAAAACGCGCTCCTTTTGCAACCCCCACACCGTTCTGTGTGAAGAAACTTCAAATGTAACTAACAGCTGACAGTCCTGCAATAGGGCAGCTACCTGTGGGTGATCCGCATAAAGTTGTTTCAGGTGGAGAAAACCCCAAATTGAATTTCACGGCTCCCGGGGGAAGTTTATTCAATGCGAGCGGACATAACCTATGTTTTTTTTAAGAGTCCCAAAGAGGAAAATGTTCATGTGTTGTTTTGGTGGAGGGAGCAGGAGAGAAATTTTCCCGAAGTTGCGCTGATAACGCAATGCTGTCGCCATCTAGCCATCCATACTTTCACTAATGGAACAAGCTATTTTTCTTTTTGAATTTTTTCCCCAACTTTAATGGAAATGTTGTCCACTCCCTGGTTCTCCGTTCCTGCGTCACAAAAGGGTATCTGGCAGCTGGATGCCAAGATATCGAGACTTCTGGCATGCTCTCTACACATATCCAGCATGTCAACATCTTATCTTTGGGAGTCTTAAACAAGCACAAATATTACACGAAAATTTTGTTCCTTGGTACCCACCAGCAGTAAAGAAACCAGACTCATTTAATATGATTTACAATGGCCCCTCATTTATTGTGGGGGTTCTAAAAACAGGTGAAATCTGCAAAGTAGTCATCTTTATTTTTTACAATCATTGTTTTAAGGCTGTAAACCCCCCTCTCCACACACCTTTTTAAAACCTTTTCCATGAGATTTCTGCAACTTGAAACTTGGGATAATAGAGTATTTACACTTCAGCAGTGCAACAGTTTTGCAGCATGTTTTCTGTTTTGAACTGAGAGGAGTGGGTTTTTGCATCATAACGCATGCGGTGTGCCGGGAGCATTTGGACACATAGATTAGGAATAATGTTAGTGGCCCATTGCAGCGTTTTATTATAAATTATCGCGCTAATGAAATGATCAGATGACCGTTAAAGCCCGAACGCGACCCGAGACGGAGGACAATGATAGAAATTAAGCCCGGTCGGGTTCGAGATCTTCAGCTCTACTGTAGCATATGAGCAGAAAGAAACATGACTGTATAAGAAACTGGAAGGGAGTGAATTAAATAATATCCTGTTTAGATACAGATGTGGAAACTTTGCTGGGAACATAAGTGGCTGTTAGGTCAGTAAGAATTCTGCATCAGGTTTGGTGGGGACAAACCTGTCAATCATTAATATTGCTGGGGACACATCCCCGGCATCCCCGGTTAAAATGATGCCTATGACCAACACACCTGTCAACAGAACTTCCACCTGAGCTGTGGATCTCTGCAGCTCATCCAGAGTTACAATGAGCCTGTTGGATGCTTCCCATATTGATGCTAAGGTAGGTTTTGGAGGTAGGGAGGGCTGGTGGCTATCTTATGCGGGTTATTTTGGGAGAGGCGATGTGTACTCTAGAAAGTTACAAAATTGTTTAGCTCCAAACCGGTAATATTTTTATATTTTGATAATCTGTTGATAACAAAACATTTTACAAAGCAAGAATTCTTTCATTCATTTTTTTAAAGATGCTTTATCCTGCTCAGGGGCTTTGGGTGGATTGGAACAATCGCTCTGTGTTTGAGGTTTTGTATTAGCAGGTTTAATTTAAAATTCTTGTTTCATTTTAGCGCAAAGACTCCAGTTTGGTCCCATCTATCAAATGCTGAAAGACGGCAAAGCAGCTGCTGTTTCTTGTTTTGTTTTGTGTGTGTGTATCATAGCTGCAAGGCAAGTATTATGCAGATATGCTTTCTAAATTTGTCGTCAAGAAAAATAAAACAGAGATGGGACTGCAAATGAGGTGTCTCATTGAAGTTAGAAGCAATCACTTCTATGTGTAGGAACAGTTTTTTGAAGAATGACTTTGAGCTTTTGTAGCGCTGCAGATCCTTTTCAACCAGAATAGGATAAATGACCCCCTGAAGATATGGAAACACCATAACAAGCTGAAAAGAATTTATTACAACGTCAGAAACCCTATTTTATATAATGACTGAATTTCTCTGAATCTATATCAAGATAGCAAAAAGAAGGGACTTTGTAGTGGAAAAATGTATTCCAAGATTTCTGACAACAGTTAACAGGGTGAATTTTTCTGATGTATTATACACCATCATGTGCTCTGAATGGTCAATATAACCCTGCTCACTCACGAAGACCTAGACACTGCTCCCTCGGTCTCTACCCGAACAGAATTTGTTTAAAAGAATAACAGTGTGTGGTGTCTGGAACCTCGGAGCCACCTTAAAAACACATTTCACAGAGATTTATCTGTTTCTTGTCCTGACTGTTACTTATTGTTAAGTGGTTTTACAAATATCATGCTTCTTAAATCAACACCTAATGTTTTCGATGTCCTGTGAATGACCTTTATAATGTTTCTATTAATTTATTTTAATAGCTGCAGGACCCATTCATTCACATGCTGGTCATAAGACAGTTTGCTGTTTATTCTACACACTTCACTCTGCACACTAGGGGGGGCATTGTTTAATCCGTAGGGTTGAGTTGATTGTGCATTTCCTCGAAAAACACCAATATTGACATATTTCTTTCCAGCTAAAAGAGTAGAAATAACAGTCTGTCAGGTAGTTGAGCACATGCATTATGATTATCCTGTTAAAACCAAGCCTTTCTATCTCAAGGAGGCAAAATATTTGAAAGTCAAACAAAAGCCATTACAGTTTAAAATTCGTCTCAGCAATTTTGTACAAACACAAAGGGACTCGTCTATCACTGGAGGTACAATACAGAGAGCCGGATCAATAACACTGCTCCCCTTTGGCAGATCTCTCTGCATTTCTCGTCCTCGGAGTCGGTGTGCTTCCTGTAAACCCTCATGATGAGTGGATGCAGTGTGAACTGTCAAGTTAGTATTTTGCTACCTCCTGAACTGTACAAGTTCCTTCTTTTTTTTTCCTCTGAGAGGTCATTTTCTATGTTTAACCAGGTCTTTCAAAGTGCTCCACTTTGACAGGAATTACTTCACTCTGTCTTTCTTTTTGTGAGGTTTTGACATCAATGAACAGAGTCCCTGTTAGACTGTAATAGGTTATGTCCAGCCATGCTATGAGGTCAAGGGGGCAACATGCGTTACAGCATGACCTCTGCAGTAAATATTATATTCTGTGGACCATGTTTTCAGGCAATATACTGCATTCACGTTTCCAGCATGGAACCATCAGATTTAAAATGAATCTTAAAGGGGAAGTTTGTTTTTCTTCAACATGGACCCTTTTTTTCTATTTATTTTATTCATTTGCTTACTCAGATAAGTTTAGAGCCACTTGGAGTCCTTCGGAAGAAGATCATATCCAGTCGTGATCAATGTATATTCATATAATGGGAATCATTGGGGCAGACAAAGTGCTGCCTCTAAATAAGGCATTGTCTGCCTCAAATCTCCTTCATTCAACCAATGTTTTGTTATGACTAGATAGAGATATTCCCCCTTGAGTTCAGAACTTCTCACAGGTGCTGCGGTGTTTGCTTCTCGGGGTTTTACAGGCTTTTATTCAATTTAAGCAAATTGAAAACACGCAAATGTGAACCATGTTGATGTCCGCTGTAGGAAGTTCTGTCTAGACAACTGCTGTAGAGCACAGAGTGAAAGTCCCGCATAGACTACAACTGGGATGGAGCAATAATAAGTGTAAGTGTAATTGGATTATAAACCTCTCAAACACCTTAGGAGGGCACAAAGAAGCACTTTTGATATGCTCTGAACTCTGAGGGGAATAGTGCTAACGATTAATGACAAAGCATTGGTTAATTGAAGGAGTTTTGGGGCAGATGATGCTGTATATACTGTAGAGGCGGCACTTTGTCTGCCCTCACGTCTCTCATTATATGGCTATACACTGATCATGACTAGATATACACTTCTTACGAAGGACTTCAAGTGGCTGCGACTTGTCTGGGGGAGTGATTAAATTAAGATCTATTGTTTCCTACTCGGAGTTGGATGTTATTATACTTGTCTTTATTCCATCCCGATTGGATTACTGTAATGGTCTTTTTACAGTCTTAAGTAAGGCCTCGGTAGACCAAGTTCAGAAGTTTCAAAAAGCCGCAGCTAGTTTTTTGACCAGGTCTTTAAAGGGACTATATTATGCTATTTTACCGCTTTCTACTTCTAGGATAGAGATATATTTGATAAAATGTTACTGTTGCTGTTAAACATTATTATTTGTCCTAACATTTAAGTTGGAACTCTTAGTTGATGTTGGACCACGAAGTAAAACGGCTTGTTTCTCTATTATCCTGCCTCCTGCAACCACCCCCCCCCCCACCACTCCCGATCAGACTGAGAAAAATAGTGCTGAGCTTCATCTCAAACAGTATTCTGACAAAGAATTTGAAAAGCACGAAGTACCACAAATGAAACTCTGTTATATTAAACTCTGTTAAGGGCTCAGACGTTTGGTTTATTTATTTATTTTGTAAGAACAGAGTCAATGAAGCCTATTTCAGTTGCTACATCTCCAGTCTTTAGGCAGAGCCCAAACTAACATAGCTGAGTCCACTAAGCAAATCTTTCCAACCCAGTATATAAAAAAGCCGTGGGTGTAGTTTGCACCCGTTTACTGAACATTCTGAGATGCTACAGATCAATTAGTTAACCACACAATGCTGTTATAAGAGCACATAAGCAGCTTGATAAATGGCTAACACACATTAGCATTAGCATGTAGCCACTTCTCTGTCCATCAGGCATCTTTATTCTTTGATCCAGCTGCTGTTCTCTAGGAATGTAGAATAAATTCCTGTTATCCATGCAGCCAAACAGGCGTTTTCACAGAGAAAGTAGAAAATGCAACAAAAAATGTGTTTTAAGCTGCCAAAAACTGATGCAGCCATGAGCTGTGAGAAGGAGGAGGGTGTGTTTGGAACTCTAGCAAACCTAAGCCGCTCTGCCTGCAGCGGCGGTGCAGACACCTCAATACTCCCTTGTTTTCACTTAGTGATGTCACTAGTTGAACAGTTTGAACACTCAGTCATTTTCTAGGAGGGGGAGGGGCAGCTGCTCAGAGAGCAGAATTCAGGGAGGATTACTCAGACATGTGTGAATTAAGCAATAAACCACTCTGGTGGGGGGTTTTATGAGTAAAATGCATTACCCGATGCTTGAAAACTCCAAAAACTTGATTTTGCATGATATACAGTAGTAGCAGTTTAAAAGTTCTCATTCAGAGTAAACGCCGGACGAATGGCGTGCCCTTTCCAGCCCATTAACAGCAGAGTTCCCTCCAAATCCCAGTGGCCGGAGTGGCCTCCCTCTTTCTCGTGGGAGTGTCAAAGTTTTACTGCAACTCCACCCATTAATTGAAATACAGAGTATGACCAGGAGATGGCGCTTCTCTCACAGAATTCTCATCGACATGATGTTATTATCAGTATGCACGTCCACTGCAGAAAAAGCCGAGCTGGTTGCGCAAACCATTTTGGATGTAACAACACAAACTGCTCACTTTTTTGTAATTAACCTGCTTCTTCTATTGTCAAAGTTTATCATAGGCTCCATAAACTTAAGTTCTCCTAACACAGGCCAAACTTCACCAAATGAGTTCTGTAAAACATTATAACAAGTAGCCTTAAACGTTATATCTGTAAACAATTTGATTTATTTCTATGAACCTAAAGTATATCTTTTTTTAAACCTAATGTACTTTCCTTTAATTTTGTGATAAACTCGTGGTTTTTTATGTTATTGTTGTTGGATGAAAATGACAGAGTTCCACAACGCAAAACAACGTAATAGCCTATTTATAATATTTATGCAATCACATGACTATTCGGCTCACCACGGAATGTTTGCAACACCAGAATAGACCTGGTTACATACTGTAGCGATGGGGAGCAAAGCTTGGTGGGGGGATGCTTGAAGATGGTAATGAGTTACACAACGCAAAAACAACGTAATAGCGTATTTATCATATTTATCAATTTATATATTTTATAATAAATTCTTAATTACGTTGTTGTGTATATTATATATTAATATAATCATATAACAACTCACAATAACAACAGAATAGACATGGTTACATGCTGTAGGGATGGTCACGAAAGCTTGGTGGGGGGATGCTTGGAGATGGTAATTCTTTAGGAGGTGTGAATGATCTGGAGTCTATGGTGTGTTGTTAAGTTGGGGGATGCATTCAGGATGATCATCAGCGAGTACAATAGGTTACCCAGACAGTGTTGTGTGACTATTATATGTGTGAATGTGTAAGCCCTGTTCAGAAAATTTCTGCCTTTTAGGCCCAACGTTACATTACAAGTTCCTAAAATCTTACAAAAGTATATATATATATATATATATATAGCGGCAAAATTATTTTTAGACTTTGATATATCCTTTCAATCCTATGAACAGTCAACGTTTCATCTAGTAAGAAAGCAGAGGCTGTGTCCGAATCCAGCGGCTGGATCCTTCGAAGGACCCGGTCTACTCGGTCTACATGGGCTGGGTCCTTCGTGGACACGGTAGACCGGATGTTAACGGCTGTGAATTTGGACGGTCTAGCCTTCAGTTGAATTCCCGCCCCCACTTTGCCGAACGTCCTGTCTCCTAGCAACCGCGATCACGCTAAACCAGCTGGTAAAGCAAGAAATATTTCACAGTATTTTACTCACCTTTTTTACTCTTACTTGCAGCACTTTATTACAGTATAAATGATCGCGCTGAGATGATCAGCTGACCACTAAAGCCCGTCCTGAGACCGTGGACAATGATAGAAATTAAGCCCGAACCTGGCCAGGTTCCCTAACCCTATGAAACCCAAAAAGTAGGCTAATTGCCTACAGTACTGTCATACGTTTCACATTACAGAGCACTCTTATGCTATAAAACTACTGTATCTGGGTATAAGACTACAGTGGTAGGCTATTTGAACCCTGAGTTTCTAAGTTACATTCCAACTTAGGCTACATACAAACCAGCAAACCATTGAGGAACAGATAGGGGAACATTTTTTAATGACATTTATATAGGCTACCCTGAGTCTGATACATCAATAAATCATTAACATTAAAATCACTGCTCCTCCCCGTGGACAAAAGAGGCATTGCAGCTGGTTTTCACTCAGGCTCCTTGGGGGCGAGGCCTCACTGAAGACGTCATAGCGGGGGATTACATTACCACCACGGACCTGTCAGGGACCTTTGACGGATCAGGCACGTACCAGTCAAGGGCCAGTCAAGGACCAATCATGGAAACATTAGAACTTTTAAACTGCTACTACTGTAGCCCTTTAAGGTTTTCATCAATGACTCCTCTTCTTAGGTCGTCGCTCTGATTTCCAGTTGAATTTAGAGTACAATACAAGCTCATTATACTGTCATGGAAGGCAGTACCGAACTGTATTAAAGGTTACATCCATATGTTCCTGGCAGATCAAGCAATTCTCCAACAAGACTAAAAACAAAGGGTTAAAGGGCCTTTTCCTCTGTGGCTCCACGATTGTGGAACTCACTACTTCCTGATTTGAGGCCGGTGGATTCCTGGGTCTCTTTTAAAGCCTGTCTTTTTAAAATTGCTTTGCTTTAATTTGTATATGTTAATTTATTATTTAATGCATCTTGCTTGCCAGTTGTAATCCTTTGATATTTTTTTTCTTTGGTTATATTGTGAAGCACCATGTCATTATAAATCTTGAAAGGTGCTCTATAGATACAATTTTACTTACTTTACTTACTTTACAAGATAAACATAATAAATGCTAAGAATAAGGCCTAGATTGAAAAAAATCTGAACTTCCCCTTCTGTGATTGTTCAATATGAAAAAGGCACCATATTTGTAACACAGCTGTAGAATGTAATTGGGTTTAGGTCTGGTGTTTTCCATTCCAACGCATACTTGTTTTTATCTAAATAATTTAAAGATGGCTCTGGAGGTATGCTGAGTTTGTTTCTTTTGCTGCCTCCAACCAGTTTCCCCTCTAAGATGACATTGTGATTAGCTCCCTTCAGCAGCCTCCCTGTCCGAATTAAAGAAAGCATCCCTACAGCATGATGATGCCTTCAACCCATTTTAATGTTTGTGCTGGTTGATGTACGGGGAATTCTCCTTCGCTCAGGGCGTTGTTAAAACAGGTCAAAATGTTGGTTATCATGTTACTACAGAACCTTTTTCCACGTGACTACTGTGCCCCTTAAATGCCTTGTGGCAAAGTTTTTATGGCTTTCTTCTTTCCTCTCATCCATGAAACCCAGAATTGCCGATTGTATGACAAGCGATGCTTTTGTTGAATAATTCTCTCATCCGAGCTGTGGGTCTCTGCAGCCCCTCCAGAGTTACCACAGAGCTTTTGGCTGCTTCTTTGATCAATGCCCTCCTTGACCACCCTATCAGTTTTATTTGGATGCCTTTTGACAGTATTTTTGTAGTTATGGTATCCCCTTTATATTTTCAAATAATTGCTCCGTGAGATGATTTTGGACATAATTTTTTCATTCATTCATTCATTTTTACAATCGAGCCCTTCCAAAAACGTTTTAACAATTTTCTTCCTGACCTGTCTTCTGGGGTTTTTCGTGAAGCTGTTTCTTCACCGATGTTTTCCCTGCAAACCTCTGGGAACTCAACAGTACAGCTGTATTTATATTGAGATCTAATATCCAATTAGGTGACCATTGAAATCAGTTGATTGCAAGAGTT
This sequence comes from Apricaphanius iberus, assembly GCA_028564705.1. Taxonomy (NCBI): domain Eukaryota; kingdom Metazoa; phylum Chordata; class Actinopteri; order Cyprinodontiformes; family Aphaniidae; genus Apricaphanius; species Apricaphanius iberus. The sequence goes on along the minus strand of JAPXFQ010000863.1, from coordinate 206,897 downwards.
TTATTTAAGGACATTTAACTGTAAAGTGTAGTTAATACTTGTCTGTCTATATCGGAACGGATAGGTGCAATTATCAGTCAAAGCAAGGGCTGTCCATCATCTACGCATTGACGGACATAGTAAAGCCCAATTTTTTAACTATCCATCTCCGTCAACGGAAAGCGCATGCCTGTGATTGGTCAGCTCAACATCAGCCAGAAATCATTTCACCAGAACAGCGCCCTATAGTCGCTGTAATCAGTAGTTAATGCAGCGTTTGGGCACTACATGCTTTATATTAAATGGGTCATTTATCTAATCTGGTCTTTTGGCGATTTTGAACACAAGGAGGTGTAGGAAAACAACAAAAACGGCTGATGTGTTTGTTTCCATGGGTTTTTAGAACCTCTAGTAAAAAGCTTTCCAGCTCAATAAAAACTTACTTTCTCTCAGTCATTGCTCCTTGAGGGGGATGCGTTTACATGCTGAAGAAAAGAAACTCTATGTGACAAGGCAGATCCGCCAGAAAAAATTAGCACCCCATTCTTTCCTTGAAGGGAATAGCTTAACAAAACTAACATGGAAAGAGAAATATAAAAGGAAAACATATCCGTCAATACATCTGGGTCTGGATGCAAACTTGCTAACGGAGAAGTATAAACTAAGTTTAAGAGGCTGAATACATGCTATACAGACATTTACTTGCAAATATATATATATATATATATATATATATATATATATATATATATATATATATATATATACATACACTGTATATATATACTGTATATATATATATATATATTCCTCTATTTCATTATCGTGAATTTCATTTTTTGGTCTATCACATTAAGTCCTAACAAAATACTAAGAAATAGTAAGAATAACAATAAGAAATGTATCCTGATTTGACAAATTGTGAAAAAGTTATAGAGTTATGGATACTTTTATGATAATATTATTAAATATTTATAAAAATTGTTGCAAACTTGAAGAAAATAAAAAGGAAACCTTTTACCAGCTTTCTTTAACATCTTATACCACCCAATAACATGTTCCAACAAACAAACTAAAATTACCTCAGCCCTTCGTAACCCTAAAACGGACAAAGTATATGCATATTAGACAAAAAGTGATGTAACATGATCTTAATTGCCACGCATGCTTTGTTTCTTCATGAAGGTCACACACAGAGCAGCAAAAACATTTGTCAGATAATTTTTCAACAAAATGAACAAAATTACCAGCCATTCTGAGATGTGTTTTGTAATGACATGGACATTGAGTGTGCATAAAAAATTGATTTGTTCTTGGGCCATTGTCTCTGGCTGAAAAGAAACAACTTCATTAGAGCTAGCGGTTACACTCCAAGCTTGGATTACTGGAGCAGGAACTAATACAGAAAGGAGAGTAGAAACAAATAAATTGAAATGGAATAAATTAGGCGATGGTAAACATAAGACAAACAGCATTTATTCAAAGCGTAAGAACTGAAAATGTCAAACAGCCTAAATCTATGTATTATTAATGGTGCATGCTGTACCATACAGAGGTTCTGATGAAGATATATATGGCGATAAAGCAGAGGTTTTGAAGAGGTAAACTCTTGACCTGCACACAAAGTTGAGGGCTCTGCAAAATCATTTATATCAAATTTCAACAAAAGTCTTGAGTCATTTTGCAGGGAAAGTAATTGGACGCTGTTAGCTTTGTCTGACAACCTAAATGTATACACCACATGAGAAATGTATTGACCTTTTGATAACAAAAGAGGAAAAGAAATCAAGAGACTTTCTGAATGTCATATTAGAGCATGCAGTATCTTGTTATACTGCAACAGTTTTGTTGAAGCCACTGAGCCTTGCAGCGAGTGATTTTGCTGCAGAGGAAGTACTCTGTCAAAATGTTTTTTCAGTTAGCAGAGAATGTCCATGGATTAGTGCTGTACGTGCTCTGCATGTACAGCTGTGGACCATAACAGACTGCTGTTGGTCTAACATGTCCACCCATTTCTGTCAAAAAGAATAACCCTGAAATAGAAAATGCTCTGCCGGTTACATGACTGTTATATAAATTAAACAGCATACAGGGATTCTGCACTCACTTATGCCCATTTTAGCTGCAGGGAGAACAAACATTATGCCTTCTGCATGAAGTTGTCATGTCTCCAAAGCAGAATGACCCTTTCTTCGCACAAAACAATCGATACGGAATGCTTTTTTTTCCCCACACAGATGCATCGTTTGAGGCCTGTAACAGACAAGTCGATGCTTCTTCAGCTTTGTATCTCCCTCTCTCTTTCTCTGCTGTCCTATCTAAACTCTCTTGTCCCTGCAGTCTATCAGGAAATACAATAGATTCACTGACTCCTACAAGCCGCTTATAATGAAAAAGGGTAAGAACATATATTAGAACCTTTTTTGTGTAAGCCTGAGTTGCCACAGAGTTTTAAAACTTCACATCATGGATGATGTCTTAAGCACCACCCTCTGTTTAGACTGTATACTACAATTTGTTTGGCTCATGTCTATGTACCACTCTACCATATGTTTCTTGGTGAATCTCTCAGTGTAGTGTCTGGATATAATTTAAAGCAAGCGGTTACATCAGGACTCAAAGTAAAAGGAGTCGTAAGAGGCGCAGCCAAGAACAATTTCTTGGGAGATTTTCGATTATTTCTAACTGTGGAGGATAAGAGGGAAAGACTATGTTGGCAGCACTGAACAAAGGCTTCAAATAGACCATTTTAACATACATTTGCCACTTTATATGTGCAGTAATTGTGAAATGGTTTGCATGTCCCAGAAACGGTTACTCCATATTCGCCGAACAGGCCTAACAATGTCTTGAAATTACAGCGCCATGGAAACACTTGTGAAATTAAGCTGAAGCACATATTTGATGTTATCGATACATGAATCAACTCGTCTGGTGATTACAAAATTTCTTAGCCTGGCTGGAAACGCAGGTTTCTTACCTCAGTTCTTGAAATGGGTGAGATTGGTCACAGCCCCTGAGTAGCACTTATTTTCAAGGGAAACAAACACTCCAAAGAAAAGTGTGAGTAGTTTTTATATTCACATTTACGAATTGGGGAATTTGCCTTCCCTGTGTTGAACAGGCATCTTTTTTAGAGTACGTACAGTTAGCAGTAGCTCCTTCTGTGGCTTTTTGTCCAGGAAAATAGAAAAACAGCGTGTCATCTTCAAAGAGGGAACACAAAGTTAAGAAAAGCAATATGAAGAGCATCTTGTTCTTGCAGATTGTTATTTCATCTCTTCCTACTTCCATTTTGTGCATGTAACCAAATCAATTATTTTTTCTTTGTCAAGAGTGTTTTTATTAAACATGGAGATAATAAAATAAAAAAAACTCAAAGCCCGTGTGGAATGTATTTTCACTGCACATTCTATTCTGAAAAGGTTGTATCTGACAGATTATGATCCCAGAATAAACCATAATATCTCTAAAATAACCTTCTGCTGGTCAATATTATTTATTGCATTAAAAAAAACTTCCCTGCAGTAGACTTACAATAGAATATAGAAAAGGAATTCAAGTCACAGGTTGTCAAAGTGGGTACAAACATCTCCCAAGCAGACTGTATGGTTGGAGTCAGGCGTCCCATGTATTTTTTTTTCTCCAAACAACCAAAACTGCAAAGGTACAAAATGGCAAAGAGGGAAAATAACCGTGAGATAGAAATGATTATCTCTCTCATCTAATCAGATTTTACTCAAGCATATACCCTTGATTTGGTGAAAGGTTTCAGTTTTATTTTGTTTGAGGGCATTGACATGCATTCACTGCAGCTTTGACTTGCTCTGCAGACCAGGTCCGCCTGACGTGAGAGCGTAAATGTCAGGCATGTCACTCCAAGTTTCTTCAGAACACGTTTCACTCATAGCAACCTTTAACCTTCTCCGGATCAAGATCTTCTCCAGATCTAAATCAGTGGCAGAAATTGGACAAATAGCTTAGCCAGACTGAGTGTCGTGTCCCGGTGAGAAAATCGTGTCCGTAGCGCTGGTTGGAGACATGTGCCCCTTCATGTTATCCGTCTTCCGGTTAGCTTTGAGCGGCACACACAGACAGAAAACAGAGGGTGGCCGGAGCGAAGCAGACGAAGTAAAAGCAGGATAAGAACAATTACAATCCACTGTTTCTTCTTCTGTCCAAAAATATTCTAATATGTTTTAACTTATCCATGTCTTAGGCACTACAGAGAAAATTTAGTTTCAATCATAGTGACTGGGTCCCTTGATCTGATTTCTCCTACTCTAGTTTGTTTTGACTTCAGTTAGACTAAGGCGCATACGTACATTTCAAAAGTTCGATTTCAGTCGGACTAAGGCAATAATTGACTTTCTCTTTCTGCATGTAAACACACTGAATGACAGTGTTTACTGCTGTGGGATCACATGTAAGTGTGCCCACTTGGAGGAGTTGCCACCATGTGCTTTATTAAGCTCAAACGCATTTTACATTCAATAATCTAGATATTCTGAAATACATGTGGTGTGGACGTTACCACAAAGTCAGCCATCACAGATCTGTATGTGTCATTTATGACTAGTTCAGGTGAAAACACCATCGTCCTACATGTATACATTTGGCAGAGGCCCCAGAGGACCCTCTCCAGAGATTTTTTGGGGGGGTTTTAAAGCACAGCTCCAGCTAAAATAAATCCCCTCCTGGGAACACATCAGAGAGCAGCTACAAGAAAATTCTGGACCAACTTTCTGTCAAATTGTTCTGAATAACTCAGTGAGAAACAACTTATAAACTCCTAAGGACAGGAGGTGAACAAAATGTCAGAGTAATAAAAACTAGTATCAATGCCTCATTTGCTATCCCCTTTGGCAAAGCAAAGTATCATCCTTTTGGAAAGCAAGATAACGCAGTTCAAAGATTAAATTTTTCATAAGCTTCAATATCACACCTACTATCTTAACTTTTTTTTAAGTACCTTATTATCCTTGTCCTCTTTACATTTTTCATCGTGGTTAAGGGAAAACTGTCGCCACATATGTCCTGATACCCTTACACAACTACTGTGTACAACTCCAAATAATGATGAGACACATTCAAGTTCAGCCTGCAATCTGATCTTTAGCGACGGACCTAACCCTCCCCCTGGATTTTAAACAATCAGACATATGGCCTTGAGCAAACTCAAGGTCCGTAGACCAAATCTGGCTTGCCATAATGAATCATGTGCTCCAAAGTTAATCAGAATATTTTTTTCACACTTGTTTTAATGATCTTTTTTAGTGTTTTGCTGTGTGTCTGTGTTTTCAACAGGGTTTCCCACTGTTCCTCCTTCACATCGGAGATTCATGCAGGATGAAAAGTGTCTATTCCCTGTTGACCATTACCTGCTCGTCTCTCTTGATTTTTTTATTCGTATGAAAATTTGTAACCTCTCTGCAAAATGTATCTTCAGCTAAAGGGTCTAAATAACTTATAAAATAAATGTTAGGGAAAACGTACCAGGGTTCTCAGACTTTATAACAATGCAACACCGTACTACCTTTACCTCTATTTACTAAAAACTAAAACTAAAAGTAATAATAATGTTGTATTTTCTTTGGGGCTGCACAACGGTGCACTTGGTAGCATGAAGGCTCGGCTTTGAATAGCGGCCTGGGGGCTTTTTGCATTAAGTTTGCATGTCCCTGTACCGATTTCTTCCCACAGTCCAAAAGCAGGAATGTTAGAGTAATTGGTCTTTCTAAATTGTCCATAGGTATGAGTATGTGCATGCATGGTTGTTTGTCCTGTGTGTCTCTCTCACGCCCTGCGATGGACTGGTGAAGAGTCCAGGATGTACCCTGCCTCTCACCCAATGACCGCTGGAGACCTGCAACCCTTTAAGGATTAACAGAATAGATGGATGGATGGATGGATGGATCCATGATTTTGCTATGAAGCTAATGCTAAATTGACTGGAGTGTAGCTCGTACAAGAGATCATCAAACAAATTAAACAAATGTTCTAGTCTTGGGTCCATAGATTACTTTGATGGTGTTAATACTACAAATGGCTTTAAAGCTGACTTATAAACTTCTGTATAATCCATTCTTTTCAATAATCACAGTATTTCAAAGACAGCTTACAAATATAGAGTGGGGCAAAAAAAAGTATTTAGTCAGCCACTGATTGTGCAAGTTCTCCCACTTAAAATGATGACAGAGGTCGTTATTTTCATCATAGGTACACTTCAACTGTGAGAGACAGAATGTGAAAAAAAAATCCAGGAATTCACATTGTAGGATTTTTAAAGTATTTATTTATAAATTATGGTGGGAAATAAGTATTTGGTCAATAACAAAAATTCAACTCAATACTTTGTAATATAATCTTTGTTGGCAATAACAGAGGTCAAACGATTACTATAGGTCTTTACCAGGTTTGCACACACAGTAGCTGGTATTTTGGCCCATTCCTCCATGCAGATCTTCTCGAGAGCAGTGATGTTTTGGGGCTGTCGCCGAGCAACACGGACTTTCAACTCCCTCCACAGATTTTCTATGGGGTTGAGGTCTGGAGACTGGCTAGGCCACTCCAGGACTTTCAAATGCTTCTTACGGAGCCACTCCTTCGTTGCCCGGGCGGTGTGTTTGGGATCATTGTCATGTTGGAAGACCCAGCCACGTTTCATCTTCAAAGCTCTCACTGATGGAAGGAGGTTTTGGCTCAAAATCTCACGATACATGGCCCCATTCATTCTTTCCTTAACACGGATCAGTCGTCCTGTCCCCTTAGCAGAAAAACAGCCCCAAAGCATGATGTTTCCACCCCCATGCTTCACAGTAGGTATGGTGTTCTTGGGATGCAACTCAGTATTCTTCTTCCTCCAAACACGACGAGTTGAGTTTATACCAAAACGTTCTACTTTGGTTTCATCTGATCACATGACATTCTCCCAATCCTCTGCTGTATCATCCATGTGCTCTCTGGCAAACTTCAGACGGGCTTGGACATGCACTGGCTTAAGAAGGGGGACACGTCTGGCACTGCCGGTTTTGATTCCCTGTCGTTGTAGTGTGTTACTGATGGTAACCTTTGTTACTTTGGTCCTAGCTCTCTGCAGGTCATTCACCAGGTCCCCCCCGTGTGGTTCTGAGATTTTTGCTCACCGTTCTCATCATCATTTTGACCCCATGGGATTAGATCTTGCGTGGAGACCCAGATCAAGGGAGATTATCAGTGGTCTTGTATGTCTTCCATTTTCTGATAATTGCTCCCACAGTTATTTTTTTCACACCAAGCTGCTTGCCTATTGTAGATTCACTCTTCCCAGTCAGGTGCAGGTCTACAATTCTTTTCCTGGTGTCCTTCGAAAGCTCTTTGGTCTTGGCCATAGTGGAGTTTGGAGTCTGACTGTTTGAGGCTGTGGACAGGTGTCTTTTATACAGATAACGAGTTCAAACAGGTGCCATTAATACAGGTAACGAGTGGAGGACAGAAGACCTTCTTAAAGAAGAAGTTACAGGTCTGTGAGAGCCAGAGATCTTCCTTGTTTGAAGTGACCAAATACTTATTTTCCACCGTAATTTACAAATAAATTATTTAAAAATCCTACAATGTGAATTCCTGGATTTTTTTTTTCAAATTCTCACTCTCACAGTTGAATTGTACCTATGATGAAAATTACTGACCTCTATCATTATTTTAAGTGGGAGAACTTGCACAATCGGTGGCTGACTAAATACTTTTTTGCCCCACTGTATAATCACAAACAGGATGTTGTTTACACAACGCTAGCTGGCAGCTAGGTGCTTCGAGTTTAAAATATTTGCTATGTGTAAAATAGGCATTAACCACCATCTCAGCTGAATTACTGCAGAAGTAATCGTGTATAGTTATGCAGCCACCGTTATAGGGTTAACATTGTGTGGAACATATGTCACTTTAATTTTTCAAAAGATGTATAATTGTCTTGTTCATCACTTGACAAAAACATGGGATTTCAGCCTAACTGTAAGACACCGGCATGTCAGTGCTTGCATCATCAAAGCTGAAACATTCTAAGATTTATATTCTGCTTCCGCATGTCTTGTTTTTGCCACAACTTAGGTACATACAGAGGATGGTTTTAAAATGTAGCTATAAATCAGATCGTTATTAACTGTCCGGCGTCCTGCTTAGACAATTTTAAGTCATTACCGTAGGTCAAGTTTTTCTTCTACTGGTTCAAGAGCAGTTCACAAACTCCAGGACTGCTAATTTACTCAAGTGGTTGTCTTGTTTCCTTAGTACTTAGTCGTAAAAAGGTGGCATATTATGTTGTAGACCTATCCTAATTATCTCAGCATGAGTTAAACTCATTCTGAGTTCACAAACATAATGAAAGACATTTTTTTTCTTCTACTTGCCTGACTAAGTAGTTTTGTGAACCAACAACTGTTAGTTAAACTCACAGGATCTGTTACATTCGCAACCACAAACTTTACTGTTTTATGGGAAGATTTTATTTGGTAGACCAAAACAAAGTAGTGCATAGTTGTGAAGCAAAAGGAAAAGGACATATACCTTTCTTCTTAAAATACAGATTAAAACTCCAACATTTTGTGTGCACTAGTAAATCATCTTTAATCTAGATTGTATTAACTATCTTTTGTTACAATTACAGTTTTAAGTATTTTAAGGTATACTTGCTGACTTTGCACATTTGGAAACTTACCTTTTAAGCCATACTGTGCAAAGCCATTTCATTGTAGCTCTGATACAGCTTCTAATAGGTTTTCCTGTAGTATTGCCTTGTGTATATCTACTATCTCCATCTACTGTCCCATCAACTCTGAACAGATTATTTTTCTCTGCTGAAAAAAATCACCACAGCCCGATGCTGCCAACTCAATGTTTCAATATGGGAATAGGGAGTCAGGATGATTTCTAGCATTAGTTTCCTCCTTCGATTCTTTTTTGAAGAGATGACTTTCTTTTGTACAGACTACAGCAAACTGCAGATACGTCTTCTTATGACTTCTTTCAACAGTGATTTCTTCCTGTAACTCTTCCATCTAAGTAAGATTTTTTTGAAGAGTTTAAGTAACTGTCCAGTCAACAGATGAGCTTCATATCTCTCCAGCTCCTCCAAAACTACCAGAAGCCTCTTTTGGATGCTTTTCTAATTTATGCTCACCTTGCCCAGCCTGTCTGTGTAGGTAGATGCCCATGTACCGTAGTTTGCAGGTGCACCGGGCTGTTTCCATTTTTGGATAAACAGAACTCTGTGAAATTTTCACAGCTTGAGATATTTGTGTTTTTATTTTTGTTTCCTTTTTTTTTTTTTTCGAAATGTGTCTTGTCTGTGTGTTTCAAAAACATTTTTGTTGCAAACCCAGTATACATTTGTTTGTATGATGTTTTTTTTTTTTTTTTTTACTTCTTTAAGGCCGATCTTTATTTATATTTTTGTCCTACTTTGCTTTGTTTTTGTATATTCTGCAATGTTAGATTTTCGTCTGTCTCCTCCTGACACAATTCTGGTTCTGGTTCTAACTGGGACATCTGCATTGTATCAATCTTTAATGATCATCATCCCATAGAAAGGTTCACTTCTCAGATCCATCTTTTTATTATTATTTTGTGAATTAGGGTTTATTAGAAGTGCAAATTGTTTCCTTCTTTCTCGTATGTAATGTACTCCAGAACTCGGGTTTTTTGAGATTCCCAGTCTCACCAACACAGTTTGTTTACCTTGCTTATGTTCCTCCTGACTTTCTGTATTTGTCCCCTAATGCATAAACAGCATATTTCAATTTAGAGAGTTACCATTAACATAATGCAATTCAGTGACCTAGTGTCAGTTGGTGCCAAAATCTGAAAATAACCCCTTGCCAGCAATCACCTGAAACGCTCTTAGCGAGGCTGCTGAATTACTCCGAAGCAAGTTGGGTTTGAGAAAGATTTTCCATATGGGTATTAAACCTAAGTATGGTCAATTTAGCTTGAAGTTAAGGCACTGTTTTCGCAAATTAGGAAATTAAAAGCTGCCATGCATAATGTAAAGTACACATTGCATTCCATGTTCTGACATGAGTTGAGTACCTGGGGGGGGGGGGGGGGGAATCTTGCCTTTTTTGCAGTAGAGGGTACTCAAATTCTGAGCTTTTTTACTGAGTGACTGACTGTCCTTTGTGAGTAAAAGGAGCGTTTCCCGTCATGAAGAAGATTGAAAGGTAAATATACATACTAAGAATTTTTGTTGCACAGCCAAGTACTTCCAGTCAAAATAGCATTCCACCCTAAAGCCATGCTGTGACTTCATTTTCCATATTCCTTTTTTTACTCTAACACCATTTTACTGTTTTTTTTGCAGCATAATGTCAGAGACAGGCACTTGTTAGGCTTCTTCAAGCTCGTTTGAGTTTAAAATCATTCTCGTTTCTTGGGTAAAAGGCATGCAGATTTTTAAGAAAAGTTGAGGATTAATGACCAAGCCATTATTTCTCCCCGAAAGGGGTTATTTGCACTGAGCTACCATGTGAGTAAAAAGTGGTGCGATATGAAAATGATGTTAATGCTATCTCATGAAAACAAGTCAAACCCAGAAACGACACTTCAAGTTAATTTAAATTACTAAAGTACAGCACACTTTGGCTGTCTCTGCCTACAGGCAACCTGAGAAGGCATGCATATCAGGAAGAGCTCTGCCAGAAGCTGTCAGAACTTTCTAGCTCATCTCAGTACTTTAGATTAAACCCATAATTAGAAATCTACAGAAACCCCTGAGCTGCAGTGATACTGAGACAAAACCCAAGCGATCGAATCATGTCAGACGGTGTTGTTTTAGTATTTCATGCTATTGAGGTCAGATACTGACAGAAAAAGGAATGAGAAATGTGGAATTTCTGCACATCGTCAATCACTCTGATACACATTGCAGACAGTGGTTTATGTAAGGCTTATGTAACATAGTCCTTCATGTTCCATTTGCCAATTTTAACCCTGCTTTCATAATCTGAGAGGCCACTTAAAAGAAAAGAGAATATTCATTATAATTTGGTTTAAATGCTCAATTACTGGAAATGCTACAATAAAAGTATGATAGAATTAATGAGCATGGGAAGTGTAATTTGAGAGAAATAATATTTTAGATTTAATTTGTCTCAGAAGAGCTAGATGTGGATGTGCTGGCGGTTTCATTATCTTCTGTTTTACAAAATTTTTTGGAAAATGAGGAGACAAGTTGTGGCCAAAGGAAATGTTTTGCCAATTTTGATTTATCAATCTCACTCTTTTAAAATGTTACGCTTTTGTTTAGAAAAAAATTTGATCACTCTGCAATATGAATTCTAAACAAAAAATAATTTTGTTTTTGGATAAGGCTCATGATCTCGCATACGGAAGGATTTGGCTCAGAACTTAATTTTTTTTCTTTTTTTTTAAATACTGGTGAAAACTTAAGCAAATATTTTTCCATTTTAGCCGTCTATATATATGATACTTTGCTAGTTGTTTTTTTTCTTTTATGTAAACCCTTTAGGATTAAATCAGGCTCTAATAGTGCAGAGATTCTTTGACTAATAAGAAAATGATTCTCAGATGATTCTTAGGTAGTTTCAGTGGTTTCAGAGAGGTATTTACTAATACCTCAATTACACTAATTGGTTCTTCCTTTTGTTTTAATGGCTTATAAACATAGCTAGACTGATGCTAAAAAATAAATCAACTCAAACTCTGAAAAACAAAATGGCACAAACATCTCTTTTTTCTTTGATCGTTTTGTTCAAAACGCAATTTAAAGTGGATGAAATTTACTCTCACAACAAAACTATTTTGGCTTTTCATGCAAAGGACTCAGAGATGTTATTGTCGCTGTGAGTCTATAGGCTAGATTATAGCCAAACAAGGAAAACACACACAAAATGCAGCTATTTTGTGTGCTTATGCAATTTTACCTGCATTCTGTAGCTGCAGAAAACTTCTGAACCCTATTGGATAATTAAGCAAGAAAAACAAAAGCACAGTGACAACCCATGAAGAGGCATGCTATAATCGACAGACTTTATAACCTGCAGTTGGCTGCTAACAACCACATCATCTGTCATGGCTTCTAAAAAATAATTGGCATGCAGAAATATGCTACTAATGATGGCTCCAGTCCAACCATTTCGCTCCAACATGACTGCACATGGAACATGATCCAAACTATGTTATTAATAAAAACATGAGAAGCAAGGTGCAATCTAGTGAATGCAGCACCCGATTCAGATCGGCACAAGTCAGAGAATACACTTATGGACATTGTAGTGCGTCTATTGTATATAGCAGTCAGATGGTTTGGCTGGTTTGCCAACTTACTAGCAAAATAAGATGGAGCAGCATCATTTTATTTTAATCGTGACAAACAAAACAAAAACAAGAAAAACAAAATTTTGTCCATTCATGCACAGAACAAATAGGCGGAGCCACCAGATCCATTACTAGGGGAGATTGCAGCCTCCCAAATCGGAGGACTGCATTTGCGGAATCAGCTTTCTCTTTTAGAGCAACTAAAGCGTGGAACACTCTTCCCAGTAACATAAAAAGTGTTACAGATTTCCATACTTTCTCACATGAAGTGAAGAAATTGATTTTTTCTGTCTGTGTGTATGCACATGTGTACATTCCTGTTATTTCTATGTTATTTTATCCTATTTTATTTCTTCTCACCTGCCCAGGGACTACAGATGGAAATTAGCACTTTGCTATAATATGGTATAAACCATCTTTTTACTTTTTGTGACTAATGAACCTTGTACATGGTCCCTGTCTTAAATAAAACAAATAAAAATGAACTAAACTAAACAAGTGTGGAAATCAATCAAATGGAATGGAAGAAAAAAAGATTCATACCAGTTTAAGTTATGAAGACTATCACTACCATCGTCACTGCTTGTTTAAGCCTCTCGGTAGCATCCATTATGGTTCATTGATCATCAGGATCATATTCTGGCTCAGGCATATAACGCATATAAGGTGCACCTTGCAGTAGCATGGCTTACTCTGCCAAAACTGCCTTAATCCTCAAGTAAAAAGTTTGTCTGATGGATGAAAATGCTTTGGAATCCATCAAGGACTCTGGAAAAAGCCTATTATCCAGGGTAGTGTTCACAAAGGCCAACAAATCACCCTGACACCAGGATCTTTGTGTAAGCCCTCCATGTTTACAACTATTCCTCCAATCCACTGCCTTACCGTTGGAGCCCCTTCTGACATGGGATTTTCACTACACAGTGGGGTTTTTTTTAAACATATTTTTGGAAATCCTGTACAAGAAGAGTAGTTAGTTTTTTTTTTATATAACAGCGCTTTCTTTTTTAATAACTTTACAGTCTCTAAGAAGGAAGTGTGCGCTTTTAACGCACCTGATATTGCAGAACTTATAATTCTAGCAAAGGCAAGCTGTCACAAATATTCCAGAAATAAAATTAATGGCACGGACGTTTTCATCTTCTCAGGTTACTGGGCTTTTTGCTTTTCTATCTGATGGGCTATAAGGTTTTCCACCAGTGGTTTTTAAACTTCTTTACAACTTTACCATTCTGTTGATGCTTCATTAACAACTTGACATCAGTCACTTTCCAAAGGTGAAGAATTTATCAAACTGTAATAAAAGATGTTTTGAAATTATTGCTTCTTGTTTAAACGTCAAACAGAAATACCATTTATAGGAAAGGAGAAGATTTTGGTATTTCCAAACACTCTAACCATGTGGTTACCATGTGAAAGCTGTTTTTCTCAAGCCTAATTCCTCCTTGTCAAAAACTCTGAATAATCACCCCTGCTGTGGAAAGAATGAGAGCAGTACTCTCAGCAGGGGAAGGCGATCTAATGACGTCTGCTGTTTCCTCAGGAAAGATATGCACACATTGTAACACTCTGGGTCTAACACATTAGATCAGCCTTAACATGTTGGCCCCTGTTAAAAAAAAAAAACGAAATACTTATTTTCTTGTTGAATCCTTCTACAGTAGCTAACTGGAAAAGGTCAACCCTGTCATTAGATTGGTCTCTATTTCAAACTGTAACTACCGGTAGAATGTTTAAATATTTCTCGTTGTATTTCTGTTGAACTCAAATTAGTAGCTTTGTGCATAGAAAAGTAAATATTTTAATATATTACAGGTCTAGCCTGTTTATAGTCGCAGTTTACATTACTCATTGCATTGTATATTTTTTACTTCTTTTGAACTAAACTTGACTTCCTACCACATTAAGAAAAATTACACAATCATCTGAAAATAAAAAAAAAAATCTAATTTCAACAGCTGTTCCTGAAATCAAATCACCGAATCGTGCATTTAAACCTTGAAATTTCTGGACAACTCTTCTGAGCCCCAGCTGTCCAGCATTTTCGCACAGACAAATGTTTTACTCGAGATATACCACATTTGTGGGAGAGCTTTTGTTACTAGTTTATCTTCAGATGTCAAAATTTAATACCCCTCCAGTTATCCACATGAGTTTGAATGTTTGTGATAAACTGGAGCATTATATGTTCCCTTTTAGGACAGTGGAAACTGTTCTTTCTTAAGCTAAAAAAATGTCTGAGTAATCCCCCTTTGGATTTACTAGAAAATGCATCATCGCCTAAAAGAAAACAGGACTGCTTTTTAAAGCTCATGAAGGTTTTTATTTTTTATTTTTATATATATATGTGATCAGAACAAAGAGGAGCAACTAACATCCTTTAAAAGACCCAACACTCACTATAATCTTGATAAATAATCGCATTTCAACTTTTGCATCAATATTTTCTAAATACTAATATGTTATTTTTCTTAAATTAAGTACATTTTCTAAATAATAATACTTCATACTGTTGAACTTCTTATTGCACGGACTTATTAATTTAATTCAAAATATAGGGCATTCAAACCTTATACTTCTTCCATCCATCCATCCATCCATTTTCTTAACCGCTTAATCCTTAATGGGTCGCGGGGGGGCTGGTGCCTATCTCCAGCTGTCAACGGGCGAGAGGTACACCCTGGACAGGTCGCCAGTCCATCTCAGTATTCCTCTTCCATTACAACATTTTTTTTTCTATTTTCAAGCTAATAAACATGAAACATCTGGAAAGGGAAGTATAGTGACAACATTTTTGGCTCATTCTAAGCGGAAGGCTGTTTCATCACCTTAACAAGTGTCTGATTCATTCTTGATGCATTTCTTGCATCTGATGACTTCATTCATTTTCACATAGCCTACTATCAGATGCATTTGCACTGGGTTGATAGAGCTGTATTGCTCCACTTTATGCATTTATTATTTTGCTTGTTCTAACGTGAGTTTCTATTAAACTGCATCTTTTACCTACTTACTAGATGTGCCAGTGCACCACATTACACTCAAATTAGACGGTTCCTTTTGGATGCCGAGCTGTGTTGCGTACTGGCATTAGAATATTTGATCAACTTCAACAAAAATGAATCATCAGGTACTTCATTACAGAACACACTATGATGTAATCCCACGATTAAATTTCCTTTTTCTAGATGCCAGTTGATGAGTTCTACCCTCAACAAAAATTGTTAAATGTTGGCCATTTAATCAACTCTACTCATCTTGTTTATGTGCACCGACACAAAGATTGTTTCTTGATTATTTCATGATTTACCATAAAACTAGACAGAAAAATAAAGCTAAACATTACCTATCTGTGATTACTCCAACCCTTTCCTATGGTTATGAGATAAGGGGATTGACAGTAGGAACAAGCTTTTGGATATTGTCATGTTGTGTTGAAAGTTGACTCAGCAGGCGACAGGATGAATTAAGATCCACTTTATTTCTGGCAGGACTCATGAAAACACAGAGCAGTGACCACAGACGAGAGACTGACCATGAACTGACTACGGACTGACAAAGAAACCATGAAGACGACAAAGCGAAGACACAAGGGAAGCAGGGAACATAAATACACTGTGGAGTAATTAAGGTAACGAGATACACCGGTGAACAATTAGACACAAACAGGGGAAACGAGGACCGATCCTGACAGATATAAGTATCTGAAGTTTGCTTTGTTTTTAGGATGGCAGGACTCAGCCTTAACATAAGGGAGAAGCTGGACCACTGCTCCTCTGCATCGAACGGAGACAATTATAGTGGTTCCATTGTAGCTCTGGCTGCATGATGACTGCCATTTTTTTTTTTTTTTTTTTTTACGAAAAGGTGAACCTCCACCCCAGTCTCAAGTCTTTTGCGGCATTTTACAGGTTTTCTTCCAGGACTGCATTGAGTTTTAGATCCATCCAACTTTTCATCTACGCTGCTTCAAGTTTCCCTGTCACTGCTGGAGGAAGCCATCTCCACAGCATGATGCTGCCACCACCATGCGATACAAAGAGAAAGACATGTTCAGGGTAGCGATTTCCACCGAAAATATTGTTCAAGTGCTCCAGAAAAAGGATATTTTGCTCTGATCGGACCAGATCGCCTTTTTCAGTTTTTTTTTTTTTACTTCTGATCAACTGTAAATAGGACTTCTTGTTATAATAGTTTTCTTTTTAACAGTATTCCCTAAAGAAAATACTTAACAGATTCTTCCAACTGAGCTGTTGAGTTCTAGAGCCCCGCCCTATAGAGTGACTATTACCCTCTTGGTTAATTCCCCAGTCTATCAGTTTGGTAGAAAGCTCATTCCTTGTTATGTTCACATGTGAACTAAACTCTTCCCTTTTTCAGATAATCGACTGAACATCGATCTCCATGAGATGTTCAAACCTTGCTTTATTATTTTATTACTTAACCCTGATTTAAACAAGAAACACTGTATATCCTTAGAATAATTAAATAGACTTTGCAGTGCGACTGTTTTAAAGCATATTAGAGTGTCAGTAACGTGTTTCCATTTATGTTGGTAGTTAATGTCAAATCCTAATTAAGTACACTAAAGTATGTGGTTAAAATGTGCAAAATGTGAAAAAGATCAAGGATGTGAATAATTTTGCAAGGAACTGCAGTTTTCTAAAATAATGTGTTAACATTTTCTTTAAAATCCAATCCAATGCGCTGTTATTAAGTATTATAAACTGCTGGTATAATCTTTACTGACAGTATTGTGACTATTGGGAGTTATTTCTTATTTTAAATCTAGCCAAAGTTAAGATTTACCATATAGCAAATGTAGAATATTTTAGTCAAATGTCATTTGCTATTAAAACTATAACATTTTTAAAAGTGTGCCCCTCGACTATAAATACAGGTCTGGTTTACAAAGGGGCATTTCAGGTTTATATGTGGTCACTTGTATATTTCTCAGGAGCCTAATAAACTTAAACCATATACGCCAACTTGCCACGGTTGTGCGAATTAACGCAAACTTGGTCTTGGTTCTGGCTTGGTTCTGACTGAGGCTTTTTACAGGCTGTCCACGGTGGCAGTCTGGATCAGACTGAATGCAGCCTTTTGAATATGACGAAGGGGTTGTAATTTGAGAGTAGCACAGAGGTATTATTAGTCAAAAACTCAAGCGCGGCTCATGAAACGTCCAGATGTTGCGTTTGAGGCACCAGGCAGAGTCGGGACTTCAGCCACGCCGAGGCAAACTTTTTTTTCTTTATTCAGCGTTCTCCTAATCGCCAACAGTGATGCAAGTTGTCAGGCTTAGTTAAAAGACAGGAAAGAGAAGTCGAGAAACAATTTCACGCCACTTTTTTTGGGGTTTTTTTTGTGAGCTGGACGTTAAAACTACAGCCAACTGCGCCGTTTGGAACCTGTTTGCAGCCTTTGTTTGCGCTGAAATGAAATAGCCCTTAAAAGTGCATTTTATCAAGTATTTAAACCCATCTTTTTTGTTTTGTTTTTTCTTACACGCTGGAGCAAGTTCGCATAATGGCTTTTGTTCACTTGCTCTTAAGCGCCTGGATGTTGTCGCAGCCGGCGTTCGGAGCTTTTTACTGGGGACCATTGCATCCGGAGATGTCTAATGGCACTTTTCATCATTATTTTGTGCCGGACGGTGATTATGAGGAAAATGACGACCCAGAGAAGTGCCAAATGCTTTTTAAGATGACCGACGAGCGAAAGTGCAGCCTGGACGAGGACCAGGACTCTGTCATAAGGGACGACTTCACCCTCATCAAGCGGCAGATCGAGGACTCTGCGCGGGTCCTGGAGGGGATGGGGAAGAGCATCTCCTACGACCTGGACGGCGAGGACAGCTACGGGAAGTATCTGCGAAGGGAGACGGCCCAGATCGGCGAGGCGTTCACAAACTCGGAGAAATCTCTGCTGGAGCTGGAGGTGAAGTTCAAGCAGAGCCAGGAGAGCGAGCTGAAGGAGGAGCACCGGCTCGGTGACGACTTTCTCACCATGATCGTGCACACGCGGGACGCCCTGAAGGAGACCCTGGACATCTCCCTGGGTCTGAAGGACAAACACGAGCTGCTTTCTCTGATCATCCGCAGCCACGGGACGAGATTGAGCAGACTGAAAAACGAGTACCTCAAATTCTAATAGGAAAACGATCCCTTCGAACTTCCTATCACATCTCTTTTAAAGATTACTGGTTTTCATGGTGGAGGGCGACCAGGGCCTGATTTAGGACGGTATGGGGCCCTGAGCTACACTTACTATCCACATTTTGTGCCCTATCCACACATAATTCACGATTTTTCTATATGCATTTTTTATAGATTAATTATCAAGGGGCTTAAGCATCATACAAGCAAAATGTGGGTATTTCTGCCCAAATCCTTGCATTTCTAATTTCTAAAAGGTTTTCGTAAGCCTGCAATAATTTATAGAAATCTCAATATAGGCTAATATAAAAAGAAAATTATAATAAATGTCAGTGCGGACCCAATGTATAAAAGGCTTCTGCTTTGGGCTGAAAGACCACCAGAAAGCCCTAAAGAGCATTCAGTATATCTACATCGACTCTTCAGATTTGTAGAACATCTGTAGAAATTGATTATTTAGGCATAGCACAATAAAAATGATTTGCAATTTAATTATGCAGAGGATATTCAAGACTTGTATTGTGTGCTGACTGGTAGCTATAGTTTCATTAAGCTATCATTTGTTGATAATTTTAGTAGCATTTTCGGAAAGCTCTAACTGCAAATCAATTAATAAATGACAATTTTCCGTTGTTGCTTCTAAGAATATCCAGTTAGATTAACCCTTTCTTTCCAACTCTAATTGAGTCTCTTTTTTTAAGAACTGCACCCTGGAGTCAGCTGTATGAGTTTGCTCCAATAAAACAGATTTTATTTTTTCCCCCACAATTTATGTACTTATTTTAATTACATGAATATCATGATTTGAACATTTAGGGGTCAAATAAACATCTTCTGTGTTCATTTAGATTAACTGTTAGTTACAGAAAATGTTGAAATTTACACTGTCAAGTTTGAAAAGTTCAAGTTTTCTTGGTGCTGTGGTGGGTGCTACACTGACCAGCTGTAGCATCGCAAAACAATTTCTGCATAAGGCCCCATGGAGTCTTTGGCTAACTGTTCCAACCACATCAAGTCCATATGTGACGACGTATATACATCAAAAAATGAGAGAAATGAATGGAACACACACAGCTTGCTTCTATTATATTGGATTTCATAATTTTCAAATAGCTTGTTATTCATTTTCTATATGAAAATTCAACATAATATACGACCTCATAGTGATATAGGCTTGCACAGCATATGGAAAGTTATAATATGCCATAGATTCAAAACTTCTGTTCATCAAAGAAGAAAAAGATATAGATATTTTGAGGCACTGGACTATTGCCTCATTAAACCATTACTAAACTCGCACCCAGGTTATAAAAAAAAAAAAAACTGGGGTTTTACTTTTGAGAATTAAAGGATGGATTTACCTTTACTTATTTTAGAAATGGAGATAAATGTAGTCTTAGAAATTAGAAAACTGTTTAAATATGTATAGAAAGTGAATAAAATTAAAAAAACTAAACAAAAATTTTGTGGTCAGTTCAATGAATTTATCTATTTTTAAATTAATAAAACGGAATAAAATTGCATCTATCAATAGGTGCAGGTCCCTATATATAGTGACTTTTCAGGCAGTAAAAACGTAGAATTTTACAGAAGAAAAAAAAGCAATCTGGACATGCAATTTTTAAACTATTTCAGTTTTGAGGTAAGGTAATTATAAACTTTTTTTTTTTTTTTTACTTTACTCGATTGTATCCAGTAAAGTAAAGCGGGGTCATATGGAAAAATCTCAATGGATCAAACTTCCAGAAATACTGGTCAGAAAAAAAAAAAATCAAAATAGCAATACTGTGACAAAGCAAATGAAAACTCTCCACGTATTTGACGGACAATGATTTGCACACAGAAAAATATCAAAAAATCAAACACCAAATGAGATACGGGTAGCTGTATTTCCCAAATACTTCCCACATGTGTCAAATATTGTCATAATGGCAATCAATTTGTTTGTGGATGGATGGATGGATGGATTTGTTAATAGAACAGAACAAACACGAGAGTAAAGTAAGTTTCTAATATGTTTTGCTGATTTGTTTGGGCATAAAATTTAAATCTGATAACATTGCCCAGTTTATTTATTAGTGTCTGTACTTTGTCCCGAATGCCTTCTGTTCGCTTTGGTTTTGCCTTTGAATGCTCTATATTTAGCAGTGAAACAGCTTTTCATGGTCAGGATGAATGGTCCTAGTATGAGGAACAATAGTTATGTCTCTTTGAGCCTCACAAAGAATGTCTTTCTACGAAAATCGAAGAATGTTTACATGCACATCGAAGCATCGGTTGTAATTGTCTCTGGTTCTGTTTTATTGGCTTGCAAATGTTGCACACTTTTTACTGTCTCAGTGCTAAATGTTATGACTTATGTTTAAAAAAGGAAGCCCTTCACTGTGTTGTTTTGTACAAGGAGTGTATACTTGTAAAATATACAGGTTATTATTAGAAGTAAATACTGTGAGTACCTTTATAACAGAATATCCTAATCTGTATTTGTCTTTATGTACATGTTTTCAGCTCAAGGAACGAAAATATCTGTTTATGTTTAGGTGTAATACTTTTACAGACAAGACTGCAGGCAGCACTCATGTAATTTTTAGTTTAAAGAATAATCTGTATGACAACATACTTAATCATCTGTATTGTGACTTTTAAAATAAAGTAATTAAGTACAAAGGACGCTTTTGTTATGGGTTCCAACATGAATAAAAGCACTTGCCCCAGCATTCCTGTTTTTATCCAGTAGTTTGTAATGTCCCCATAATGCAATACTGGGGTCCTGTGGTACATGGGGGTGTTTCCTGCAATGACGCAGTGGCACACAAATAATTTATAACATAACAAAAAATCTTGCCATACGATTGAACATTACAAGGTTCTCTGCATGTTGGTGTAACAAGACTTTTAGGTCTGCTAAGAATTATATTCTCAGGCACTGCTGGCCTCCTAATTACACGTTCTTTGAAGAAAGAAGCTGCTTATTGGTATTTACGGGGGAACGAAGATGTAAGGAGTGTTTTAGGTGCTGTGGTCGGCCTTACAGACAGCCCGTTTGTTGTCATCCTCTGAGCTCTAATCTACTATTTGTTTGTTTGTTCTAACCACGGTTTGCACTTTGAAGGTCACAGATAATGTTGCATAAACACTCTGACACGTTAAGTCAAAGGAATAAAAATGTCATAACTACATGATGTCGAATGCCAGGGGCTGTAAATTATATAACAGTGCAGTTTTGCTCTCAAAGACTTTGTGCCGAGCGATTACACAGAACATGTAATATACAGCTGAGGAACCTTTAACCCACTTTGTATGTCTCTAAGAAATAAGTTTTCTAGCATATTTTACAGTTTAGGTAGTACCGTGAAACAATTAGCCTTCAAAGTGTGGAGCTTGCCTAAATTTGTATTCAATATTGATTCTAATGCTACATAATTTTACCCTTTATAATGAGAGGTTAGTATATATTTTACTCAGATCAATTACTACGGTGAAGTTTTCATGTTAATTTAAATAAACTTTACAGGAAGTCACCAAAAATCCCTAATGTAGATCTGTCCCTGATTTATAATTGTCTCACTAAATGTATTGCAAAAATGATTTGCAGCTATATTGTGGCAGTGTGTTTCATGCAGATATGGGTAGTTGTACTCAAATAAGAGTAGCACTACTTCAGCATACTCTTCCTCAAGTAAAAGTAGAAAGTGGTCCTCTAAGATTATACTCAAGAAAGAGTGAAAAACTATTCTGTAAATAGCCTACTCAAGTACCCACGCTTATTAAAGACCCATTATTTTTATTTCAGTTACCTACAGATTGGTTCCCCGATTTTGTTTTCTTCTTTTCCCTTTTTATAAATGTTACTCTTATATTACCTTTTTGTTTAGTTTTTAACTTTTTTAACATGCTATCTTTCATTGTACTCTTTAATATTGTTTTTACTTCATCCCTGACTGTTCGGCACTTTGGTCAGCCATATGGCTGTTTTTAAAGTGCTTTATGAATAAAGGTGCTTTGGTATGATCATAATATCGGACTTAATAGTTCTAAATTATGTCAACACAAAATATAGTTATGTGAAAATGATGATGTTTTAAAGACTAAAATGAAAAAAAAATAAAAAATAAATAGCATAATTACAAAATAACATTCAAACAGAACAATCACTTTTCCTAATAAATGTTCTTTCAATATAAAATTTATGAAGCTATATCTAGAGTACGTAATGTGTATGTTACTTCAGGGTAAAGTACTTTCAGGGACAATATTTACTGAGTCTTTTTGACCTCCAAGTAGAACATTGGGCTCAGCAGATATAATGGAACTTTAAAACAATGAGGCCTGTGTACAAACCAGAATTCTCTGAAATCTAGGTCTGTACATTTGTGGCTAAAATATGTTTTGTTCATTATTTAGTGGCAGTTTTAGTAGTTACAGTATCCAAAATTGAATTTCCTACTGTTGTGAATCTGCCCAACATTTGAAAATAAACCCTATCTGATTCTGAATTCTGGCGATACTTCCCAATAATATTGCTCAAGTAGTAAAAAGTATGGTGTAGTAAGCACCCCTAAAAGTATGGTTTCCCCAAGAAAGTTGCTCAATCAAATGTAACTGAGTAAATGGAACTAGTTACTACCCACCTCTGGTTTCATGTCAGTGCATTTAGCCAAAATGAGTCTTTAACCCAATGACCCTTTTCCTGTTACACAACAAACCTACGTGCTGTAAAGGTGAATGAGTTGTAATCATTTCTCACTCATGAAGCTTATCTCTGCTCTATGCTGAGTCTGGCAACTGTCTAGTATCCTGGGTTAATTATTGCAAAATGATGCTTTTAAAGCATGGTGACTCGGATGTAAGCATGTGCCATTTCAATTAAATCCGTGTTGTAACTCATTGTAACACATCCTTCTTCTTGCAAGTGAAAAGAGGTAAGTCTCAACAATCAAAAGCTTATATATGATATCCTCATTTATGGTTTTTAGTATTCTTGTGTTGCATAATTAGAGGAGATATTGTACATACCAAAAATCCAGATGAACATAAATTTATGATGCAAATTGGAAAGAATTTCCACTAAACTTAGTGACTTTATATAGGTAAATCAAAAACTGAATATAGAAGGACTGAAATGTTGATCCAATGCACATGGCTTGTGACTGTGGCTCACTAGGCAGTAGTTGGCCTGTAATTGGAATGTTGTAGGTTCACATCCACCTTTTGCCTGTCGTTTATAGATGTGCACCTGGGCAAGTTTTAAGCTTGCCTACCGATCTGCTTAGCTGTAAATAAATGTCTGCGTGTTTGCAAATGTGAATGTGGCTCTAGTGTAAAGCGAGTGGCCAGTATGACTATAAAGGTGCTATATAAGTTCAGTCCATTTACCATTTGTAAAATGGCTCAAACTCACTTGATGGAGTTCTCATATAAACCTTAATTTCAAATTTTGCTACAGATTCTTCTTAGGATTTTCCTCTGGACTTTGACTCAGCCTTTCTTATAAACAGGTATGCTCTGATTTCTAATCAAGCATTGGATTATACCTCTGGTTGTTGTCTTGTGGGAAATTGAGTTTCTGTTAACCCAAAGTGTTTTACATGAAAGGCCAAAAACATGGATCTTCCTGGCCAGGCTTGTGAAGTGCACAACTAATAGTTGAATTTGCATCAGATTGTCCCTCCGTAGCCATAATTGTATCCCCAACCTGTCAGCTGTATTCTTCGTGATTCCGCTTGTTCATTGACTTTTAACTATAAAGTACTTTTTCACTTCCTGCTGCCTTTAAGAAAAAGTATTTGATTGGTGAAAAAGATGCAAAATCCAGTGTTTTGCCATCCGTTATTAATTTACTAAACCTGGTACCAAAAAAAAAAAATCAACCAAAAGGCCCTTTTTGGTTATTAATAAACTGAAACCATTAAAATTATTCTCATAAATCAATTTTTTTTCTCGCAAAAAATATAACACTTACTCACACATTTTGACTTAAAATAATCTTGAAATATATTTCTAAGAACATTAAAGTAAACTGACAAACTAGGAATAAATGGGAACAAACTGTATTTAAAATACAATGTTGAACATAACCAAGTTGTTTCGCCCTGTCATTTTTAGAAAAAAACAACATGTGTTTGTGCTTCCTTGAATATTTTTGTCTTCCTTGATGGCAGTGAAGCAGCTTTCGTAGCCAAACTCTTCTCCAGGTTCAGTTTGTTTCTTTTCTTCAATTTGACCGCATCCATTGTAGAGGATGGACCTCTAACATGAATATCTGAAGAGAAATTAAAGAATCTGCTCTACAGCTTTCTCTTCCTGGCCAGGATGTTCCTTTTCACACAAAAATCCACTATACAAGTAGGGCTAAAATCATCCTAATATAGAGAAGACATTGCTGTTTTACATTTAAGTTTTAGATTAATAAAACTGAACAGCCTACAATGAGAGCCAGTCAACGTGGCATTTTCAGAAGGAAAATAATTGCACTTAATTTTTAAATGCGTAAATGTGGCACTTAAAGCTCTAGTTAATTCAGCCAGCACTACTCCTATATAGTCCACTACACCATCAAAGTCAAAGGAGACCCTAACACGAATTATGAGTGATTAACAACAGTTGAATAATCATGGCAACCTTTACATACAATAAATCTCAGCTGACACAGCAAACCTCAGTATTACACTGCCATCATACCACTTTCGTCCTCAATTATCAGTAGATGAGGGGTGGGGTACAACCTGGACAGGTCTCCAGTGCATCACAGAGATAGACATGTGCTCCTTGAGACCATTTAAACTAATATTCATGTACAGTGGGAGGAAGCTGTAGTACCCAGAAACAAATCACACATGCACAGGAGGGAGAACACACAAACTCTGTGCACACATATGTCAGGGCAGGATTTGAACCCAGGACCTTCCTGCTGTGAGGCAACAGTGCGACCGACGGTGCCACTGTGCAGCCAAGTTGGTGTCTGTTGACTTGTGAATTGTCATTTCCTTTTTCTCAGAAGGGTTTTTGGTGCAGAACAGCAAAACTGTTTCCACTGTCCTCCTTTTTGGAAAACTAAAATTCCCTTACTCCTGTAATTGTGATTTGGTTATTTTATCCTGTTTTCAACAGTATGCTCAATTTTCTTTGAACATTGCAAAGCCACCTGCAAGTGCTTTCTTCTCCCCACTGTTTCTGTCATCTTCCTCTGACCTTTTCTGTAATCACTGGTTTCATTTCTTCTTTACTGAATGGTTTCATTATATCAATTTGACAGATTTTGTAGCTTGTTTTGCAATTTCCTTTAATTAGGCCACTTGAATGTATTTATATAGAGGTAACTATAAATCCTATCGCTTGAATTCTTTACAGTTAGATTTCCAGTTAAAGGTCCGTCCTGCTGCCTGAAAGATAGTTTGTCAATAGCGATGCAATGATCACACTTTTTTCAAACCGATAAGATACCTTTACTTAGATCTGAGTACTTGCTCATTTCGAGTACCAATGCGAAAACTTGTAACACAAAAAAAGAAACGAATGGGAAGAGAAGTTTTATTTACTTTGCTTGTTACAAAAAGTAATGGTGAATTAGATAAAAAAACTACATTTTTTCAAGTAAAAAATAAACATTTTCAGTGAAATTATTGCAGTTTCCACATCTAAAGTATCGGTTCCTGGTATTGATTAACCGATACTGATACTGATACAAGTACAGTACTTAAGAACTGTATTGTATTGGTGCATCCCTATTTGTCAATCAATATATTGATGAACTGGAATCAGAGTAAACTAACTTCTTAATTTATAGACCTTCTCAATTCATCCCACAGCTAAGATGATTATGCTGCTATAGGCTTAGACTGTTGGAGGACAGACCGACAACTTTTCTTCACTCTTCTACTTTTCTCTTCTACTACTCTCCAGATATATTTTTTCTGCTGTTATTGTAATTGTTAACCCAGTTTTCTCTGGGTGTTGCTCTCCCCATAGAAGCTCCACATGGTCTGGTACCCTGCTCGACTACAGTGCCCCCTGCTGGATGGGGAACATCGGTCCAGATGATGCTCAAAGTCACCGAGCATCCTCCATGCTGTCTCTTGTCTGTCTTCTCAGACCCCCAGATGGTCGTGGCAGATAACCGCTTGTACTGAGCCAGGTTCTGCCTGAAGGTTCTTCCTGTTAAAGGGGAGTTTTTCCTCTCCACTGTCACTACATGCTTGCTCGGTATGAGGGATTGCTGAGGAATTGCTGTGGTTGGAGTCTGCATGATCCAGGCAAAACCTCACGTCGATGACTCAACGCAATCTGCTGGGATTCCTTACATAGAAAACTTAACTGATTGGAATGTTTGTGCAATTGTATTGAGATGACTTTTGTTGTAAAGTGCCTTGAGATTACTTTTTTTTTTTATTGGCGCTAAATAAATAAAATTGACTTGAGTTGAATACTCCAGCTTCCTCCTGCAGTCCAATAACATGACCTTTAGGTTAATTGGCCCCCCCAAATTGTCCAAGTATGAGTATATGTCTATGGCTGTTATGTCTGGGTATGTCAGGGTATATATCCTGTATCCACAGAAAATGGATGGACAGATGGATTTCTGATCATGTCACACCCATGTTTTTATCTCTTTCTCTTTCCATCAGCAGATGGGAGGGGCTCCAACTGTTTTCACTGTTTTAACAAAAAAATAAATACTTTGAATCGAGATCTAGAGACAGGCCCACACACTATATCCTATTGTTAAGCGCAATTAATTATTATAGAGAAGATGCTATTTTCCTATTAGGATGCTGTATTTAACTCAAATTGAAGAATTTAAATATTCGATTCTTTCAAGCGAGTTTTTGTGGTGAAACTAACATTATTAAGAAACTAATTCATGGTTTCAGTGTGGAGGCAGGTCCAGGGTTGGTTATCAGCTGGATGTTTGACTGAAATAGAAATTAGAGCAAAGTTCACACACACACACACACACACACACGCGTAATGATTGTATTGTCCCTAGCCAGACCGGTACGGCCGACCTTTCACCCACTTTCCCTCTCAGGCTAACAGCTGCTGCGCTGCTAAAGACAAACAACCGGCCGTTATTCACAAACTACAGGTAATTTCTGTTGTTGGTGAGCCTTTTCTTTTCCTTTCTGCTCTTCCCCCCAGTGCCTCTTGAATACATAAACCTCGGTGGAAGCCCGGTAGATAAGCCAGCTGTGAGAAGAGTTTGTTTCGCTTTTAGCTTGTGAAACTGCATTCCGGATGTAGCTTTAAAAGCCCACGGCGGCTTCGAGCTAAAAACCGTGTTTTTAGCTGCTTCTTTAAAGCCAGCACCTGGAGGCTAGACATGGGATTTCTAGAGAGGCTGCTTTCAACTTAAATGAGGCCGAACTCTACGATATAAGCTCTGTGTGTGTCGAGTCACCTGCTGCTTAAGGCGTTTGTTTCTTTAAACCCATATAATAGTTGCAGATAAGAAATAAACATGATCTTGTAAAAATACTACAACCGTGCCAGCAACCAGGGCAGCATAAATAGGTTGCTATTGAAATGCCTAGGTTTTTGTCTGTAATTTTTGTTTATTTTTTTTTTCAAATGGTGTCTTTCATCAAAACTAAAACTTTGTGTGTGGTATAACGTATGACTAAATGACAGACAAGTTAAAACAGGCTGTGTAGGTTTACATAAAAATACAATATTAGAGGAATAACATTGTGCAGTGAGGGCAATAACAGCATAAGAAAACAGTGTGCAAGTGTTAAAATAGCATACTCACTTTCAAAGAAATGTGCAACTGACTAGGATAGTGAAAAAAAAGGTACTAAAATGAATGGAGAAAAACGGTGCAAATAACAGGAGGAATGTTGTTCGTCATGAGGAAAAACCTGTACAAATAACAGGAGGGATGTAAGCATTTATTGAGTTTGGGTTTGTTGAGAGCAGTGATGGTTATAGAGGCTTAAATATTCTGATGAAGGACATACAATGACACATCCTTTAAGGATGCAGTAGTCCGTCACTGAAAAAGCTCTTCAGTGCGGCTCAGATTCATCTGTGAGGTGGGAGAACTTTTCCAATCGTGATGTTGTTCTAGCCAGAGTTGATCTGTGTTCCACTGCCTGCTCTGGGTCGAGGCGCCCTCCTAGGACTGAGCTGGTCTTTCTTAGCAGCTTATCTAACCACCATAGATAAGCCTCTGTTCCAACATACTACATCATAGAAGATTGCAGATGCCACCACAAAGTCAAATAAGATCTTCAGAATTCCTTCAGTCATTTAAAATAGCTACGTGGAACCAGGGGCACGTATAAAACTTGCAGGACAATGGCCCTTTAGGACTGAATTTGGAGACTGCTATTTAAAATGCTGTTAAACTGATTGCTGTTGAAAAGTCTTTCTCAACACTGCCTCCTAGGCCCCACAGACTCTCATGTTTTAAACGTCTTAGCGCTCACATTAAGCAGGCAGTGCTTTCGTTTCAGCGCCTGAAACCCAGAGCAGACTTTTGCTCAGTGCAGACCCCACTACATCAAGATTGCAAATGAATTGCGCATGGGCTAGGCTGCGGTAGGCTGATTTTACCTGCTTAGTCAGGGCAAGATATAAATGTAAAAAATTCTCTCTGTAATAACCAACTGAACGCTAAAATAAATCTGTGATTTTACGACTCACTCACCTCGTCCACTGTGTGTGCACCTCTCTTTGACGGACATTAAACAGTCATCGTTTCCCAGTCTAAACTGGACTTTCAGAAATTCAAAAAGGAGCGGAAATCAAATCTAAAATTAAAAGGCTGGTTGAATCCAATCATTGGAGATTTTGCATTTCTTGTATTTTAAGGCTCGGAAAAGATGAAAAATAAATGATATTTGAAAAACATACTAAAAAGGAAAATCCTTATAACAGTTCCACCCAAATCACATTCAACAATAGATAAAAATCTGATTCTAAATTATATATATTTCTTGAAATTCCTTCTACTACATCGTCTACTACAATTACTTGCATATTATACAAGTAAGGCAATGATGTCATTTAGCGACTTTTAGCGACTTTTGGCACCCAGTAGCTACTTTCCATGCTGAGGAGTTGGGACTCCTGGATGGAAAATAAGATAAGTGGGAGAATCGATTGCACATATAGATGCCCGTATCATCTGGAAAACGTAGTCAGGGAAGTCTGCAATTTTACACAATTTTCTGAAAAACTATACAGAGTTTGCTGGACCTTTAACAAACTAATCAAGTTTACTTTTACCTCAAGGTAATAACAATGTTAGTCTGCAGTGTTTTTTTGCAAATACAAGTCAACCCCCCCTCCCCCTCCACCCGCTCCCCTCCAGAAAGAAAAATAAAAACACGTGCTGGGACTGGGAGGGAGTGGGAATTATGTTATAGGGATTGGGACTGGAGCGAATTTTATTTTTCTTTATTCTCTAGAATTGGGACAAGTTTTTTTTTTAACTGGATGGGTATGGGAAACCAAAAAAAAAAAATTTTTCCCGTGTCATTCTCAGATCCAGATGCAGACTGAAATTTCTGTCCCTTCTTCTGTCCACATTAGTTCCGTGACATTGGATGAAGAGTATCTGTGAAAATTATCTTAAGCATATTGCCAAAGATTTCTGGTTGAATTTTGGATGTTGACTTTAAACTAGGACATTGCGGCGCAGGATTATGTTTTGGTCCATTTCACTACTGCTCTGTTGGTCTATATAGGGGAGCCTCTAGTCTTTTGCAGCTTCTAACAGGTTTTCTTCTGTGATTCGTCTGTTTTTTGCTCCATTCATCTTCCAGTTGAATGGAATGGAAGCTCCAGCGACTCTTGATAGTGTAGGGAAACACCTTTATTGATAGACCGACGCGTTTCGGCATGTGGCCTTCATTAAGGTCATTTAATGATGAAGGCCACATCAATAAAGTTATTTCTCTACGCTTTCAAGAGTCATCGGAGCTCTCATTCCATTCAACTGTTTGATTTTCTCCGTGCACCTTGCTATTGGGGGAAGTTGTGCCAGTCAACGTTTGATTTTTTTTTCCCCCATCCATCTTCCAATCAGCCATGACCATTTTCCAAGTAAAAGTAGACGAAAAGCTTTCCCTCAAGATGACACTGCCCCAGCTTGTTTCAGACTTGCAGCGGTATGTTCAGGGTGATGATGGGTGCAGCGCTCGTTTCACCAGGATATGAAACCTTTTGCAAAAAAGGTTCCGTTTTTTTGTTTGACCAGTATAAGGGCTTTCAATAAGGGCATTTTTTTGTTTTTGTCGGTTTTAAAGAAAAGCTAGATTTGTGGAGTCTATCTCTACAGATTCTGCCACCGCTCTCGGCAAACCTGAACTCGGCTGCTTCGCTGATAAATCCCGTCCTTGCTTCTCTAACTTCTCAGACTTCCTTGGTTTAGAAGGGTTCTTCATAAAATCTTAAAACAGTCAGAGGCTTTTTCAGTTTTGCTGCAAATTTGAATTGGATGTTCATAAAGCTTCTCATCCAGGGCCACAGAGAATGTTCATGTTTGTAAGAGCAGGCTCAAGACTTATGTCTTTTAGCCTAGCTTTTAACTGATTATTATTGATTGCCTGTTTATTTTATTTTCACGTTTTACTTCCCTTTATTGATCAGTGTTTTACTACCTGGTCTTGTATTTATTCTTTTAATTGTATTTATTTACTTTGGTATTTTAGCATGTTAACCTTTTATTTTACACAAATAATAAATCAATCGACACATTGATCCATCGTTTCCTCTGTGGGAGCCCTCTGCCTCGGGAGCGGTGGTCAGCTGTGGTTGCCTGGGTGTTCTCCAGGTAGTGCTTGGGTGGAGGTGGCGGTCCCGGCCTCCCCTCCTCTGGACGCCCTGGGTCAGTGCCTCGCTCGCTGCCGGTGCAGATGGCTCCCTTGATGGCGTTTCCTTACCTTACCTGGCTCATCTGGACTCGGGCCAATGTCTATTTTATTCTCCTGGGTGTGTCCACACATGGGGATATGATGGGGGGGGTGTTATTGTTTTCATGCTTAAACTTGTTGGGGGGAGGGGATGATATTTGTGGGACAATTTTTACTCTGTAAAGCACTTTGAACTGCATTTTTTTTTGTATTAAAAGTGCTTTATAAATAAAGTTTTAATGATTAATGTTCTCTCCTACAGTCCCCTAAGGGTTTCTCAGACACAGTTAGACCCTTTTTACTTATTTATTTGAGAGACTTCTGAAGGCAAAGATTTAGAGTGGATTTTATTTAGGGGCATCAAATTGTGTGTTTTGGGAGGATATAGATTAACCCACAAAATCACGTCTATAATAATTTGGCTCTGCAACAAGTTCCTGCTTTGTGTTTTATTTGTTTCAATAAGTCCACATGCATAATTCTCATAAATTTTCCCTCTGCACTTTTTTCAGTACAGGCCATAACACTTTGTGGGGAGAACTTTCTGAAATGTGGAAGAGTACATTTACACGTTTTGCCCGTCCCGTCCTCCAGAGGTGCACCTCCCCGATGGTCTGCAAGGCTCTTCGAGCCGGTCACAGGATGGAGCTGCCTGCAGCTGCACCCGGTTTTTGCGTGACCCCGGCGTACATTCGCCGACATCAAACCCTTGGTTCCGCCGCCCTCCCTGTGGCCGGCCACTCGGTGAGGCACGTCCGCGCTCTGAATGAGGAGAGGCTGATGGGGGTGGAGTGGGAAGATGGCGGCGAGAGCTTGTACCCATTCACCTGGTTGAGAGACAACTGCCAGTGTCCACTCTGCACCCTACAGTCAGCTGAGGCCCGCTTGCTGTTGCTGACTGATCTTGATATCCACACAGGAGTGGATTCTGTGGACGTTACCAAAGACGGCAAGGTAGGTTGTTACCATAAGCTCTCCTGCTGTCACTTTGACAAATTGTGTTGGACGATAAATTGCCCCACAAATTATGACGATAAATGATAATATTGTCGTTTTGAGGCCTTGTTAGACTAATGTAACAGAAAACGCATGTACAGTACACCCTCTGAATGATCAATAAACTTTCATTTCTAAAGAACATTTAACACCACAACTGGAAGACATGTTTGATATCCAATCTAAATTAACAAAACAACCAAGACAATAAAAAAATATGTTTGTCTACGTTGTAGATATGGATCATATATGACTTTTTTTCCATTTAACATTTATGGTACTGTAAAAAGACAGAGACACGAGGAAAAAATAAGCACGTAAATGGAAATTACTGTGGCTACAAAAATGACTGAGCTCATTTGAATTCATCATGCAATTATGTGATTTATTGTTTAGAATGACAGGCAGTGGGATTTGGCTTCTGGCTCAACGTTTGAAATATTTTTCACTCTTTAATAGTACAGATACAGTGACTACCAAACAACCCTGATTTTGTTTGTAGTTCTTAGCCAACAAAGTTTACAAGAGAAGAGTAACAATGAACATGTAAAGCAATTTTAGTGCGGTTATGGTATCTAAAACATTTATTTGTGGCAAATCAGAAAGTGACAGTAACATGCACTGCCTGACTACAAAAAAAACTCCAAATACCTGGATTTAATTAAGTACATATAGTTATGAGCCTCCTAATGGATATTTACTGCATAGACAATGCTATTATTAGCTTCTCGTTTACTTACCACGGCGAAAGACACATTTCGTTGTCTTGGAAAATACCTTGGTAGTTTTTTTTATATAAGAAGAATCAAGCTGCATCAAGCTGGGGAAACATCAGAAACTAAGGTTGGATTAAGGGCTATCCACTAAAAACTGGAAGTAAAATGGTAAGCTGTCACCTTCCAGGAAGAAAAATAACTGGTAAAAGTATTCTGAATCATCCTGATCTTAAGTCCTTCAGCAGAATAACCTTTGAGCTGCTTCTCCCTGAAGATTCGCCTCCTAAAGTGGGACACGGCTGTAAGCAGATTCATTTTTGATTGATGATCAACCTTTCAGGGGGAGTTCTTCACAGATGTTGTTGCCTTTTATTGTAAATTTCCGAAAATAAACCGTGTATTACTTTCTGTTTTCTGTACCAAGATTTACTGGATAGGCTGAACTGTGCACAGTTTACTTAAATTTTTTGAAAAGGTCATTCTTCCTTCAAGTGATTTTAAAGTCCTAAAACTCTGACTTCATAAGGTGCCTTCAAATGCCTTTTAAGTGAACATGGTCAAAGTACATCCTCATATTAAAAGATTTATGTCTTAAAATATGTATCTTTGTTTGTGGATTAAATAGTTTTTTTGAGAATTTCAAGAAGTATATAAATCCTTGTTCTGATATGAAAAGAAGAAACTTACAGCTGATGAAATGTCCACAACTTTTAATTAGTTAGAAAAGTCTGCTTTCTCTTCTGTTGTAGCCACAAAAATTCTAGAGTGTAGAAAACCTGTGAAAATCTTTGAGGAGAATCAATACGTATTTATATTTCCTCAGGTTTCTATTGTGTGGCCTGATCAGCACATGAGTGTGTTCGATGTAGAGTGGCTGAAGAAACGCTGTTTTTCTGCTGCTGCCAGGCAAGCAATGCAAGAGGAGCTTTTCCTCAATGGTGAGCAAAGCTTTATGTGTCTTTGAAAAGGTTTTTTTCCGCATTTTAGAATTTAACCTGTTGTGGGTGTCCTTTCTATAATCATCTTTTTCCTGGATAAGAAAGCACTTACGGGGTATGTATCAAACCTTTTCAACCAAGACTAAGTACCAAAGGTAGATTTGTTACAGAGCTGTTGCATAAAGGTTTCAGACTATCTCATAAAGTCAACAGTAAAGTCTTTTTATTTCATAGACCATGAAACGGTGAAGACTTTGTGTAAAAGCAGACGCTAGAGAGATTGGTTACAGTTATTGTAATCATAACAGCTTTATTTAGACATGCACATATAAAAAATGGTTAGTTCTGGCTGTATAGTGCATTAAAAATGACCAGAAGTGACATGCATTAATTTATTGCATGTCATTAAAACATTTGGCCGCTACTGGGATCCACACCAAGTGTCACTGAAGCTGGTGGGATTTAAAAAACAGTGAGTGTTGTAAGCATCCTGCTGAAAAAAGGGAAAAAGAGAAACAAGGAAAGTGTGGTCGTTGTCATAAACCACATAGTTTTTCCAAGATTCTAAAATGATATTGTATAAAGAATCATCAATGAGACATTCACTGGCAGATGTAGGTTTCCATTTTTATCTTTGTGCAAAAACCTAACTGTCTTCCTATAGCAAATTACATGACTAAGCTCGAGTAACTTTGATTTATCCTTAACTCAAAGAACATGCTGTTATTGATCTGTTCACTGATCAATGTAAAAGTGGGATTTTTCAATTGTTGACCCAGCAACCAAGGAAAACTGAAGAATATATATATATATATATTCACAATTTATGCCAGTAGATGTAAAATAAATCATACAGATTTTACTTTCCCCAATCCTAATTTTTCAAGACTTTTAATTTCTTTTAATATATCCTGGTTTATTAAACTTTACAAAAAATGATAAACTTGCATAACCTCCACCAAGTGAGAATTTTAAAATGCCATTTTTGGCATTCAGAGAGGGTCGGACAGGACGTCAGATGAAAAGTGATCTTGAAGGTCTTAAAGCTGTCAGACCTAGTCACAATTTATATATTATTTTTAAGAAGTATGCTGCAGTTTTGTGAAGTATTGGTGGTACAGGAGCTCCTTCCACATGGATTTTAAATCATCTAATGTTTTATGTTCCGTTTTGAAGATAAGATGTAGAACGATGCTCGCTGACTCTGTGTTCTGAAACTGGTGATCACTTTCTAATTATCGTTTATCTAATGGGCAAAGAAGTTCATTTTTTAGCTGGCTTATATCACAACTGTCTCCCAATTAAAATGAACAAACATTGTGCTAAAATACTTTGTTTCATATCTGTAACTAAGGGCGATTTATCAGCTTGCCAAACAGCAGGTGTTTTCTGGTTGTTCATAAATAACAAACCAGCATGTGAAACAAAGCTTATCACTCACGACGATTCATCTTGTGTCAAAAGGAGTGTCAGTGGATTTGCCTTAGCAATCTACTGCACAGTGATAATCCAAACATTTAAAGCAACCACTTTTTTTGTTCATGAGGACGTAACAAATGGCCATTTAATTTAATTTGAACTCAACTTGAACTTTTTTTAAGTATTACAGTATTTCAGGACGGATCCTGTAGCCCATCCGTCTCAGTACGTTGTTTGAATGTTCATCTTGAGCTCTCTTTGCTGACGTTTGCTGACTGTCATGGAGGAACCTGGAACAGAAATATTTATGTAAAAAAAAACAACTAAAATATAATAATTGAGATACTTAGCCAGTGGTCACAGCTATTAATTAAATAAATAGAACGTGCATTTTTATTTAGCCATTACTAAGCAG
Source organism: Apricaphanius iberus (assembly GCA_028564705.1). Classification (NCBI taxonomy): domain Eukaryota; kingdom Metazoa; phylum Chordata; class Actinopteri; order Cyprinodontiformes; family Aphaniidae; genus Apricaphanius; species Apricaphanius iberus. The sequence goes on along the minus strand of JAPXFQ010000863.1, from coordinate 171,110 downwards.
GCGGCGTGTATGTGTGTGGCTGTGAAAAAGACTATTAGGTCCTGTTCAGACATGAACATTAATGGCTCCATCAATCTGGTTAAGCGATAGTATTCAGTCATTCAGACGTAGGCCACTTTCATGTTAATGTTCCTCAGTGTTTCATTCAAACAGTGACAAAAAGAGCCGTAGTGTAAAATTGATATTTTTCCATTTGCATAAATGAGGTACTTCAGTCGTCATACCGTTTTTCAGTTGTTTTGTTTTAATACCTCATTAGATCTGCATAAACATTCGTATTTATTTTGAGATTTGTGCAGTCTGTGTGATAGTAGTAACATAAAATATCACTCTCCTTAAACATTTTTAATTTCAAGCATAGACATAGACAAATGGGTTGTATCCTGTTCTTCTAAGTCAGTAAAATAATTATTTATTTCAGCTGAAAGGTGAATAAGTTCAAAGCAATTGCTCAACGTATACCTTCATAAATAAAACTGTTGATGAGAAATGGACAGATTTCTTGGTAGTCCTTAAGAGAATATTAATCTTTGCATTGTAGTAATATTTTAAAGTATGAGCTTATCAGTATTTAGTATCATAAATGCCTTCCAGCTTTTCATCATCTTATTTAAAGGGCACAAACATGCTGCAGGGCAGTTTGGTATGTGCATCACTGAACATGGAGCAGTGGAAGCAAAGGTCAGAGCTCTATGACAAGATTAGATTATAGATATCCAAGTTGAAGTTAAAGGCTAGAAGAGCATCGGCAGCAGCATGTTCCTTTGACCATGTTCTGAGAAGAACTGTAACCCAAGACTGATCAGAGCAGTACAGACAGAAAGATTAAAGCTGTACTCTAAGATAAAGGTATATCACTCTCTGATCCACAACTATTTACGGGGTTTCATGGAGGAAGACCCAGTAAAAACCACAGAACACAAAAATTCGCTTGTTAAAAAAGAAAATTCTGGAAAAATGTTCTATACAGTGAGGAGACAAAACTTGATCTGTTTTCCCAATCGTAAACTTAATTTTTACAGAAGAAATATGTGAAGATTTAACAAAAAAGAATACTCCATACCTACTGTAAAACATAGCCGGCTGGGACAAAGTTTTGCTTTGGGGCTGCATCTCTGCTCACAGTACAGGGGACCTGGAATCTGAGCAGAATGCAATGACGTTTCAGGACTTCTAAGACAACCTGTGAAACCTATTATCTTACATCAGGAAGTTATTCCTTAGCTGGAGGTCATAGGGCCTTCAAGAGGATAAGGGCCCAAAACGTACAGCTTAAGGCAATCAAGAAGAGCTGGAAAAAAAACACTGTACTATTAGCCCATATCTTATCCTTTAAACATGAAGATCCTAAAATTACAGTGTGAATGTTTCCCCTTCAAACCTGAGACCACTTGAATAGTTTTGCTCAAGAAGAGAGGGCAAAGCTCTACAAATGTTTCATTTTATTGAACAGAGATTACTTTTGGTAGTTTTTTTTTTTTCAAAAGGTGGTTTCTGGGCCTTGCTCTGCAAATATGCCATTTTCATTTTGTGTAATTATTTAAAATATCAGGTTAAATTAATATTCAAACAAAAATAGTAATATGTTATATAAATTGAACTAATTATACTTAATTTCATCATTCATTTTGTCATTTTAAGACACATTGTGGAAGATTATTCACAAATTTGTCAAAGTCTGTATGTTCATTTTAAAGAAGAAATATTTTAGAATTTTACATTAAACAGTCACACAACAGTCTAATGTCTTGATCATGTTGGAAAGAAAGTTAACATTGAAACAGATTTCCTTCTCAGCCGCTTGGATTGTTGTACGTTTTAACCATTTTAAAAGGGCTGCAGAGGGACATAGAAACTGTCCCGCCTACATACTTCCTGGTTCCAGTGCAAATCACACGTGAGCCCACAAGGTTGCCAAAATCATTAACACAAACACTGCACCTGGATTTTTTATTCAACACCGACAGGGCTAGAAGGCAACCTTTATCTAACAATGCTAGCAGTAAATTAGAAAAAAATCAATGGCTCTGAAAATATCTTAAGCTACTCTCAATTACCAGCAACTCAATATTGCAGTGAAACGTATTTATCTACTTAATAATTTACTATTAACTCGTCTGCGTTCGTCATCTTGAATCTTCTGCTGTTGATCCGTAACTGGTAATCTAGCATGAAATTCACGAAGGGTAGGACGCGTGTGGTTGAGAGTGGACCTTTGCTTTTCTACATAGACTGGAGTACTCAGATTTGACCACAAGATGTCAGTCTTACATATTGCACCTTTTTAAATATTGTATCAGATGAGAAGCTGTACCACAACAAAATCCCAAGGCTCACAGTGAATAAGACATGCACTTGTAAGTGTGAACAAACCTTAAACTAATAGTTAATTACAGCACTTTTTGATTTTATTTCACAACTCTGTCCCCGGAGTAAGAGTCTGTTTATGATATGTGTCCACTTTTTATTGCAAAATTGTTTCGGAACTGTTTAATGGAAAGAGCATCAGGGTCAGTGTCGAATTAAGATCAAGGTCAAGTTAATTTATAAAGCACATTTCCAAGAACCTGAGTTGCCCAAAGTGCTGTTAAATAAAAACAAACAAAAAGTGAAAATGAGAACAACAAAAATTAAATTTCACAAAAATAAGAGCCAAAATTACAATTTCTTTTCATCTTGAGCTTCCCTGAAGAAAGCCATTATTTGTGCCAATATTGACTGGTTATTGGAATTGTTCATAATACCCTTCCTTGTGACCAGGGCCATAGTTTTTGCTAAAGAAATCATGATGCTGACACCACCATATATCCCTGTGGCCATGGTGTTTGTTTGGAGTAGACTTTTTTGGGGCACTTTTATCAGACCATAAATCATTTTCAAACATATTTGTGAAACTTTCAGCTTGTTTTTGCTACATTTTGTTTGAATTATTTTTTCCTGGTAAACAGACCTGTTTTGCTTACTCTTTGTTTCAGTACAGTAAATCAAAAAAAAAAAAGATTCATTGATTTATTTTAAAACTTTTCTTTTTGTATTTTTACTTTTTTAAGAAACCTTATTTCCTCTTTGAAAGTGTAAGCGTTCTTAAAGACTGCGGGGTAACTCATTTTACAGTACATTTACAAGTCAGTACACTTTACAGTCTGCCAGACAGCAGAGGAGAAAGTTCAGCTGTGAAACAAGGTAGCAGCACTTCAGTGGAGCGGGGGATGGATTGTAGTCAGTTTGTGTACAGACAAGTGGTCCTGAAGGACCTACAGGGCTGAGAGGCTCTTGTTCCACACTGATTAAGAGTTTATGTGAGTGTGTGTTTAAATTTCAGAAGTCCTCCATTCACGTGGAAGTGTAAACATACCCCCCTTATAGCAATTTACAGATGGGTAGTTATGATTTTTTTTTTTTCTTCCTAAAAAAAAAATCTTCACCTCCGAGCCAAAAGGACTCCAGGAAGATCATTCTAATCTCCTGGGAAAATCAAACCTGACGTGTGTGTGCACACACACTTTGAGTTTAATTAATTCCTCCTGAGCACCAGTCTTACATTCCTTACACCAGACTAAAAAGTCAGACATTCTTGTAAGATGAATGATGCTTAACTTTATTCAGCTCCCCACTCTTATCTTCTTTGTTTTCTCAACTTCCCAAATCAGTTTTGAATTTCTGTTGTGGTTTTCGTGCAGCGCGGTTAGATTTTACAGGCCCAAGTCTGCCCGTTTGAGTGTTTCAGCTCTGAAAGTGTGGCACGCAGGGGACGCTGAGGTCAATGTGATAATTGGAGCTTTGGGGTTATTATTCACCCTGGACTGTATCGTCTGTTTCAAGTTTGAGGTAATGTTTTTTTCTTCAGCTTGTACGTTTCTATGGAGTTTCAGATATAAAAACCGCAGCACGCAGTTAATCAGAGAGACATAAAAAATTACTTTTCCAGGCTGCATTTAAATGCATCATGTAAAATGTATTAACTGTTTCATGTTAACTAACCTAAATTAACATTTTGTTTTTTGCACATTAAAAAGATCTTTCATTTGATGGACACTCTTCTTTTCATGTGTAGGATCCACTTGATAAACAGGATAATTCCTGTTCTCGTTCATTCTCAGATATTAAATGGAAACTTAGATTTGTTCCTCAGTTAAGTCTGCAATTTTATCTCCATTTTGTCACCATAGGTATAATGAATGAACTTGCAAATGTCAGTATCTTTAGCTTAATTTTAGAAGAAGCTGCTCTATTTAGATGAGACCACAAGTAAACTTGGTGTACATGCAAACCCGTATTTGTAACACACTGAATACACTGTCCCCTAAATTAATACACCTTATAATACCATCAAAATGACACCATGGCTCGAGAAGCCATTTGGAATCACAAATACATCACAGGCTGACCAAGCGACACTCAGTTTCCAGGGCATTTAAAATGAAATAGCTTACATTCTAATATCAAACTAATATCAAGGGTACTGTCAAATCTCAAAAAATAAAAGGCGATTATGAAATATTAGTCAAAATAGTTTTAATAACTTCACCAAAATATATGAGATCTTAAAGAAATTGTCCAACAAAATGCATGTTGTCGCCATTTCATATAAGACACTAACAGGCGATAACAAAACCAAGGATTTCATCCAGCGGTCATAAGGCGGGAGACAAAGTAAATCCTGGACAGGTCACCACTCCATTGAAGGCCAACAAACTTAAGAAAAATATAAACCAAATGCTTACACTGACCAACATGGATCTTCTCCACATCACCTGCTAATATGAAAATAAAATCCCTAATTTTTCTTCTCAAGAAGACCTCAATTGGTCTGTTGCACAGTTTATATGTCCAAGTCCTGTTGATTATCTAGAAAAGTCAGTATTAAAAAATGGAGTGGCAAGTATATTTCCTACCAAATCTATCCCTTCTTCTCCTTCAGCCATCGTGGGTTTAAAAAAATACATCACCGGAGGCGCTCGGTAGCTAACGAATCTCTGGGTTTAGTTCAAATATTTTTGCTAAATTCCGATTTTCACATGCTCACTGGTGCCTATCTAGTCAGAGGACACGTACATGCCAACTTCAGCGTGATGTCTTTTAGCAGGGCTTGCTGTCCCAAACTCGAGAGTTGATTGGCTATTGCAACTGACCGTGTCTGTTCAGTTACAGCGCACATGAGCCTGCTCTGTGGATTCTGAAAACGTAGGCAGAATTTATACAACCTGACAACACAGGGTAGCTGAAACACAATTGGATAAAAACTCTTACTATAATATATAACACTGGAAGCATCGCAACCAAGTGGATATAATGTGAAATACAAAGAAAAGACCAGGGAGAATAATTTCATTTAAAATTATCTACGAAATCAAATTAAATGTACATTTTAGGGGTGTCCCCGACTGAGGTTTTACACATTCGAATTAGAACTGCCAAGTCTTTCTATAGTTGACCGATGGTCGAATAATCTCTGTGCGGAGGCTGCGCTAGTGACCGTTGTACACCGCAAAGACTTATGGGTAATGTGTTCGTGTTAATTGTAGAAGTTCTCCGTTTTACATTATAGTTTGTGTTCTAAATGTTTGTTTTAGTTCTACTTTGAGTTATATTGTCGTCGGTGTTTGGTTGTGTTTGTCCGTGCACCATCTTAGAGATGGCGGTACATGGGAGTGACCAGTCTGCCCTAACTGTTACATTCTCATGTATTTGTATTTGCTAGGTGCAGTCCCAATATTAATTCAACTTTTCATTCATTTCACGTTTGAATTTGTAGATTTTTCATATTAACAGAGTGTATATAACTAGTAATTTTGTGTGTAATTAGACATTGATTCAATCTTGAGATTGGTATCCGAATCAGGCTCCACCTATGGATGCATCATCCACCCTAGTACATTTCTGAATATGGTAGGTCTGTAGAGAAGGCCTAGCAGGCCCTGATGGTCCCCCATTGATATTTAATGTAAATCTGTTTTGTTTGTAAATATCAGAGAATATCGGCCCAAATTTTCTTGTCAGGGTTGGCGTTGGCAGATATTCCATCTACTATCCCTATTTTTATGCCTATTTTTATTTTTTGGTAAGAATTGCAGTACAATGCACTAAGGATTATCTGAGGACAATGGGGATTTCTCAAATTAGCTCCTGTCATATGAAATTCCTTGGTGTAAGATTTATTTAAAAGAAAAGAAAAAACAAGAATGTCAAAAAATGTCCAAAATGACTCCTGATTGAATTTGCTTTCATTCTGTCATCAGTTAAGTCTTCAATATCTAGTGCTTCTGTAAGTCACCCGTCAGTAGAATCTTTTTACCTAAATATCAGTCAAATAGTGTTTACCACTTCCTAACCTTTAGGTTGCACACACAGTGTAATTTTTCTGCTCTGACAAGGTGAACTTTAAATGTTTCACGTCTCTTAGGAGACAGAGGATTTTAAATAGTTCCTGGGACAGCTTGTGTCTCTCACAATGCATGTTCTGTCATTTGCAATGATTCCTGCATTCACCAATAAATCTGTCAGTGATATACTCCACGCCTGCCAGATGCTTTCAGTATTTAAACCATGTCATCATCTTTAGGCCTCCCTTTTTGTGCTTGTCATGTTTGTTTAGTCGAGATGGGAATTATGACAAATTTCATGTAACTGCATAGGCAATGAGGTAAAATTATGCCCCGAGATTGATATTTAGTAAATCTATCCTGTCTTGCTGCTGAAGATCCCATGACGATCCTTACCCTCAACAAGGCATAAAGACAAGTGTTTGTTAACAGCTTGAGTCATTTATTGGTTACACTTACCTAATTATGGTCTAGTAATACAAGCAAGTACCAGTGCTTTGGTGTTCTTTAGCCAACCTCCCCTTCAAATTTAATGTGGTTTCACACATCAGCTGAATAATGCCTGACTGGTAATTTGATTGCGTACAGGCAGGAAACAAAAAGGTTTAATGACTTTCTGCTCCATTTACATTTATCTTTTGAGAAGTGCTGCACTTGGTTCTGTCAAATGCAAAAGAAGTTGACATGCCCACATTTGCAGTGGAGCTTAATTTCTTTCGACCAGATTGATACTTCGGTATTTATTGATTTTCCTCTTGAAATATTTGTCAATTGATTTTTTGGTGTGTGTGTGATTATAGCAATTTATCCCATCTTTATCCCAAAGTGGGATGTGGGCAAAAGTTGGTCCCCCAAACCATATTTCTCAGTTTTTCAGATGCTATATAAAAACTGGGTCATAATGTGATGTCAATGGTTTCCTACAGCATGGTTTTAGCCAAAAGATGTATTTTAAAACTGTGGAAGCCTGATGCTTCACCTCAATTTGAATCTTGGCTTAGAGAATTTATAGGATTGTTGTATATAGAAAGATTGAGATATGAAGTATCAGGTAACCCTAAAAAGTTTTGTATTGTCTGGAAGCCAATTTTAGAGTAATTTTTTGTTCGGTGATGCTCACAGTGAATTTAATAATTAAAATTTCTTCTATATTTTTTGTTAAGTTGAAAAAAATGAATAAATAAATATGGGAGGAAAAAATAAATTATGATGTGCAGACAAATCTTCCTCTGTAAGACACCCAGTGTTGTTTCAGCATTGGCATAAGTTCAAAAATAATTTATTATTTTTATATGGATTCTCTTTACATATTTTTATTAACTCTCATAGTTTTTCTGTGTGGATTGTTTTTTACTCATCTGTTTTCTAGCTTTAAACACGTACAGTTTTCATAAGTCAGTAATCCCTTTCAGTTTGACATTTATCATAAGCTTGCTGACTGACCGGGTCATAACTGTGCAGCACAGACCTGTTTGAGTTTGGACTTTTCCTCATTAAGGTTGCTGACTGATTCTTTTAAGCAGCAGCAGCAGATTTGTCAGTTCCCCATCATTTTTTTTTCCAGCCGACAGACACCGACAGGCTCTTGGAAGTATGCTTTCATTCCTGTGGAAATTTTCTGTGGTCTTCCAAACATTAACATCATTTCACACTATGTTTAGTTATTTATCATATTCAACTTTCTAAACAGATGCTCTCATCTATAACTAAATACAGTGTTATCAGCCAGAAAGTATTTGAGGAATTTGTACTGTAAACCACTTCTTGAGTGTTTTTAATTTGTAATAATTAGCTTCTTTCACTGTTCAGTGTGCTGTAACGGCCGTCGGATGGTTTCAACGACTAACAATTCAAATAATGGACTCAGTCCAGGAATTTAGATTCGTCTCTTTTCAACAAGTTTTATTGTTCACTCACACGCAGCATTTATCTCACTGTAATTGTTCACGGATCAGATATATTTAGGTCACTTCCCATCTCTTTGTCATCCCCTTTGAAATGTCAATTTTTGACAGAGTACAGGGGAAGCTTGATGATCATAATGATTGGATTTTTCATTTCTTTAGAAAAGCAATGCTTGGCACTTGAAAAAACACTGACAGCATCGAGTACAAGTTGCCAAGAAAAAAAGAGTCAAATTTGAGAAACTTCTGCAGGGCTCGTCTTAGTTTTATAAACCCGAATTTGCAGATGGAGAAAGTGTTAGGTTTGGATTAGTGTGTTGGGGCTTGCAGCTCTCCAGTGAGAAAATGGCAAACACTGCTCGCTTTGTCTCCTCAAGCTGGGAATCCAAGAGTCAGCTGCACTGTCATACTGCTGCTCTGTTTTATAAATAGGTGTTTTTGTTGGATTAGTAATAGGTGGAGTGAGGTTTTTTTTTTGGTTCATTTTGCAGTTTGATGATATATTATGTAAAAAATTTAAATTTAACATTTAACATGGCATTAGGAATTAAATCTGGACACAGGTGTATGTCGATTTTCTCATGGCTCAAAGAGTTTCATTGTTGGAAAAGGCAGCATTCCTTTCTTACCAAGCAAAGCAATCAGTGAAGGCTCTGCAGCAAAAAGCCTAAAATAAGAAACGATCTTTAAATTATTTTCTGAAAATGTATCTCTTGAGGGGAAATGCTTTCATTCCACGACTCCAGATTCTGACCAAATTACTAAAACACATTTTCCTGTTTTTATAACATGCAGAAAACATAGGAACTTAAGTCCTTAGCCTCCACCCTCCTCCACTCATCCTGCCTGTAATCAGTTACTCTTTATTCACTATTCAAAGTGGTTCCGTTTTCCCGATGAACTTATTACCTTGTTAGATCTAATTAACTAGTTTAAGGTTTGATTATACTCACAAATCTCAAAATATTAATAATCAGTTTTTTTTTGTCAAACCAGTGTCAAACGTTTGCATTTTTTGTCATAAGCAAATGAAATGCAAAATAACTCATCAATCCTTCACAATACTACTACTAATAATTATGTCATAAATTCATGGTTATCAAATTGCACTACATTGGCTTTTAAACATTTTATAACGAGTACAGCTCTAATAATTGCTATGCTTTCAATGTGCCACCATACTGTCAGACAATTTCAAATGGTATTTTAGTTCCGGTTGGATTTTTTTTTTTCCCCCAAATTGTTTTATGCTCTTTCTTATCCATTGGCGCTGTATTTTAAGGCTGAAGGATACAGTTCAATATTCAGCTAAATTCCTACTTGGAAACCAGAATTTAGAAGTTCAAGTCTTAAAATCCGGAATGGCTGCATACTTAAAACACAGTGACACCTGCAGTAATAAGCAACCTTTGTGCACTTCGTAAGCGTTGTACCTCTTGCTATCTTTTTTCACACATAGTTCCCCATAGCTACTCTTTGTGAACATGCTGTTTTGGTTTCTAAATAGATACAGTGCAATCAAGTGGCATATTTCAGTCTTTATCCAACTTACATGGTTAGGACGGGTTTTGTTTTAGGGTGTATTCAGACCAGAAGTCATTTAGTCCGGTTGTTTGGTCCGGACCGAAGGCAAACAATTTTTTTTTCTTTGGTGCAGTTTCCATTCAGACTGTTCATTTTTGCAAGTGGACTATATTTTGTAAACACATCCACGTGTGTGACAATCGGTGCTGCTATTGGACAGCGATGACATGGGCGGAACAAGCAAAGACCCGAAAAAGGAGGTAAACAGCTGTGAAATCATAGGGCTATCAGAGCTGTAGGAATGGATGCGAGGGCGAAGAGATGTTTCGGCGTTCCAGACGTGGAGGAGAGCCGGAGCAAGATGACAAGGCGCTGACAAGCTGGGAGGTGAGTGAGCACCAGGCCGAGCTATGGATGTAAGCCGCGGATGAGACCCAAGCAGAACTGTAGCAGAGCTGCTGGAGGAGTTAGCCCCGGGGAAGTTGGAGAGACGGAGCAGGCGGACTGGATCGGCGTTTTCAAGATGTGTGGTGATGCGGTTTGTTGAACTGATGTATGGTTACGATCAGAGGGAAGGTTGGGACAATGACTGAGCGATGAGAGGTAAGTGCAGGAGTCTTCAGACTGAAACTAATGTCCTTTCCTGTTTATCTACTGCTCAGCTGTTCATTCGTACAAAACGGTCCTGTCTGTGTCATGATCTCCCGTCAATTGCGTGTCAGAGCAGCTCATGCAATGAACGTTCTGTGATGCTCTGTTTAAAAAAGTATGGCAGCGAATGCCTGCAGAAAAAGAAGGAAACAATGCGTTCTGCACACTCTGACCCCCGATATGTTGGCAGCAGTATGATTAAACAGAAGACAAGATAAGGAATTAAAAACATTCACTACAGCAGACAGGATGTTGATTTGTGGCGCTGTAAGTCAAACGCGTGGGTTAAAGAATATGAATAATTTGACATAAAGGCGCAGATATTGTGGAGTTGGTTCGGATCGAGACTGTTTGTATTCAGACCTAAAGCGAAGCCAACCTCTGTCCGTGTGGAACCAGACCGAGACCACTTAAAAAAGTTGGTCTCGGTCTGTTTCTCTGATCCGCAGCAGGATTCGTTTGTGTGTATTGACATATGCATAAAAGGTCCTGACCAGCGTTCCAAACAAACTCTGGTCCTTTTAAAGTGGACGAAACAGTGCAGGTCTGAATACACCCTTAGTCCTAGAACCAGATTAAAACTTTAGAGGTAGCCACTAACAATAGTTTTTGGTTAATTTCTGCCACCTACCGTTATCCTGAAGGTTCTCCGATTATCCTCAGCACCGTGCAAATTTTTTTGCTTTTTTATTTACCTTGAAAATAATTCATATCAAAATTTCTAATAAAATTTTAGAACAATAAACCTTTCCTGCCAGTGAAAGGCTAGTTGGAGTTTGACAGCAATGATCTTGCATGAACTCTGCTCGTAAAAACAAGAAGTAGAAAAATCTCTTAACTTTAAGTAATGTTTGTAAAATCAACAGAATGTTCATGGGCAATTAAATGCTGGCAAGAAAGCAGGTTGTGTTATTCGGTAGTTCAATGTAATGTAGTTGTTGAACTCTTTTGAGTTGGTTTTTCACCTTATGCGTGCAAACAAAAATGTTTGCTGTTTTTGTATCACCTTTAAAACCAAGTTTTTATTTTTTATTTCAGTATTTTCTTTTCTGGTAATTACATTCAGACATGAGTTTTCATTCCCCTAGACAGAGCTCTTTCAGCTTTAAACACATAATGTAGTATAGTTTAGAAGACAATCAGAATAGAGAGAGTTTTAAGTGGCATTATATAAAGCATAATAATAATTTTAACAGATATAATAATGTGCACTCTTCATACCTTAAGTTGATTATTTTATAAACATTTTGATCATTTCCATACATTTATAGAGAAAAAAAATGTTTAATAACTGGGGAATTTGTTCACAATGTATGACACAAAATGTTTATATCATTACATCTCTTTTGAAATGTGGCAGTGCAATGCGTTCTACCTATTAAGCACTGTTGTATTCTCGTCAAGACAATAAATTCTCACATTTTACAGCACAAATTATTGACATATCACTAGTTCATTAATGTTTCTGAATGTTTAAAATCAGATTTAAATATCTCTAAAATCATGAAAGAAAACTATTTGGTTGATGTAAAAATGTGTGCGAGAAAAGTAAATCTAAGTTGAATATAAACTGGGTTTAAAGAATGAAATAGCCATTAGCAAATATGTTAGCACCTGAGAAAGTATGTTCTCTTTACTGAAGAATTAATCAAAAGAAAAAAACGATTCAACATTGAGAAAATTTATCATGTGAAATCAAATGGATACAGTGAGGGAAATGATTGACCCCTTGCTGATTTTGTAAGTTTGTCCAATGACAAAGAAATGAAATGTCTCAGAACAGTATCATTTGAATGGTATGTTTACTTTTAACAGTGACAGATAGCACATCAAAATAAAAATAGAAACAATTTTTTTAAATAAAAGATGGAAACTGATTTGCATTTCATTGAGTGAAATAAGTATTTGAACCCCTATCAACCATTAAGAGATCTGGCTCCCACAGAGTAGTTAGACATTCCTACTCAATTAGTCACCCCCATTAAAGACACCTGTATTAACTAGTCACCTGTATAAAAGACACCTGTCCACACAATCAATCAATCAAGTAGACTCCAAACTCTCCAACATGGGAAAGGCCAAAGAGCTGTCCAAGGATGTCAGATACAGAATTGTAGACCTGCACAAAGCTGGAATGGGCTACAAAAGCATTAGCATGAAGCTGGGAGAGAAGGTGAAAACTGATGGTGCAATAGTTCGAAATTTGAAGGAGCAGAAAATGGCCATCAATCAACCTCGGTCTGGGACTTCACGCAAGATCTCACCTCGTGGGGTGTCGATTTCAGAAAAAGGTGAGAAATCATCCTAGAACTACATGGGAGGAGTTAGTTAATGACTTCAAAGTAGCTGGGACCAGAGTTACCAAGAAAACCATTGGAAATACATTACACGCAATGGATTAAAATCCTGCAGAGCTTGCCAGGTCCCCCTGCTCAAGAAGGCACATGTGCAGGCCCGTCTGAAATTTGCCAATGAACAGCTGAATGATTCAGAGTGACTGGGAGGAAGTGCTGTGGTCAGATGAGAGAAAATTTGAGCTCTTTGGCATTAACTCAACCTGCCGTGTTTGGAGGAATAAAAATGCTACCTATGCACCGTCCCCACCGTCAAGCATGGAGGTGGAAAGATTTTGCTTTGGGGGTGTTTTTCTGCTAAGGGCAAAAGGACAACTTCACCGCATCAACGGGAAAATGGATGGAGCCATGTATCGCAAAATACCTAAGTGACAACTTCCTTCTGCCAGGAAACTGAAAATTGGACGTGGGTGGCCTAGTCGGTCTCTGGACATCAATCTAATAGAAAACGTAAGGCGGGATCTCAAGCTCAAAGTTGCATGGAGACAGCCTTGAAACCTTAGTGATTTAGAGATGATCTGCAAAGAGGAGTGGATCAAAATTCTTCCTAAAATCTACAAACTTGGTCAACAATTACAAGAAACGTTTGACCGCTATGCTTGCAAACAAGGATTTTACCACCAAGTATTGAGTCTTTTTTGTTAGAGGGTTCAAATACTTATTTCACTCAATGAAATGCAAATCAGTTTCCATTTTTTCAATTTTCCTTTTGATGTGCTATCTGTCACGGTTAAAATAAACCTACCATTAAACTGATACTGTTCGGAGACTTTTCATTTTTTTGTCATTGGACAACCTTACAAAATCAGCGAGGGGTCAAATAATTATTTCCCCTACTGTATGTTTGCCTTCATTTTTCATTCATGTTTAAAAATCTCACAAACAGGTTGAAACCGATGTCCTAAGCTTTATCTTTTAAAAAAAGGTCATTCACACAATTTGGCTTTGAACCCGTCTCAGTACATTCCAGACAGAGCACTGAAGTGAGCCGATCCAAGCTCCGAGATAAAACTCCAAAGTCAGAATCCAAGTCAAAACAAAAGCTCTGCGGATAATGCCAGTGATTGAAGCAGAGCTTTAAAGGACTCCCACCAGGGGAGAGCGGAGCTGGCCTCCAGGCTTCAACAGAGCACAGTGAGAGCAGAGCCAAAATGCCACGAACTGAGTAACAACCACAGGAGCCTGGGCTTCAGGTTTCCTCATCTGGAAAAGCCACTGTAGCACACTACAACTGTGGGAGAAACAGGGGAGGGAATTATCTGCATATACTATCTTGTCTGGCTGTCAAAAGCTGTCCCTTCAAGCACATTCTAACACTTTTCCTTCCTGTGAACGCCACAGTGACTTTTCACAAATGACCACACAGGAAAAACCTTGAGGCGGTCGTATAGTCTTTGTGTTTTTATTGCTAGGAAGTTATTAAAGCAACTCTGGCAAATTCAGATAGTTTACAACTGATAGCCACATCTGGAGGTTATGCAGGAAAAACAGAGAAAAGATAGATTATAAAAAGATAACTGTTTTTTTTATATAATACCTACAATTTTATAGAGTAACGTTTGTAAAAAATTAAATATCCATTCATTCATCATCTATACCTGTCCAACCTCTGCGGGGGGATTAAAGTTTTCTTGGCTGATCAAACTGCATTGCACCTCGAAGACATCCTCTCCAGTATGAAATGTAATGGTGGCAGCATCATGCTGTGGGGATGCTTCATTTCAAGCGGGTTAAAGGATGCTGGTTAGAATTGATAGGATTATTTTTTAAAGGGACTATAAGGAAGTTTGAATTTTTGTGCTCGCGATTGCCCCATCTGGCCAAACGCGTAACTGCAGCCTTTACAGCTTTGCACTGCTAACTTTCGACTGAGGTAATAAATGTGATGTAATATATTTAGATCAAATCCATTTTAGTGCATTTATAGGATGTGATACGTGGGCAAATTTGTAGCAAAGTGAATCAAGTGAAGAAGCCAAATAAAGAGAAATAAATTATGTTTGAAAGATGGAAAAAAAATACTCAAACTTTGTACGCATAAACTAAATAATCCCATTGGTAGCTAATAAGCATTTTACTAGGTGCTACTGCACAAGTATAGGTTATTTACTGGGATAAAATAAATCTTCTGTTACATTTCCTGGAACTAATGAAGTAGTAAGATGACTAAGTCCTGTTCACTTGCAGTTTTTTTCTACTTATAAATCCGTGAATAGTGACTCTTATTCAGAGTTGGATAGTTTCATTTACCTGAGTAAATTTTTTGAATATAAAAAAATATATATATAAATGATAAGGTATTTTATTATTCTTTTTTGACTATATTACTCGAATTATATCCTTATGAAGTATCACTAATCCCACTTGAATAACAGTTCTGGATGCTTTAAACACTGCCAGTAGCTTCACAGAACGAAAAACAGACATATTTAACCCAAAATAAATCAGACACACATCTACAATTTTAACAGGAAACCTCCCGTTTCTACATATGTTTAATGTAATCTGTATGACGAACTTTTTTTTAATTTTTTTTCAATTTGAGGTTAAGTGAATGCAGTAAACGCCTAAGATATATTTATACATTACCTACCGTATTGGTTTGACTTTGAGAAGGGTTTCCCCTGCTCAAAAGTATTTTTTTGCAATAATTTGATGTATTTATGTAATTTGTTTTGTTTTAAAGTATGAAATACCTGAATTTGCCAATAATTTCATGCTTCGGTCGGTCTGATGACATTTTTAAAAATCAGATATTACCAAAACCTTTTTCACTCTTGAGTAGCATTTATGACGGCTATTTTTACTAGAGTAAAGTTACTGCTACTATTGAGTACAACTTTTGTGTACTCTACCCCCCCTCTGTTCATATTTTGCATCCAGGTAAAGGAGGTATTAGCAACATTTTTTTTGTAATTGTAAATACAATACCATTACTAAAACAATTTATGGCTTGTTTCAATGAAGTTTATATGAAACATGTATTCCATCATGTTAAAATGTAAACCTTGTTATGTTTCCTTCGAGGAATCCAGTCCAACTGATTATTCAGAAGTTTAAGAGGAAAGCACTGACTTTGGAAGGGGGCAGAGAGAGAGCAGGGACAGGAGCTGTAGACAGGATCCAGAAGGGTGTCTGAGCAGATGTGCTCCTTTTAACTTGTACTGCTTGGATGAAGCAATCTTGCGTTTTGCTCGGCAGATGTAGAGTGACGTGGTGGCTCTGCGTGACAGCCAAGATCCGTGATCTGATAACCGGGAGTACCGTTACCCTGCCTACAGACAGTGCACTATTTGGCAACACGGACGTTTTGGCGTAGACGTTCAGCTTGTGATTTCCTTCATGCTGTGTTTGGAGGATTAGAGACAAACCCCCATGTGTGGTTAACGGTGGTTTTAAAGAAGTCTCATTCCGCAGAAACTAACATGAAACTCATGACCAACTCAGAAATACGGTTTACCTTTATTTTTATTGTAGGAAAACTTTTTTGAATATTCTGTTATCAGAATATGTATCTATGTATCTGTTATAATTACATAAATAAATGTGCTGCGTTCAGCTTTGCTAGGGGTTCACATATCAAGTCCTGGAAAAAATAAATCAAAGAAATTAGAATTATGTAATTTTCTTCCAACAAAATGGAGGGTGCATTTGGTTATGGTCATTACCTGGCCTCTGCGTTGCTGTGTCGCCACCATTTCAGCTGCAGGAAGAGGGATGAACCCAGAGAGAGGACCCAGGGCCCTGGGGTCATCTGGCTGAATGCTTCTACTTTTTGGGAGTCCCCCGGTTGAGCTGAGGTGCTTCTCTAATATTCTTGTCTGCAGCTCTGGGATGTAGCCGTAGTCTTTGGTCTCCTTTACAGTGTGAACACTGTAACGCTGATGTAGACTCGTTTTTTTGTCTAAAAAACATCAATGTAGACATGTGATAAAGTTAGCCATTTCTGGTAAAGTGGTTTGATTCTTTTCTGACAAATAGGTCACAACAAGTAAAGGTGAATCATGCTTTTTCCACAGCATAAAAAGTACCACAGCAGTGTCCCAAGGAGCTGTAAATTCTCCTATCCTTTTCATTTTTTAAACAAATCAATGAAGATAGTACCAGAATCAAATCTTTTTTTTTTCAAACGACACAAACATTTTGAGCTTAGTCAAGGCATTTAAAAATCCATCCAAGTATTGAGTAAATCAATTTGTTTCACTGTTGGCGTATAAAACATCCTGTAATCTTTTGTTTTATTTATTTTTTTTTACTAAAAGAGATGATCTTTGACCCCAGAGGGCTGATGTCACATGATCCAGTCATCATTGAAGGCATTGCAATAGAACAGGTGGAATCTGTAAAATATTTTGGTGTCTATCTACCGAGCTGTGAGGTAAAAAAGCAATCAATTTAGATACTACTTTATTCATATATCTGTGGCTGTTCTGAACAAGCACAGATGCAATTAGAGGAGCATTTTTGTAATAAGTGTTTGAATGTTTTGATGAATTTTGTTCATAGTGTGATGCATAGGAGTTGTAATATGATTGTTGAATGTAGCACTACAAATCTGCATAGCTGCTGGCTTAGATTATCTCTGGATGGGACGTGCGAATGTGATGACTGTTGTCCTGCTATTGGTGCTGCTTCTTAAATATCTATATTTTTATACAGTCATGGTTGTTCTGTTTGATTATATGTATAGTATTTTAAAGTTCTACCCTGGCAATACAAGCCCAAGACAAATTTCCATTTGAACAATACATTTTATCTAATCTAAATAGTGTAAATAATATATTTATGTTTAATCAATATATTAAAGCAATAAAGTATGACTTATGATACTTGACCTTTGCTGTTCACATGCACTGGGCGATGGTTATGGTGTTTGTAGTCCAATGCAGCATGCAATGTCCTCGTTTAATAGACGCCATATAAGAATGCAAAGCGTTTCCTCGCGTACATCTAGATGTGTTTTTCGAAAGACTCAAGTTTAGAAGTGGTCCTGCAGAAAGACAAACCAAAAAAAAATAATCTAATGTCTGTAGAACAAATAACATCCACCATAGTGCTATATATATAACATTTTGGAAGGGACGCATCTATACAGATGCTGGTATTGGAGTGAAACAGTTCTATTTTCAAGCAAAGCAGAAACTAGAAACTGTCTTGGGGTTCATTCCCTTTTTTGTGTTAGAAGTATCCAATCAGGAGTATAAAATTAAAGAGTGGAAGGTGAGAGAGAAGATGTTAATATCAGAAAAAAAATCCAAATTATTAAACATCGTAATGAGGTTGGAGGTAAATAATCCTAAATCATGTGTGTCTAAAGGTCCTTCTCCATCAAACTCAATTCTGGTAGTAAAAACAGCAGAATATTAGGATATAAGCAGCAGCAAAATATGACAATACGTATTGACATATACACATACAATTTTAGAGAAAAGAATTATCCTGTTGCTCCATTTATTTTATGTTACACAGAAAGCAAACAATATAGCCTACATAAATTACAAAAACAGGGTAACATTGTTCATCAGATGATAAAAGTAATCCCTGTTTACCTTGCTTCTAATATTTCTATCCCTTTATCTTCTTTTAGAGGTTCAACTGCTGCAATCTGGAATTCATCCCTGTAGATAAGAAGGAAAAAGTATTTACTTTGTGTGATGTGGCGAAAAATAACCTAAAACAGGAGTTGCATTTTGTTTCCAAGTAAACAAACCTATCAAACTCCCCTGCAGTGACTGAACGGGGGGATGGGTCCATACAAATGCTGCTGTAGATGGCTGTGGAGCCTTGATGCAGTAAGCTTCACAAAACTAAAACAACAGAGACACTTTTACTGCTCCAATCGTAATGTGCACACATTTATAAATGTCAGATATATATACGCTTTATTTGATTAGCAAAATAGTCTTACAAAGTCTAGATAGGCCTACAAAATGTTTTTTTCTCGCAATTCCAACAAATTTGCTAAACTATTTAGGTTACTAAGCAGTGAGCACGACAGACAAGCAGGCTAAAACATGTTCCCACTGCGGGCAATGTACGGAAACCCCCGCTTTGAAAGTATCTACTACTCTTTCTTTCCCCCCCGCCACGTATTTAGTAAAAATGTATTACCTTTCAAGCAGAAGTGATTCCAGCTACGGGTCTTTTCTCATACCGAGAAATTCGCTCAGCGTTCTCCACCTCTCAAATGCTGTCGCACCAATGTTTATTCTGGCTCTTTGCTAGGCCTGGGCGGTATACCGGTTCATACCGAAAACCGGTGTTTATTTTCGCTATAATATTAATTTTTGATATACCCCTATACCGGTGAATAGCTCGGACAACTTCCGGAACGTTTAATGAGGGGGAAGTGTTTCAGCCAGGACCGATTTCACTGCTACACGCTCTTCACCACAGTGTAGAAAATAACGTTTTTAACTAAGTACAGCTGCTGGCAGGAGCGAAGCACACAATTCTGATGAAGTAATTCCAAAAAAGAGGAGCCTCGTCTATAGTTTAAAAAGTTTATCGGCTTTAAAATGTCAAACGAGAACCGAACCTTTTACAAACGCTTTTGGGAGTAACCAGTAGGGGGAAGTGTTGAGCGCTATTTGACCGTCTGTATGTACACGCGGTCAATGGCGGCAAAACCAGTAGGAAAGAAATCATTAATAGTGGTAAATATGTTTTACATACCATCTACGATACTTCTGCCGTCTTTTTTTCTGTTATCTGAATATTAACCAATTAGTAATCACCTACGGTCGCCATGTTTATTTTATTTCTTCTTTGGCAAAATCCGGTCTGAGTTTATACTCTGCCCCCTAGCAGGATTCTTCAGTACTACATGCAAAGCAATTAGAAGATGCATTTGTTGCTTGCGCCAACGTGAGGTTTAAAAAAGTTATACTTTCAGCCTTAGAACATCAAGAATTCCTACTAGAATCATAATCATTTTAATTATTTTCATATCATTCACCTGTGTCTGGAAAAAACAATATGATGCAGTCCATGTGGTAGTAAAATGGGCTATTTAAAGCACATTTTTATATTCTTATAAGATAATGTGGAAATGAACGGTTTTGTATGGAAAAGAAATACCGTAATACCGATTTGTTTAAAAAAAATTCAGTGATATGACAATTTTGCCATACCACCCACCCCTACATCGATCCGACTCTAGTTTCTCCCTCTTTGTGGCGCTGGAATAAACCCTTGGTAACTTGGTTATCTTGGTCTGGAGTGTTGGTGTTGCGTCCAACGCTACCCCTCGCCACGCATCCCTTTCTGTAGACAGCAAACGCTGTGGTAGAACGTGAACGCACATGACGTCATCACACACTAGGCTGCCTCTAGGAGGTGCTGAGGGAGCGCTGCTTGTTCGACCCGAACAATAACTAATAACTCAAACTAAAAAGATTTTACAGGCATATAGCGGCAACCACGGTGAGAAGGCCAGGGCTCTTTTTACTTACCAGGACATTGCTGGATCATGTATATATTTTTTTTTACAGTTCTATACATTTATTTGGTGCTAAACGTCCTTCTAGTACCTTTAAACTAAATATAGAAAAAATTCTGACAGAGAACCCTGATAGAATTTGCAAAAGACTCCAGACTGAAACGGGTTTGCCGCCCTAGATAGACAATGAGCTTACACATACGGGTATTATGGTTGTCAAACTCCAGTGCTTAAGGGCTGGCTTCCTGCAACGTTCAGCTGCATTTCCAAAAAAAAAAAAAAAAAAAAAAAAAATCTAATCAGCTTTACTTATAAAGCATATTTAAAATCGAGTTGAACCAAGACATGACTGCATAATATGGAGGTAGTTCAGCCATTTTTATTTGCCATTATTCAAATGGGTGACACACTGCTGCAGGACACTGGGTCCTTGAGGACTGCACTATCCACTTCTTAGAAAGGTCTATTCAAAGTCAAGAACTAAATCCAGTTCTGGATCTCTGGATCTGAAATAATGAATTGTACTACTTCCACCTCATACCTTTTTTGAAGAGACTGAAGGCACCAGACTTTAATAAATAAGCATAACTAAGACAAAATAACAGATGTAAAATTGCCACAAAAATAAAATTTCAAGTGAAAAATGAATCTCTTTTTGTGAATTTATTACAGATTTTCCACATTTTGAGTATCCTTTGATGGTATTGGTTAAGTTTAACCGATCGCTGTACATTAGGCGGCCTATACCAGTATAGGTGCATCCCTATTAAGTTTCATCAGGAGAAAAATTAAAGTTTTTTGTTGCCGCTTCTATTGAAGGCTGTCAGTACATGTGCTTTAACAAAAACTTCAGGCATGCTCACAACAAAGCCTTTTACCTGATATAAATGAGCACGAAGTAAACTAGTAATAAAGAGTTCCTGATTTTGTGAGGCTCCACCAACTCCGGTGTTAGAGTTGATCTGTAAATCAGCCCGCATGAGCAGATGGTTCAGTTGATACATTTCTTCCAGTCCAACAAAGCATATCCCGTATTGTGTACTGCTAAAGCTGCTCGAGACATCTCCCTCCAGCAGCCTTCCCTTCATCTCTTTGCTCCCACAGCTCCTTATTTTCCTACTGCGTATGACTTCAATGCCATGTCTGTCTGTCAGTGGCGCCCGCTGTGTTCCCTGCCATCAAGGGCCCTGTGCTGCTCCTCATACTGCCTCTGGCTTTGCTCGTGTGTGCGTGGAAGGACTGCAGCGTCCCAGAACAGAGTTGTACTGTACGTTCAAATGCTAATAACTGCTAGTGAAAAGAACAGTCTCTTTGAGTCAAGTCATCCTGACTGAACTAAAATTAGGCCTGGATAACTATTGAATTTTTCATGGAGTTTCTGGTAATTCTGTGGTGGCACGTCTATATACTGTAAATTTTAATAAACGTGTGAGTATAGGAAAAAAATTCCACTGAAACAATCTTGTTGATTGTAGAATCACTTTGTGAGGAGATGCAGTGGTCAAATATTTTTAGTGGATAGAGAAATAACCTCTGACTGGTTTTGGCTGTTTAGGAGACACATCGGAGATTATTAAATTTCACTTGAGAACATAATGTATTCATACCTTTTGATGTTTGTTATATTTGATGAAATTACTTTTTTTGTTCTTTTAGATTTTGTTTTAAACCCATTACAAAGTGGTTGATAATTAGACGTAGATAAAATCTTGAAAAGTAATCCAGAGAGCAATACTTTGTGGATATTTCTGTCTCAGCCACTGACAGTTTTATTATAGTATCACCATTTTATTTTACCTCCATCCATCTTGCCATCAGCTATGAGTTGCTTCTCTGTCCCAGCTGAACCCCCACCATATAATCTTGCCTCCACTGTGTTTCATAATGAGGATAGTTTGCTCAGGAGGAGGTGAGGAGTTAGTTTTCTGACCCAGTAGTCTTTTCTTGTAGGCAAAAAAATCCCAACTTTGGTTTCAGTTGACCGCAACATCTTTTTACACATGATACGTCCCTTTCATGGCTAGTTGCAAAGTTCAATTCTAGTGGCTTTGTTTCTATCCCTCATCGTAAAAGAACTGATTTGTGGAATACACAACTAATCATTTTCCTATAGGCAGATTCTCCCACCTGAGCTTGGTTTTGAAAACTGCTTTCTAACGGCACATAAATTATAGGTTTTTTTTTAGTTTTCTCCGTTTACAACTCTGACAAGATCCTGAACTTTTCACTGTTTAGGTTATAAGGCCCTCATTATTTTCTTTTATAGTTAAGATTTGTGATTAACTCTCCCGGGCCGGCTGAAAACAGGCTGCTGTGCGTCTCGGATTACACGATTAGACGGCAGATATTCAAGCAAGGTTCTCATCTTTTGTTCAGCCCAGCAGGCACACCGTGAACTGTCCTGATAATGGCGAGCGTTTCAGAAGTTTCAGAATGAGATTTGTACTGAACTGCAGCTGGGGTGGGACATGTACAGCTACACTACAACTCGAACCAGAACCTTCCTGTGAGGATCAACATCCCAAACTAGCTCTGTGCATGTTTCCCCAATAATTGTAGCATCCAGGTATGACCTTTGCCCCATTTTCTTATGCTCTCTCTGTTTGCCTCCATCCTCATGACATGTTTTAACAGACTGAGTCCCTAAACTGTTTAGGTTGTGGAGCCAGAAACTGATAATTTGTGACAACAGCCTGGAGGGAGGTCTGCGAGTCATGATGGTCACTGTGCTTCTGTAGCCGTCAGTGTGTTTTTAAAAAAATAAGCCAGTAAATTCACCAGTTGAAGTTGTTTTGTTGCGTCTTTAAATCTTCAAAGCCCTCAGTGAACGGGCGTATTTTCTTCTGTGGTTTTGGACTTTTCAGATGAGAATAAATCATGCTTAGAGTTCAGCAGGATCACTCTGACTATATCAGATCCACCTTTTATTTCTGGCTGTTTGTGATGCAGCTTTCTTAGGTTTTGTTTTGAACATAGCGGTTACTCAAGAGACACGAGGAGGCGCCATAAACATCAGACAGGTACACACTTGGTGTTAAATTTACCCCCCCATCCCTCTACCCGCAAATATACTTAGCAGCTGTGTCTTTGGAAGTCACTGGAGGGAGGCTGGATGGAAAAAGGAGTGGGGCCAGCTGGGTGGAGAGCAGTGGGAGGATTCTTTCCATTTCTGTCTGTCTGATGGAGACATGCTGACTATTTTTTTTTTTTACTTTTCAGAGAACTATCCATCTTCCAGTGTGCAGCAAAGTTTATAAAATTATTCAGCTCCAATAAGCAAAGGATGCAGTAATGGACTTAGAGATAAATTACTTCCTTTCTAGAATAAAACAAACCGTCGCACTTGATCTTTTCAGATAGTTTTTACCAAAATGTCTCGTCAAAAAGTTTTTAGGACGAGAAAATCAGAGTGAAGAAAGTGTCTGATTACAAATGTGTGTCTAGAAGTCTTTTACCCGTATTAAACGAAAGTAAACAAAATAACTAAAGGTCAGATGTTTTGTAATGCTCCAACTCGACATGTGCTGCACAGCTGGATGGCTGTGCTCCATTTTATCAACGCAGTCCCACTTAGATGGAGGAGTCCTGAATGGTGTCTATCAAAGTTCAGATTTAGATTTGTGCCCTGGATCAGATGGGCATTACAAAATGTTTTTTTTTAATCTAACAAGCTCCTAACACTGCTTTTTAACAGACACAAATAATGCAATAATGAAACGTCAGATTATTTGCTACCAACTGTAGTTTCTGTAGAGCCGTTTTAGGATAACATAATTCTGGTTCTGCATTTCAGAACGTTATTATTGGGACACAACGCTGCGCATTCCTACAGCTAACTTCCAGGAGGTTCTCCATGACGATGCGGCTGCGCTCGCCTGGCTCCAGGCTCTACGTCGAATTGGCATCGTCCACCTAAAGGGGGCGGCTGCAGTGGAAGGCCAAGTGGCCAGGCTGGCTGAGAGGATTGGATATCTCAGGCTAACTTTTTATGGGTAAGACTCTTTCAGGTTTATTACAGTTGTTTTCAGTACAGTAATTAAGCTTAAAAGCCATGGTTTACAGTTTTACATGCATTCATCATGAATATGTGTTACTTTCACAAAAATACAAGGATATTAATGATGCACTTAAACTATTCTTTTGCCAGGGTGGACTGATTATACAACAAATATCTTCCATTATTTTCAGAAACTCGAATAATGGTGTACACTTTTAAATTAACTACAATGTCAGTAATACCACAGGCTCTTATTATCCAGAAAACCCCAATAATATTATAATAATATAATAAATGTGCCTCAACCAGAGCTTCAGTGAAACTACAGGCTTTCTGTTGCTATAAACAAGCTGCTCGTATAATAGCCTACTTCACAGCTTAGGTCAAAGTTTAGCCGCGCAAGTCCTGCTGGGTGCTAGTGCTTCACAAAAAAAAAAAACATATACGGAGCGCTCGGACGTCGATTGTTTAGGCAGAAACAGTATGTTAAGCTTAAATGCATCTCACAAATGAGCAGATATAAAATGTAGGAGATTGGTTTGATAGAGAAAGACATACCAGGGGATTTAATGATGGAGGCCCTGATAGTTATCAATTGCTAGAACTGAAGCATTGGCTGAAGTGTCACGGTCAAAGTAAAAATATGTCACTATGAGAGCCTATGGAAAAGATGCGGAGATGTACTGTGATGAAAATACAGGTTTATCCTGAAGTGGATGGTGACAAATAGTATGAACTGAAAAATAAAGGACTCAACAGCCAAACAACACCTGTTACACTTGCTATGGTGACGCCTGACACCCGTTGTCAGTACATTTTTAAGAAAGCATAATAATTTTCTGAGATTTTGTTATACATTTCTTTTTTGTTATACATTTCTTTTTTTTAAGCTTAGTTTATGCTTCTGCGTTTTGACGGAAACGGATCGGCGCAACGCCATTATCCGTCAATGCAAGGGCTCTCCGTCACCTACGCAAGGACGCACGGAGTAGAGGCCCAAATTTTAACTATCCGTCGACGGAGAGCATATGCATCTGATGGGTCAGTTTCAGTAACAGAGAGATCGCTTCACCAGAACAGGGCTCTATAGTCACTGTAATCAGTAGTTAATGCAGCGTTTGACCAGTATAGGCTTTGTATTGAAAGGAGATTATTTATCTAATCTGTTCATTTGGCGATTTTGAAGACAAGGAAGTGTAGGAAAACGACAAATAAGGCTGCTGTGTTTGTTTCCATGCGTTTCTAGAGTATTCTATGAGCTGCACCTCTAGTAAAAAGCTTTACAGGTTAATCAAAACCTACTTTCTGTCGTTCAATACTCCTTGAGGAAGAAATGTGTTCACAAGCCTAGAAAAAAACAGAAGAGGTTTGATTCGCTGTGTGATAGTAGGACGCCATGAAAACTTAGCACCCCTGCTGTCCTAGTCGAGCAACGCTGAAAAAAACAATAGACAACGGAGTGGAAGAGCGGAGTACTATAAACGGAAAATGTCTCTGTCAATACGTCTGCGTCTGAGTGCAAATTTGCGGTCGGAGAAGCATAAACTAGGCTTTAGTCTTGCCCCGGTACACAACTTGTTTAACAAAAAGACTAGAACTGAAACTAATAAAAATTAAACTGAAACTAAGCATTTTCAAATAATTAAAACTAAACTACCCAAAAAAAGGCACAAAAAAAAACTAATTAAAACTATAATAGAATTGAAAATCTTAAGTCAAAACTGAATAAAAACTAGTTAAAATTTTAAAACTATTAAAACCCTGGAAAGATGATGGAACATCAATGGTACTGTCCACAAAGAAGGTAGAGTTTAACATCAGTCACGGTGAGGGTTTTAAACCAAAAGAACACAATATAAACTGTCGAACATGGCGATGGTAGCCTCATACTGATGGTTTCTGTTGGCAATGGTGCATCGCACAAAGTAGATCATGGCATGAATTCATTCATACCTCCTATAGATGCACATTCCACACATACCTAGGGTTGTATTGGAGAAACTTTGTTGCCATCTAGTGGTCGAAGGTATGCGCAATTTTCCTGGGCCAAATACCTCAATTTAGATTTACTATGTGGCCTAGGTTTATATTAACAATCTCTTTTAAATTTCTGTCTGTTTAAAAGCAAATAAATTGTTGTTTTTTAATATATATATAAAACTAAATAAATTCAGGCAGTAAGGGTTTTAAGCTTCTGGAATGGCCTCGATCTTTTTGGAAAATCTTGGGCAATGTTTAAAAGTCTGTTCTACAAAAACAACCAGTTTTAATGAACTCTCTTTAATGGGCAGTCAAATATGCAGCCAGAATTATACAATTATTTGGCTAATGGGTGAAGAGATTGGTTTACTGTAGATATTTAAACCTTTTTTATTTTACTCCAACTTGATTAGAATTGTTTATTATTTTTATTGAGTCGTTTTAAACTCGCTACACGCTGAAAAAAGCTGTTCCATTGTGCTAAACGAATTATATTCGTGCTTATAATAGGCGCATGCAAACTTCTTTCTGTATTCAAAGCCTTTTAAGCAAAGAAGCATTTTAAGCGTATGCAGCAGTCATTCATCTGTAGCTTTGGTTCTTATTGACTCCATAGTTGAGCTTAGTGAGTATCTCTTGGCCCTTTCTCGATCGAATCAATTTGACTTATTGCAGGGTCGATTGTTTGAAGACAGAGAAGGGGAAAACAAACTAAAACTATTCCATTTTTTTCAAGCAAGAAGAATAATCTGGTGCACTCAGGTGCAACAGAGATTTGAATCATAAAGCCCTTCCACCGGCAGTAGATGAGCTCATGCTGCAGGAAGTGAAACGTCTTCACATGAAAACTGAGTCTGCCATCAGAGAAACTGTTAATGACTCTGGCTTCGTCCAAAACGACGCACACAAACAGAACATTGAGGATAACTTTACCTCATTAGCGCTCGACTCGTGCTGCATCTCAATGAAGGATCTACTTAAGAGTCTACAGTCTGAGCATTCCTGTGAAGCTGCCCAGTTCCCCCTCAGGGTTCCCTCCGAAGTTCATCTCATCTCATCCTTTTCTCCTCGCCGCCTAATTGTCGTTGCTGATCTTCTGTTGCCAAAGTGGAATAATTAAAGTGGGGTTTATTAATGAATGTTATCTTTGTCCTCAGGCATACATGGCAGGTCCAGGACAAATCCATGGCAAACAATGTAGCATACACTTCAGGGAAGCTGAGCCTGCATACAGACTATCCAGCTTTACACTTTGCACCTGGGGTGAGTAAAATGTTTCTTAAATGCCGTTTAGAGGATTCAACGGCAACGGGATCAGCGATGAATCACGTCTTGGCGTTTGGCCTTCATGACTTCAGAGCCTTAAAGGGAGCATTTGCACTGCATGTGTGTCTTGGCCTGCTGTAGGTGCAGTTCCTGCACTGCATTAACCAGGCGGAGAAAGGAGGGGAGAGCGAGGTGGTGGACGGCTTCCACATGGCCGAGCAGCTGCAGGAAGAAGATCCAGAGGCCTTCCGAACGCTCACCTCACTCCGTGTGGACTTCACAGACACCGGGACGGACTACTGCGACTTTATCTTGCAGGCCAAGAACCGCATCATCGAGTAGGTGTTAATGAGACAACAGGTAGCTGTTAAAAAACACACAGGCATCTGAATTTAGACAATAAAACAGCCAGTGGTACATCCTATCACTGTAAGGGAGTGTGAATGAGTAGTTATTTTATTTGGAATGGAGACACTGCCATCTGCTGTTTAGAAATATGATCCATCCATCCGTTACCTATACTGTCTATTCTATGGAGGGGGACTAGTGCCCGTCTCTAGCAATCATTAGGTGCTTTGCAGAAACATATATTTAAATATTTTATATATCTACAGTTTTGTTGCGATCTATAAAGGTGCTTGAATATAAGTCTACATTAGCTCACAATACAAACCTCAGTAATATTCATGATCAGTAATTTCAACACTGTAGTGATTCATTTATAAAGGACTTAGAAAACAAATCATAATCAAACTTGGTTTAGTTGCTCAACATTTTAGAGATATCAAAACGTGTTTCAAAAACAGTCTGCTTTGTAATCTAAATCTATTGTGAAACTAAAGTTATTTAACGTCTTTCTGAAAGTTGTTTTAGCTCTAGAAACGGTCACACTACTAATAATGTTCTTCTGTGATCAGTGTTGACTCCGAGGGCAAAATCACAAAAATTAACTACAACAACGCCACCAGAGACTCTGTGCTGGACCTCCCCTTACATCAGGTTCAACCCTTCTACAGAGCCCTGAAGGCCTATGTGGACATTATGAACAGACCGGAGAACGTGGTCACCTACACCATGGAGCCAGGTCAGTGGGTCACTTTGAAAACCCTAACATTTGAAAAGTTTAAGTTAGCTCTGTCTGGGCATTTAGTGGAGGTGCAAAAATATTCATATCTCTTCTCGTTTGTCACATTACAAACACAAACTTTAATTTAGTTTGGGACTTTATTTGATAGAACGACACAAAGTGGAAGATTCAGTTTCAGAATCAGATCACTTTGACTTTATCTGTAGCCTACTAGTCTTTACATTTACCTCTAACATGCATCTACCAACCAAAACCATACATGTATTGAACAAAAACACTGTATGAACACAGCAAAAGACAATAATAAAGAAGAAATTGCAAGAAAAACTGTAAGCATTGTCCATATTCAGCGCTAATAGCAGAAAGAATAAAAGCCTTAGAGTAGTGATTTGTTCTGGAATTGGGGATGATATAATGTTGGCCTGAAGGCAATAGTAGAAGGTTCCTTAAAATGATTTTTAGACTTGCTGGTAATTTTTTCTCAGCTTTCCAAAAGAGTTGAGCCTAAAAAGTGACTAGACCCTCCTGGCAATACAATCTGCATTTACATAACTGACAATCACAGTGCCAAGATACTCAATATCCACAGTTCACAGTTTCTACCCCCTTGTTGTGAATGCTGCTCACTTTGTGTACTCTCTCTCTTTAAAATAATTGATAAAATCAACTATTTTGGATTCATTACAATCCTGTAAGATATCATACCACCATTTAACAAAGACTGGTAAAGCAACATGACTTGATTCTGAACCCCAATGAATGTACAGGAGAAAACGATGGTATAGTTGGTCCTGATACGTTCTACAGCTAAATGTTTGATATATATATATTCTAATTTAATATTTATCCCGCTGTCCATACATAAGTTACTCTAAAGACTGAAAGTGGTTTCAATTCTTCGACGCAGAATAGCTGAAACTCAGTAAACCTGAAATAAAGCGGGAAAAGCAGTTTAAGGCCACGTCCACACTAAGCCGGATAATGCCTTAAACGTATAAGTATTTAGTCTACACCCCCCTATCGTCCACACTAAGGCGGCTTTGTTTATGGTCTGTGGCCGGATAACTATTAGCCGGGTAAGGGAGCCGTCTAACTGTTATCTCAACGGCTAAATGAGCACGTCTGGACGCAACTTATCCGGTCCCCGGCTAAATCAGAGCAGTGATGTCAATCAAATGCTGCGTCCTAAGTTGATAACAACTCGACACCAGATAATGACAACAGCAACGATGGAGACGAGTCTCGCTATGCCACTGCTTCTTTTGCAAATTCAGACGTTTGCAAAGTTAACCCTAACCTACTTGCGGATGAGAAGGCGACACAGGAGGCGATCCAGGAGGCGCAGACAGCGACAGAGTATACGCGTCAATCCGTGTTCTTTTTTTTGTTCCCCGCGCATGCCCAGTACATGCAAAGGTCGGCATTGGATTTCGCAATCATGGGACCTTAAACGGACCTTAAACAGGGCGTAAATGCTCGTGTTGAGTGGATAACATTAGGCGTCTTATTCCCCGTATAACCTTATCCGGCTTAGTGTGGATGTAGCCTAAGTCTTGCTACCATTTCCTAATTTTGCTTAGAGCTGGGGCATTCCAGCACATG
The DNA here is from genome assembly GCA_028564705.1 of Apricaphanius iberus. Classification (NCBI taxonomy): domain Eukaryota; kingdom Metazoa; phylum Chordata; class Actinopteri; order Cyprinodontiformes; family Aphaniidae; genus Apricaphanius; species Apricaphanius iberus. The sequence goes on along the minus strand of JAPXFQ010000863.1, from coordinate 140,981 downwards.
AATATGCTTTATTTTAATCCCTTTAATTGTAGTTCTTGCTTTATGTTGTTGGGTTATCCTAAAACAGAAATCTTCAATCCAGGCTGCCTGCTGTGTTCCTTGGTCTTCATGTTTTTCTTCTCTTATGTTCTCTGATTAACTTCTAAGCGTTCACAGAACAGATTTATGTTGAGATTAATTTATTACGGGGACATAATTAATTTCGAGAGGCAATCGTCAGAGGCGATTCACATTTTTCAGATTTACTGAAAAAAATTAAGCACCTACACACATCCTTCTACTTGGGAGATGTGTATATATATATATATATATATATATATATATATATATATATATATATTTTTTATATCAAGAAATCCTCGGAAAAAATATCAGAGATAGATGTGATAAAATTGGGACAAGGGGTGTGAATACTTTTGCAATGTACTGTAAGGATTTACAAAAAGAAAGAACAAGTTTGGTTTCAGACATATGGATGTTGCTTCGCAGGATACTTCAGCTCGTAAAAACCGTGAACAACAAACATCTTTGTCATCATTAAGGTCACGGTGACATTAAAACGTCCCTGCCATCTCTGTCACAGCAGGCCAAATCAAGTTACCAATGTCTAGCGAAAGCCATGAAATGCGTCTCTGCTGCATCTAGCGGCTGAGATTCAGGACATTAATGCGTAGCAAGATGGATCTGTTAGCTCTCACGAAATTATTTCAAGCCGTAAAAGTCCAAGCTATTGGTAACCTCCATGTCCTTTGTATGCTGTCTCTGAAGGACTTCCCTTCAATAAAGAAAGAAAGACAAAAAATCCTTCAGCCAGACACCCATTAGTAGTTAGATAAAACCTGATTTGTTTCTGCTGTTTTTCAGAACTGTAAATGATGCCTGACCTTAAGATGCCTTGCTTTGTGATACACTCTGTGTGAAGTACAGTTTCAGACCTTGCGTGTTTTGTTCCAGGTGACATCGTGACCTTTGACAACTGGCGTCTGCTGCACGGGAGGAAGAGCTACATCAGCAGACCCAACAGACTACGACACTTGGAGGGTGCCTACCTGGACTGGGACGAGGTGATGTCTCGTCTCCGGATTCTCCGCAGAAATGTCCACGGGGACGCTTGAGCCTCGGACAAAAGGTCACATTTACATGGAAAGCCTTGAAGCCTCTCCTGAGAATCTGACGCTACTACTAAAGAAACACATTGGTCTTAAAATGCTGATAAAATTAAGACATTAAAGTAACAGACAGCAGGCGAAAAACAAGTATTTAACATTCAGAGTATGAAATCTGAAACTTACGCAACACAACAATGCAATGATGAAAAAGCCTTTGTAGATTTGAAACATGCTTTTGGAGTTTTTCCAACTATATTTTTTAGATTAAATCAATATTTTATATACAATCCTGGGTACTTTGCATGAATATAAGCTCTTAACTTATTTTTTTCTGGAATCTTCTTACCTGTTCTAATTAAAATATCTGGCCCAAAGCTTTTTTTTTTTTTTTTTAAGTACGGTAATTATTTTTGTATATTTATCTGATAAATATCCATAAGAGGAATTTTCCAAAAAGGGAAATGTAAAATATAGCCAGTACTTTATTTTTCACAAAATTGAATACAATATAACAAAGTAAATACAAAAAGCAGATTTTCAACTATTTCATTTATTCAGGTGGAAAATACTATCCAAACCATGCAGGCCCTATGTGAGAATCTAAATGTCTTATTCCCACCCTAAATAGTTAACTAAATCCAATTTGTCTGAGAACATGGAGACTAAAATAACTTAAACGCCAAAAAAATCACCCGCCTATCTAAAAAAATTCAAGAACAGATAACAGATCCAGGAGTCTGAAAAGGAAAGGGTTACAAACCCTGTCTGTTAAGACCACTACTCAGAGTAAGTGTTTCAATCAAGATTTGGTTTAATATTTGAAAGTAGGCAGATAAAGGCAGACAGTAAAAATATATCAATGGTAATTGTTAATATAACAGAGACGATCTGAACAAAATAGAAAGGTTAAACTAAAGCATCAGGTTTTAAAAACATTTTAAAATTACAATTTTTTCTAAATGAAAATGTACAGTTTATACATTTTATTCCTTTAAATGTATTTGATTGAAAGATTCTTGCAACATTTTTTTTTAAAGAATTTTAATGTAAAAAGTTCATAAAATAGTTAAATAAGCTTGGCTAGGTACCACACAACATTTAAACAATTGTTTTTTTTTCCTCTAAGCTACACTGAAACAAAACGAAATCAAATGGAGTAATATTCATATTTAGTAGTCTCCTTTCAAGTTTAGCATTAACGGAGGGCCCTAAGCAACCGCTTAATTCCCTTCTGCCTTGCGCTGGCTTTGGGGACAACTTCCCTTGGCTGATTGAACCATGACCTCTGCTCTCCAACTGAACATGCTGAGAGAGAATGTGCCTTCAGTTTGTGACCTTAAGCTCAAGGGCATTTATTTGCACCAGCACTACCTCTGAATGATTAAGAAAATGAAACAGTGGCCTAGTCAAAGCCTGGCCTTGAAGGACACTGAGATGTGGCATTCATGGTCCAACATTCTAATCTGTGAACAATTCCTTCACAGTGATGTGAAAGACTCCTGGATAGTTTGGATAAAAAATTTTTTCACTACTGCTTTTCCTATTTACTCAGGGAACTGTCCTCTAAAGCCTGTTAAAAGATCTGTTGTGCATGTCGGATAACCTGTTAGAAATAGGAGACCTGATAGTTATTGTTATTCAAATTATGTTTACTTGTATCAAAGAAATGTTCATAAATGTTCTGAAAATAAGGAATCTGCATTGCACAAACTGTCAGTGTAAAGAGATTTAGAGAAATGTTTCCCCAGCATCCTTATCCAAGTACTTTTTTTAATCCATAAGGACCCACAGGAACACTTGTGTCTCGTGCCCTATTAATGTTCTGGATGGTTCCATGTTAACCTAGATTCTTGATTTTCTCTCACGAAGTCCCAGAATAACACCTAAAGCAAATTTAAAATAAGTCATGTGACCTCTAGAGTGATCATGTGTTTCGATACTACCAACCGAACTTGACCGAAAGTTGCATGTGGAAAAACCTGCTAGCCAGCTAATTTGGAGCAAAAAGGTAGATTGACTCAATTCAACGGTTGCAATGTTTACACATAATGCTGTTTGTCAAAAATAAACGTTAGTTTCCGAATTTCTTGAAGAACTTTGCATAAAACCATCAAGTAAATATTGGTGTGACACATATGTCACATCGGGTTGTCAGTCTAAAAATGGTTGAAAACAAATGTGACGTATATGTCACAATAAGAAAACTAATCATGATCTGATCAGTATACTTGGCTGATTCAATTAAGTTCAGTAATATATTGTATTTAATAGCTTAATTGAAACAATATCAGTTATATATTTTCATTCATGGATAGCTAGCTAGGTTTAACATAATTTAACTATTTTAACGCCCGAAGTGACATGTCACTTTTGAGATGTTTGCCACTTACTATTGTAAGATTTTATTTTTTTTAAATGTGTTCTATGTGCCCTATTTAACCTGTCTTATGCTCCTTAATTTTTCTTGAGGTAAAAATGGGTCAGGGTTAAAATGGAAATATGAACATGACAGTTGGATTATAGCAAGACAAAAGTTAAAATGATTTGGTTTTGCTACATTTATGGGCAGCTCAGGACTCTGCTGTGTTGTTTACTGTTAATGGTTAAGAAGGAAGTTAAACAGCCATGTTTCAAACAATGTAATGAAATAAATTAATTAAAAAAAAAGTATTTGTTTGACAAAATAATAAACACCGCTTCATTTAGGACAACTTTATTATATTGCCAAAGCTGTACATAGTCTATAAATACCTTTGTTTTTGGGGGTTTTTCAAATACTGGAATGCTTAAAACTGGCATCTCCTTACCGTTCCTCTCTCTGTCAGCAAGTTCGACTACTGAGATGAGCTGTAATATTCCAGAAAATAACAAAAAAACTTTTTTAGCCAAATCAGAAAATTCACAGAATAGTTGTGGAGATGAAACGTCATCTTCTCAAGGACTTCCTGAAATTTCTGCTTTGCACAGTTAAGTTACTAAAAATACAAGCATGTCAGGATCAAAATAAAACCTCTTCCAGTGATATTAATGTAGCAATATATTGCTGATCAGGAGACTGTTCACCCTGTGATCACTCATGCACTCACTCACAGACAGACGCGCACACACACACACAGAGTTAAATGGGCTAACGACTGGCAGGTTTTTCACAAACAAAACACACAAAAAATATAAAACAAAAAAAGATCTCTGTTATGATCATAGATGTTGGCTTGAACATGTCTGAAGGGTCAGTCACAGGAGAAAGATCCGATAACATAAGTCATTTTGAGACTAAACTAACATTTTGGTGATTGTACTCTATTAACCCCTTGAAGATTTGGATGTTGGATTTGAATTCTGGATTCCAAATTTTTTAGAAACACAAAGGATTTGATTTTAAAGAAAAATAACTAAAGATGGATTTAGTAACTGGGTACAGATTTACCACCACCCAATTATCCACTGATCCACAAAGGGGAAAAAAAGCCCTTTGCATCTTTTTCAATGCATAAACACATTTTAATGGAGGAAAATAAAAGCAAAAATATGTTTGGGGGGGGGGGGGGGGCACCCTTTTTACAAACTGGCTTCATATTATAGTTTCTATTTGTTTTGTTGGATGCAAAATTTCTACCTGCTGTCGAAGCAGAGGAAACAAGAAAACTACAAAAAGGGATTAAATGTAAAAGGGGTGAAATAAATTTTTTAAATAAACTTTAAGGAATCACCTTTTGTTTTGAACTTATTAAACTGTGTCTGAAATTCATAGTTTAAGTGATGTTTCTCATGGGTGAATAATTTATTTTATTTATAATCCATCAGAGCATAAAACCATAGAATCTGGTGCCGATTTTACACATGCATCTAAAAATCAAAGATGCATTTCTCTGTGCTTGTAGAAGTTGCAAACATACAGCACAGCCTCTACCAACAAAAGTCGCCCGTGATTTTTAACTTCAGTGAAGCACCACTGTGAAATTTTCCGTTTCCTGTCCTGTGACTGACCCATGACTAACCATGGAGGACACTTTGACCAGTCATATCACACTATATATTAGGTAATTACACACAATAGAAAAGGAAACTAAACAACAAAAAAAACATCTTACATTCTTCACCCTGTGGGAGCCAAGAGAACCTGACTCTGGCAATGGCTAACTACTTCTTAAGTATTGCACGTCTAGCAAATCAAAATTTTGTAACTTTTTTTTTCCAGAGAAATGTACAGTGTAAATGCATATATTAAATAAATACTATATATAGAAATATATATAATATTTATTTTTTTTCATCCTTATAGTAACATGCAGTTAATACCAGAGGAGCACAGACGAGAAGTTTTACAGCAGAACTAGGAGTTATTCAGCCTGGTGGGCAAGAGAACACATCTGAGAACACCCAAAGTATTTTAGGACCAAACACCATGAAGAAGAGTTTACATGCGGTGCTCTAGTGCAGGGTACAGATCCTTTTTTTTTTTTTTTTTTTTTTTTTTCACTGCACTCTAACATGGTCTCTGGATGCTTCACCAGTTTCACCTTGGACGAATTGGAATCTTACAGTAATCACGTATCACAGAATAACACAGAACTGGATGGAGACGAGCAGGAGGAGGTGCGCTTTACTGCTGTTGACCAGGACCAGCAAGCAGTCTGTGGCTCAGGCGTCATCCCTCACGTCTGTAACACCACCTGGGCCGCTGAGGCGTTCACACAGAGCTGACAAACTCCAGAGGAGCCACTTCTCCGACACCAAGGAGCAAGTGCATATGTAACTAGTTGGGTCGGAACATCCGGACGACAGAGGGGAATGTTTGGAGTTATTTACACGACATCAAGGACCATACATGTCTACACAACTGGATCTAAAAAGGATCACAGGCGTATATATTTACACGGGAGGGGGGATGCGGGGATCGTGTGCTTCGATTTAAGTCGGCGATTGTCTGGGTTAAAGAGCAGAGATGTAGAAGTTCAAGTAGAGAGGCACACCGGGGATGAGGAAGGAGGAGGGGAGGGGTGGGGGTGTTGACTAGCTGAGAAGTGGTCTTGGTGAAAGCAGCTTGGGTTTTCCTTCCGCCTCCTTCCCCTTCACCGCCGCCACGTAGGAGAAAAGGCAGAGGACAGAGTAACAGATCTGATGTGCCTGCAGAGAGGGGAGGTAATGCCACATTTTAACTTTCAACTATGAAAAAAACAGAATTAAGCAACAAGTTAAAGTAGTCAGATATCAAACACTAAATCTGTAAATGCAACATTTTAAACTCCCTTAGAGGCTCTGCAGAGTAACTGAGTTTCATTAGTAATGGATCAATGTTTATCAAAAGGAAATAAAACTCAACCGGTCAAATCTTCATGCATCATGCACAGTTATTTACCCACAAATATTAGGTGCTCCCATTCAGAAGTACTTCAACATCTAGCAAGGCTTCACAGCAAGTTTTTACAACATTTAACATGGCAAGCAGTAAAACCTTTTATTGGCCTGAGGGGAAAGAGTTACTGAGGTTTTCTAAACTAGAAAAAGTTACAAGGCCATCTCGGAGTTTAAATCCAACATGAGGCAGGTCATGTACAAACAAGAAACACAAGATTACGAATAAACTTTCCAAGAGAAGCCTGATAGAAAATACACAAAGAGCTCTGAACTCATTAGAAACCATTAGGGCAGACTGAGCCATTAATTAGCCTCAATCCCATTTGCTCAGAATTTCCGTCCACTGTTAAACATATTGGGATATTTTGGAGAATCATGATCAAAATTAAATCTTTTTTTTTTTTTTTAAAGCACAAAAAAATATTTTTCAGCAGAAAAGAAAGTAACAGAATGAGAACCTCCTCTAGTATTTGAAGTGCGGCGGAAGCATCATCGTTTGGTCCTTATTTTCAATGTACTTGAACGAACATCGCAACATTTTAGCTGATTCTAAACAAAAGAGAGTATAAAATCCTTTGTTGCGGTAACGGTTTGGACTAGAAACCTAGTGCAAAGGTTTCATTACATTTAGTTACAGCCCTTTGCAAAAAAATTCATACTTCTTGAAAAGTTCCACATTCTTGTACATTTGCCCTTAAATAACAATGCAGCCAACTGCTCACATAGTAGAGGGTGACAATTTTTCGGGATTCCCACGGGTCACGAGATTCCTGCAGGATTCCAGCGGGACGGGAGTCAATTTCACTGTTGGTAACATGATTGGGACGGGACAGGAAATAATCCACGGGATCGGACGGGAAACCGGAAATTATATATATATATATATTTTTTTACATTTATCTTGTCAGATATCAGGGAATTAGCTTTAAAAAAAATGACGCTGCGATGTGGTGCCAATGTGTGTGGTTATTAACTCCGCTGCAAAATGCAATTCCATCAGGTCTACTACACTGCACACACAAAAACTGAAACTGCTACGTTGTTGCTACACCACCTGGATAAACTGGTAAGCATATGATATCCTACTGAAAATGCGTGTATCTTAATAGTTTGGTAGTCAGACGAATCGAGTCCATTCATGACGTGGTAAGGTGGCCAAACAACGAGAATGCAGGCTATGGTTAAAGATGGCGGATAAAGCTAAATAGATGATCTTTGATACTGTGCTAGGCTATGGTTTAAAAGGGGGGGCGAGGGGGAGCGAGCGCCATAGGAGGTAAATTACTAATCTACGGGATTCGGGTCGGGACGGGAGTCTTTCTCTCTGGATTTTTTCGGGACAAGTTTTGGGGGGGCTGTCACGTGATCAGGACGTGACGGGAGTATTTTTTGAGGATCAAGACGGGACGGGAGCGATAATTGACTCCCGTGTCACCCTCTATCACAGAGTTAATGCGTACAAGTCTTGCAGCTTTAATTCCAGCAAAAGAGAGTTTACAAAGTAACTACCCAAGGGGGCTTTGTAGAAAACTTTTTGGGGATTTTAACTAGTAATAAAAAAGAAAATATTTTAACCCAAAAACATTTTTTTAATTTTTTTCCCCTTTCATCCATCAGTGTGTCTTTACATTGGTGTATCACATAAAACCTTTATAGAAAATACAGAATTTTATGGTTGCAGGATACTAAGAACATGCAGCATTTTCAAGGGTCCCAATGCTTTCACAAGGTACTGCTTGTATATTATATATTGTTAATCTACATTAAATAATTTCACGACTAATTTTTGGGGACACTTTCATTTGAAAATTTTGGAATGCCTCTTCGCACTTTAAAGAAAACAAAAATTTTTATAAAAAATAAATCATACAACTTTGTGCTTAACAATAATAGTTATACTTCATGCATGAAACAAACATAACTCAGACTAATCACCATACCCACACAAACTGTTTCATCGCCATATTTAGTCACAGCACATCCCAAAACACTTTAGGTGAGGAAGTTTACACTTGGCAAAAAGCTTTCCTGATTAAAGACAGAATAAGAAGACTCACCATGGGGGTCTTGTACTTGTGGATCACCACTTCTTTAGTTTCAGGAACTATGTCAGTGCAAGAGACAAAACAAAGAATTCAAAGGCAGTAGGAACTTTGATGAGTTCATGATTGAGAGATTTGGGAAGTTACAGGGTTGGAATTTCATATATGTGTAAAATGGGAAGTGGAACAAGAAATTACATATTAATCACGTAGCTTGTGAATAATATCACAAAAGTTCAAAACAAGGTAGAAGACAAGACACTTTGGGCAAAATTCATTTAGGTTTTAATCTTTGCTACTTTTCAGAAGAGAAATAGCTGGTGCTAAAATGGAAAAAGGCTGCTGGTGACACATTCATGGCCCACTAAATGGACAGATAAAACACACAAGGGTCTTATAACAGACTTTAGAAGTTATAAGATTTGAAAAAGTTATTCTGAAAGAAATACACAAAACGAAGACCTCCTCTTTCTAACCACCTCTTGCCCTGTGACCTGACGTCACAGAAGAGCAGCTAGAAGAGGCTAAGACCCTGCCCAGAAGACAGACTGACTTTTCATTAGTAACTGTGAACCCAAAGCAGAGATGAGGGGTGGGGAGGGGTGCTTGGAACCGGTACATCCCTTTCAATTAACTCTCATAAAGCAGCCGGTCTCCCTGAGTTCCCAACTGGTTGAGATACAGAGGTGGACATTAGGGAAACAATGACCGCATGAGGAGTAATGTCAGGGTGGATATTCAAAGCATAAAATACAAAAAAAAAGTGCTGGATGAAGCAGAGGAATACTCTTTTCCACAGAGAAGATGAAAAAAAAAATAACATTGGTGCGGTGATGGAAAAAGGAAATAATCTGCATGAATCTAGTTTTGAAGAAGAAAGGTGGCGACACTTTACCTGCTGGAGAATGAAGGTTTTCATAGTGGCAAAGATGAGGGCAACATTACAAAAGCAGCACAGAGGCACGACAGTAACTCAGCCAGACGTTCAACTTCTAGCTCGTGTGATTCTGGGCTGCACTGTCAGAACTGAGTCATCCTTTGTAACTCGGGTTTACGTGTATAAACAGTGATGTCACTATTCCATCTGTTGATCACGACTGCCTGGACATGGACCGTCATCAGCGCAAAACAACTCCAGTTTCATCTTCAAGTTGAAAGAGCTATTTAATCACAGATCAGCTTATAAACATGTCACTGAGCTGATTTATTGATCTGCAAGAATTCCTTTAAAAGACCTCAAGCCTTTTAATTTACAAGTGTAATTTTTTTACATGATTTAAAAGTGCCAATTAATTTATTTAAATGAATTTAAGAATTTACTCAAAAGTACATGATTATTCCTGTGTGTATGAAGTTTGGGGAAATGACACACTCAAATCTGAGCTGTGGCTCCCTGGCATGGTGTTCTCTTATTGGTTTATCTGCATGAGTTGCTGTGGCAACAACATTGGCTGCAGAAGTTTTTTTGTTCTGTTTTTTTTTTTTTTTTTTTCTTCTTCTACACAGAGACACGGCTGCTAAGAAACAAAGAAATCTTCTGTATGCTGGAGTTGTTTGCATTCGCTCATTTATGGTAATCAAATTCTGCCGGCAAAGCTTTGGATCAGAGAGTGCTTTCTAGCAGTAAACGCACAGCTCAGGCTCTATGAGCTTCACTGAGCTGCTAGCATCTTTCTTACTACCAATAACCAGAGGAAACATGCCTCATGAGGCTTTCTGCTTTCAGAAAATGGATGAATCATTATCCATTTAAGCCTTTTGTTGTTTAGGACAAAAAAAAAGGGTGATTATAATTCGCCAACTCATTGCATTAGTCTTTTAACAACGTAGTTAGTATATATGAATGCATACCAAAAGGTTAATCTAGCATCAATCGGCTGTTCCTATATAAATAAATAAAAAAACTGACTAAACTTTCATTCTCCTTGACTTCACCAACAACAATAATTAGCTGTCAGACCTCTTTTCTACAGCCGCTTGGAGTGTTGTATAAACACAGTGGAAAATTGCTTTGAAAGTGTTTGATCTTAAGCTGAAGTTTCTGCTGTCTATCCGATTATACTTCACTAATTTATAGCAGCTTTGATGTCCAAAAAAAAAAAAAAAAATATATATATATATATATATATATATATATATATATATATATATATATATATATATATATATTCCTTTATCATGGGGAAGTTTATATTTTACAAGGTTTTTCTTAAAACAGATTTCAGTAAATGGACAAAAACATTAAGAAATCTTAAGAAGCTTGCTAAATACTTTAACAAAGCTTTCGAAAAGGAAAAAAATCGAAATGTCAAAGAAGTGGAGTTACGAGAAAGAAGAAAAAGAACCAAATACCAACTTGGCCTGAATAAGCCAGTTTGAATAATTGTACCAATTTAGTTTTATTCAAATTTTCTGTGAAAAGACATAACAGGAAGTGTATTTGAAAGGCAAACTGCTTCAGGTATTGAGACCTGCATAAATCCTGAATTTTTTGTTTTTTTACTACATACATCCAAACGGAATATTATCACTTTTTCTATGTGTCCATGCATCAGTCAAGTTAGGGACATATGCTATGAAGCATACATAAGAATAATCTTTAAAGCTTTTTTTTCACACTCTGTGAAGGATCCCAAAGTGTAATTTAGTTTTCTGGGGGGGGGGGGGGAATGTGAATTGGCAGATCGGAAAAGTCGGTACTGACGAGTTATGGCCTGATTGGTACAACTCCAGATTTCACATGTAAGATATTGAGGTTTTCCTTTCCTTCTATTCACCGTTGAGGCGTTTTTGAAATTTACAGTAAGTTTTGCAAGTTAACATGCGCTTTAAAGGAAATATGACATAATAGGTTAAGTGGATTTATGGCATTGAAACATATAAGAGATACATAGCGGTTGTCTGTGACTGGGGAAAGAAAGAGCATTAGACAGGATGTCGCATTGACTAAACGTTGCTTTAACTGACTGGTTTAGGAAGGGATTTGCTAACATGTCTGGTTATAAAGTACCTGCCTTGACTTTAAATACAAACATTTGGTGGGAAAAAGCAAGAATTCCCTTTTCACTTACTATTTCTTCCTATCATCTGCATCAATGGTTACTCTAAGGGCGCTTTCACATGGTACGGGAGTCCGTACTCGGGTACGGTATTTGGTCAAAATCCACTTATTTCGTACCATGTGAACACAGACTGTACCGTGCCAGGATACGGCCAGAGAGACCTGCCTTGGAGGTAGTATTCGAGTCCAGGTACGAGCGGCCACGTATCATGTGAACACAACCCGTACTCTGGCCGTACTCAAGACAATAGACGCGCTCCACGCGGAAATGACGACACCGCCGGCCGAAATTACAGAATCACCTCGCGACCATACAAATACCAAAACAACGCGATTCAAGCATCCCACAGCAACACAGCAGGTTACAAAACGGCGGGTTTACTACAACACTCACCCTGTAGATGGCTTCAGGTAGCAGCTGACCAGTAGACCAGTTTGTTTACATTCTAGGCTGTCGCTCGTTTTATGACGTCGGTACTTCTCACTCCCTTGTTTGTTGGAGAACTAAGACTTATTTGTATACCGCCACCTGCTGTTTATTTGTAGTAAAAGACTGGATCCCAATACGGTCAGAGATCCGTGCCATGTGAACAGAAAAAATTAGCATTTTCTCTGGCCGTTTTCTGGTACGGCCACACATGTGAAAACGGCCTAACACGGTTTTGTACCTGAAAGCTACATCTACAAAAATCCCCGCCCTCTTCCCCACCTGCAGAGATCAAAAGCTCAGTCTTCCTCTAACAGAATGAGGCTCAAATTTAGCAAGCCATTCTAAGCCCTCATCAGTGAGTTTGCCATGAAACCGAGTTACTGCCGTGCCGAGTACAGGCCTAGAATCAATAGATGGTGTAATTACCAAATTCCTCCAGGACAAAGACTCCCTTCACTGTATTGCACTTTTTAATGTGACTCAGCTCTATGAAAACCTAAAAACAAACAAAAACAAGACAGAACATTATTAACTCAACAACACCGGATGAAGAGTAAAACACTTTATATTTAGAAATGAAAAGAAATCAACCGTGTTAAACTCATTTCATTCAGTATGAAAGGTTAAAATAAAAACAACTACACATGAAATGCAAGCGCTTAAAAGCTACCAAAAGAAAAGAAACACTATGAGGAGTTTCCATGGTCAAACGCATACATGGGCAATGAGAAGGAATGCATTTTATTCTGGACAACACTAAATCAGAGAAACTCATTTAGTCAATGAAGTGCTTCAGACGTAAAAAAAAACGTGTGGTTATTCATATACAAGAAGATTTTATATATTGGCTGTATGGCCCATATGATGCATACATGGAAGATCTATACAAAATGAAGACAATGACACAAAATTAGACTTGCCATACACTACAGTACGAACGTAAAGAAACAAAAGAGAAGAAAAACAGGTAGAGGAAACAAAAGGAACCCAATAAGATGTAACTGCTAATAAGCAAACACAGCAGAGGTTGTGTACCTTCCGCTCCTTGCAGGGGGAGAGAGCATGGGAGAGAAATGGTTTGGATTATTATCGGACAGAAGAGCACAAACACTCGACAACACTCTGAGAGGGTGCTGTCTATCTGCAGGAACCTCGTAAAGATTCAAATCAAGAATCTAAGAGAGCCAATGATTACAACAAAAAAATAAGAATAAAAGAACCACCACAAGAATATTCAACCACAAGAGCTGGCAAATGGGAATAAAGAGAAAGGACTAAAGTTTGACTAGAGTGTTGAGAAATTGATTCACCTTTGTTTTCCTGGATTTTAAACATCTCCGTCCCCCAGAGCCCTCCATGCCTCCTCCTCCAGCAACAAGGGCTGGCACCAACAACTCGCTCACAACAACAGACCGGGTACATGAGGGCAGACCGTAAACCCCTACTACCAGGTACCATGTTGATTCTGACACTTTATCACTTCAGAAAAAGTAATCTAAACTCAACTATAGGCAGCGGTGAAAAAAACAAAACTGCCATCCAAATAGGTTTTTCTAAACAGCAAACTTCCTTCAGATAATCATTTTAAAGAAAAATGTGTTTCATATTTTGCCCTCTATAGCAGAATAAAAAAAGTGGCCCTCTATGCAAAAGAAAAATTCTGACCAAGATCCTAATAAAAGGAATCAAAAGTGTAGACAGGAATTTAAGCAGTTTAATAAAGTCTTGTGAAAAAGCCGCTTTAACATTTCACACTTTGACATTTTTAAATCACAAACATCACAGCACTTTATTAGGATTTTAAAAAGGTACAGCAACATAAAGATGTGTATGAGTATAGCAACATCTCCAGAGTTGTAAAGGGACTCTTGGCCTGTTCTCCAGCTGAACAGTGCTCTTTGAGGTGTAATTTTTTCTATATTTTTTGATATAACCCTTTAAACTTGTAAACAACTCTCTGCTGTCTTATCTGTGGTTAAAGAACATTAGTGAAAAAACTGCACTCTGACTTTACAGAATATTATTTAGAGATTAAACTACAGACAGGTGAACTTCTGAGGGTAATTCCCAAATACACTCTACTATACATTTGTCTATCACCAAAAAAATCCCAGTAAAATACAGTGAAGTTTCTGGTTGTCAAAATGTGAAATGTTTTATGCCTTTGTGTTGTGAGATCCTGGTTAAAAGGGATTTTTCATGTGCTAGGTGCCGCTTTAATACATAAACCACATCTTTAAGATGATTTCAACCTCTAAAACGACTAAACTGCCAGCTCATTCATTAAAACTTGTCGCCGTCCACATGTGTTTGTCCTTCATTTGGTAGAAAAACGTCTTAAACAGGAGAAATGAATGCTGTCACACAAAAGAGGTATAAAGGTTCTGCTGTGAAAACACCCCCCTCCCCCCAAAAAAGATGATCATCTCAAAATGTCTCTCGGGCAAAAAAATTAAGAAAAATAAAAGAAAACATATGCTGCATACCAGCACATATTAGATTTTTTTCTTCATTTTTCTTACGCAAATAGTCAACAGATATAGATTTTACAGAAAAGGGTATATATGCAGTGATCAATAAAACTGATTTGCTTGCTTTTGATGAGCTTGCCGTCAGCACTTTGTGAAGATAAAAACTTTCTTCCATTTCACTCTAATCAAATACTGGACAGAGGAGAAATCAGAGTTCCAAAACAGGATAAAAAATCTTGAAAAATATACAGAAAAAAAATACTGAATGACAAAAAAAAGGTCTTTGTTGACTGCATTTGGTTCCTAATCTCTCAGATCTGATCTAAATGAGCCTGGTCTGCGCTCTAATCGGCTAAGAAAATACACAAGCCCAGACTGTCACTGCCTGCATAGACTTGACCACAACACATGACGATGTTCAAGGGTCCAAACTTAAAATGAAAAGTTGCTATTATCACATAGCCAATTATTAATGAAAAGTCTTTGCTTAAGGTCATCTGTCTATTCATTTTTGCACAACACACACAGATTAACACATTGTTTCCTCCCACACAGTAAATGAACATGAGGTCTGAGCACCACAGATGTCGAAGGAAACTTGCGTGGCAGGATGTGTTAACACTGGTTTAGAGAATGGCAAGCATGCATAAAAAACAAATGTTCAAACAGAAGGGGAAAAAAAGAGCAAAAAAAGCACAAACAGGAATTCTTCCTCTAGAGGAAAACCCATATCAGTCCTAGCCAATCAAATGCGTTAAAATTAGGAATATGTGACACATTTTTTCATCAAGGTTTTTAAGGACAATAAAGGAAAATTGATTTCAGAGGGTGAAAGGAAATGCTAAAGAGGCAAACTGGACATACTAGGAGAGATGGGAACAGAAGGACGGTATGGAGTTTGAGCCATCATGAGTAATTGTGTCTATTCTCATGCCTTTATGTGAGATGAAAGGTATTTTCTCTGCCTGGGTAATGGCCTCCTACCTGGCTGTGCATGAACTTCAGGTTGATTCCTTCCAGCGTAACCTGAAGCAGTCCACCTTCACCGGTTTTCATGTCCTGGACAGGAAATTCACCACCAAGCTCCGGGCCTGAGGAAAAGCATGTAGAGGAGTTTTCTAACTACAGGGATTCGACCCCCCCCCCCACAAATTCCAGATTGATGTGTGGACGCCACACGGGACGGAGATACACATAGATATGGCTTTTGCCGGGTTAGCTAACAATACAATTACTTAAAAACAGTCAGTGTCAATGTTTAAATAAGATAAAGAAAATTAATTTATATAAATAAAATAGTTTGGGCTGCTTTTATGTTATCAATTGGTTTTTCTTCAGTATCAGAGACGTTTTACATTCAGTTATAGACCAAATTGCTGTTGAAAGATGAGTTCACAAAAAAAAGTTCTGGTTCAGTCATTCTTTTTTTTTTTGTATTCTCTTCTACTATGGCTTCATGAGAAAGCTTAATGTTTCCACTAGGGGTGTATGCAAAAATTGGATTCGGTTCAGTGACTTGAAGGGCTCAGTTCGTTCATTTTTGGTAAAAAAAAAAACGCTTAAAAAAATCTTTATTTTGAAAAGCTGCCATTATACAATAGAATTTTTGCACAAAATGAATAAAAGCAACCCATTTGAGTGATATCTTAAATAAATTGCACTCTATATAATGAAATACACATTTTGTAACAATTTAAAATATTAATAAAATACTATAACTACTAGTTATGACCTGAAATCTTTTAACTCAACAGCTTCAGCTTGAATATCAACAAGCTAATAATGTTTAAAGTTTTTGGCTAAAAAGAATAACCTTTCGGCCGATCTGAACTACTTGACAGGGGTTGTTTAAATGCTGAAGTTAGCAGTAGTTGCACAAGGCTGATATTAACATTCGCATGGTGCCGTTTGAAGGGTGATAACATGTTCGATGTGTTGCCTGCCACATTCCTGAACTAAGTGGAACAACGTTGGCATACAACTTTAATTTATCCACTTGTCTTTCCCAGTTATGAATTTTAACAGGGAAGCCAAAGTGTTCCCAAACACGAGACAGTAGTGAGGTGGAGGGTCTTCAAGCTCTGGCTTCTTTTCGCTGTTGCCATGACGCTGCTCGTGTATTTACTTCAACGTGCTTGTGCGGCTCCACTGTGCGTCACTAAATACAGCCACCGTGCGGAAACTCGTCTAGGACCTTTGTTCCAGAGTGTTTAATATCGCGCTATAAAACATTTACATTATTTAATGAAAGAAAAAAACACAGAAACAATACTAAAGTAGAGTGAACCGAACAGGCCAAATCAAACCGAACAGGCCAAATCGAACGGTTCAACACATCCCCGTCAACAGTTACACCCCTAGTTCCCACAAAACCAAGATTAGTGATAGGTGGGAATCCTTTCTGTTTTGGTGTCATTTATAAAGTGGTGCTGCAATCAAGAGTTCCTCACATAAACATTCTGGATGTGTTCCGGTAGAAAAAAATCTGCATTCTTTCTGTAAACATGGTTACTGTACAGAAAGGGCCATACTGAAAAATTTGAATACATGTAGCATTACAGACCTATTAATTAGCATTTATTTTATCTCCAATCTCTTAAAACAAGTGATAATGACACTGATAATACATATACTGAGCCTCAATCATCTCAAAGGTATTAACCTGGTTTAATGCTTTGCTGTCTTGCTGCAGCTCTCTCCATGCTGTCTTTGACACAGTAGTAGAGCTCACGACACTGAAATAAACAGAGGAAAGTTACTTAAATTAATAACCAACGTGGTCCTTCAGCTCGCAGAAGCACACGATGCAGGCTTTCAGACCTTTTTGGTATAGAACTTGTTGAGCTGTGTCTCTTGGCCGTTGCGTCTCCACAGACACAACACCTTGGTCTTGGGGCAGTACGTCATGTTGATGAGCTTTTCGTACCACCAGCGCTCGTAAACCGTACCGATGTTGCTGCGCAGAACTATACAGTCATCACAAACCTAAAAAAGATGTGAATGTTGATCATTGCAAAAAACAAAATTAGAACGCCATATACGCTGCACAGAAGAAAGCATTGAGCTACCTCCATAAAGAAGATGTCTCCTGTTGTATCAGTGCCAGCATGAACAACAAATGTTTGTTTCTTGATGTGACGACTTCCGCTGGGCCTGATGGACAGCTCACGACCATTCTACACAAGATTGGTAAAAATCAACAGCAGAAAACTAAGAAATGATAAATGACGATTTGTCAAAGTAGAAGAAGTATTCACCATATTGGCCAGTTTATCAAGTAGCTCGTTGATCTCTTGGCTATATGCCAGTCCGATGTGAGATTTGCCCATCAAACGTCTCACTTTCTTCCTGATGTCATTTTTGCTAACCTAAAGGAACAAAAACATTTAATGGATACTAGCTCACTAATCTTGTGGAGAATAAAAAAAAACAGCTGATTAAAAAGATTAATTAACAGGCTTACTTTCATCATGAGCATGTAAGCTATCATGTTGTGCAGCAGGGTGGCCAGTAGTCTGTCTTCATCATCCTCCAGTCGCTTGCGATCATGCTCTCCGAGCGACAGGTATCTGAGTTATCACACAAGAAGCAGTGGGCTTCATAAAACAGCTTGAAAACGGGATTTTGGATGGTAAAAAGAAACAAAGTAACACAGAAAACCTTTCAATCATTTCCTGAGGTCCCTGGTCCATCCCCATTCCTTCACGCTCCAACATCACAGCATCTAGGTAGGCATCCTCCCAGAACTGCACTTGATCCCAGAGCGTCGAACGCTCCTTGCCTGAAAACAGGGTTCTCCTCAAGTTAGCAAACCTTCTACAGCCGCTAAGTCTGCTTCAATTCAACTCTTATGCCAATTTAAATATACTTTTCTCAAATATACATATTTTTATGTTTGAAAAAAGTTGTAATTTTAGGAATATGAATTCATCTAAATAAATACAGATCTGCTCTGTGACACCAATGTACGTCTTTCTCCATAGTAGTCTCAAATCCCAAGTCTTCAGTCTCTCTCTTAGAATATCCGATGCTATAACCTTAATTGTTCTCTTATAATATCCAATAATGAATGTTTTCACATTTGAATTTCACCAAGTACAAATATCTGTACAAATAAACATACGAATTATAACCCCTCCGTTATTAACATTTTAGATAGTAATGAATTTACAAACAAAAGTAAGAAAACTCATTTAAAAACTAACATGAGGTGTTTGGTGAAATAACGTGAACACTGCTTTTAATAACGGAAAATGAGGGGAAAAAAGCTTGTTACAGGAGCAACAGTCTTTCAGAGGTTGCATGCAACTGAATTTCTGACTTTTAGTTCTGTCACAGCATAAAACAAAAGCTTAAATCCTTCAACTAGGAAGGAACAACAAAGTAAATTAAACCCAAATGTTTTATGTACATTTTTAAAGCTCTTACTGGTTTGGTCTCAACCCTACACCTCTGATTTATTGATTTTTATTTTTATTTATTTATTTTTTCATCGTTCCAGGCATTTCTGAATGCTCTGAGACCAGAGTACAGACGTTGGGCTTTGTGTCTCAGTTGTGTCACCCAGACTGAGGAACAAGCTTAATCTGGATCAATCTCAATCACTGACATAAGACTTTTTAAATCAAAGCTTAAGACCTTTTTATTCTGGGAGACTTTTAATACAGAGTAGAGACATTGTGACATTTAATTCCAGATGTCTCATTTATTTTCTTTGCTTGATTTTTGTTTTTGCTGTTTAGTTGGCTTTTTGGTAAAGGGTCTTGTAAATCAGAATTATGAATAATAACTGTGTATATATAAGAATTTACCAAGCTATTTTACAGAGATCTGTAGCTCACTATTGAATAGATCTGATCAGATAAAAAGACTGAACAAAGAGCTTGCTGAGCACAACACACACTTCACAAACACCACACACAGATTACAAAAAAGGGGCAAAGGCAAGAGATCAGCCCTACTTAGAGAAAAGGTTTCCATGGCCGCATCCTCTAGCTGATCCCAAACGGAGCTCTTATCCCGCCCTGGAGAAATTTCCCATGAGGAGCAGGAGAAGGGGAAAAAAGCAGCGAGAGCAGCACCAGGGTTAGGCAGAGAGGTGAGTGGCTTTAATGGCAAAAAACGAGAGCTTTGCGAGCCGAGATGCACACCACAGAAATGAGACGAGGATTAACACACACAGCATGATTTTTAACACACCATTTTGAAGCCTTAATTGTGCATGAAGACAACTTTACAGACAAGGAGAGGCAGTTTGTCTTTACAAGATTTAATTTATCCTCCAACTCATAAGACGTCCTCTGTGTTTATAAGACAACTGAGTCTTAATGGGACTCAGTAATCGTCTGTCGATGCAGCTTTTTTACTGTTGCATTTCTGAACAATTATTACCAAAACATGAATTAAGTCATCTTTCTCATTTTTCTTGAGCCCCATCTGCTTTTACATGCATATATATTACATATACATAAGTAATTTAGCAAAACCTTAAAAAATTACGATATAAAAAATTCCAAACAAATGATGTCAGCAATGCAATACTATTCAGACTCAAAGGAAACGGGACTCTACACACGAGACATCAGCGGCATACAGATCAGCAGTAGAGAGAGTTGAAAGAGAAAAGGGAGAAATCGAGAGAGCAGCACGTACCTAACAAGCCTTCAAAGAGATAAATCCTCATACTGATGTCCTCCATCGGTTGTGCAGGAGGCCCTTTGACCATTGCAGGTAAATGATCTTTTGCACCGGGTTTAAGAGTGTGAGTCTTTCCCTATGGAAGAAGGAAAAGAGGATGTTTGTCCTTATTTATCATAAATGTGTTTGCTGAATGTATCACACCAAAAATTATGGTGTAATCTCTGTATAATTTCTTGGATGACTTTTCAATGCTTGCAGGGTTTGTTTAAAAGAAAAAACAAAAATTACAGTCTATTAACGGCTTTTATTTTCAATGGAAACAGATACAGATTGCATACATTTTTGGACTACGACTTTAAATACCAGTAACGACATTTAAGGACTCCCAGGGAGGATTTTAAACAAATTCTGTATTCTTTGGGGTTTTTTTACTTACAAACACAGAACTTGTGGCTGGATTGGTTTCAATCTCGCTGTCAGACAGAGTTCCTCTGGACTGATTCAAATGAGGAGCAGTTCTTCCTCCGAGGCAGTCCCCTGCTGTGCTGCTCAGATCGCTGTCCGCGCCAAGGGTCTCTCCAGAGCTATTGCTAATCTAAAAGTTGAAAATTCAGAGTAAGAATAAAAAGAAACATGAAAATGCTCCAAAGGCAGACTTTTGGAATTTTTACATTCATGGTTCAATGCAAATAGAACAAATCCTTTTCCATTTTATTCCAGTTCTTTAGTCGTGAAACTGTAGCACTGTTTCTTTGAGGGTTTTGCATACTTTCTTATTACATGAGCTACATCAAAATTCCAAGTTATTTTGTTCCTTACCTACTTCAAAAATGTAACCCAGTATACAGTATCATTCTCATTAGACCAGAACAAAACAGCACTTCACAGACAAAAAAAAAAGATTACTAAATTTGTTCTCAGCAACACCGAGTTTGTATAAAATCTATAAACAGTAAAGATTCTGCGTTGATCTAGATCACAGGAGAGGATGTAGTAAATATTACCCAGCTAAAACTTAGGCATGGACCAGGTGTCAGTTTTAAGGTATATTGAATGTTAACATTTTAAAAATCTCCTTCACACCAAAAAAATCTATTTATTTGAAGGCCAGAAAGACTGGAGTTTAATCTGGATGGATGGAGTATAGAGTAAAGCAGTACAACCGCTCCACCATCTGTTGCTGAACACTGCTGGTCAGCTGGGTGGATAGAATATTAGGGTGGTTAAGGATATATCTGGTCATGGTGTAGAAAGGAACTCCAATTAACATTACTGTTAAGATTGCAGACAAGCTGTGTAAACAGATTGCCCGACTAATTAAAATCAATATAAGTTTGTCTAAGCAATTAGTGTTGCCTTGTAAAAATCCAATTTTGTATATATATATATATATATATATATATATATATATACATACATACATACATACATACATACATGCACCACACACACACACACACACACACACACACACACACACACACACACACACACACACACACACACTTGGCCGTGCCCTACCACTGTGCTGGCCTCAGATTCCTGACTGGTGCTTCTTGTGAGGATCGGCGGCTCTGAACTGGTTACAGACTCCGTGTCGCTCTTCTACACATCCACAATGGAAAAGAAGAGTAAATAGATTAGCTTGATATTTCACTGGGACATATTTAACTGGGGGATAGTTAAAGGGATAGCTCATTTCTTTTGAAGAGGGGTTCTGTTAGAGGTTATGAACAGCTGTTAGAACCAGCTTCAAGGACGGACTTGGCTGTCTTTTTGCAAAATCTGAAATATCCCTTTGAATGAGCTACACTTTGGTAGTAATAAGCTCAAAGTAAAACACAAATATGTTCCAGTGTACTACACCTAAACAAATCAAATTACACCCGATATTCTAATATCATGTGTTACCATAATAAATCAGTATTCAGTGTACAAACCTGAGAACCAGATGCGACACTGAGTCCACTATCAGCACTGATCTGTGACTTCTTCTCCTCTGCGTCAGTCACCTGTGGACGCTGCTGCTTTGCCCCTTCAGCCCCTGCAAATTAGATCCAATTATCAGCCTGTTTTTACATGTGACCTCATGATGTTCTTACCTTACAGAGAGCTGCCTCACTCAGATCATATTAGCACTCACACTAAATCCAACTGAAGGGTCAAACCCTCTGCTTAAACATCTCACTCTGTGTGTACAGCGCAAAGCACACTGGATAACAGTAGCTTTACAGAGTTTGAGAAAAAGTTTTAATATCCAACATTTAAGCTGCTACTAGCTTTGAAGTGTAGGGAGGCATTTTTATTCAATAAACCGCACAGGAATACATGACTTCATCAACTTCAGGACTTCCAAATTATTCTGCCTCTAACCTGAGTTAGGTCATCTTAAAAGGACAGAGAGAGGAGACAGAGGCAAGCACAGGAAGCGGTAAACATTGCAGTTCAGAAAACGTTACAAATGAAAACAAAACTGCAAGAGCGAGACATTATTTTTCAGTCAGTGTTGCAACTGTGGCCCAATTTACACCAAAACCCACAAACAGACACAGGCAGTTAGGCATGCAGACAAACTCATGGTCAATATAGGAGACATTTTCTGTTTCAAGTGTGACTGTCATTTATCATCTCTGTAGGTGGACATGTGGCGACACGTACATCCTTACAGGTCCGTGTAGCTCTCTTTTTTTGTTGTTGCGACATTTAGCTTTGGCTAAGTGATTCAAAATGCACCAGCAAACTGTGGAGAGTTGGCTGTAATGTTACAGCAAGCCACTTGAAACTGGAAAAGAGTACAGTTAAAAGAGCAGGACAGGACAGCAGGTATTATTTTCTGCTCATCAAGATGCATGATTGCAAGAGAAGAAAAGGAAGAACATGGTTAAAAGAAAAAAATATATACTTTGCTTCAACTATTTAAAAAAATATTACTGTATACGGCTGTAATTTTTATGTCAAGTAGTCCTCTAACATTCCCTGAGGGTTTCTTCAGTAATTCATATGATTTGAAATTTGTCACATTGTTGTGTTTTGTTTTTAGGCTTCTATACATTTTGCCATAAATTTAGCAAAATTACCAAGTAGAAGAATGAGACACTCAACTTTTTAAAAAATAAAATAAAAAATATAAGCGTGCAGCATGTACTTTTAATTTTATGTAATAAAAAGTGTAAATATTCTAAACCTAAATTAATCCTATCCAGCTTTAACATTCAATTCATAATCAAATATATAAAATACTTTGATATTACAACCCCAAACCTTGAGTTGTATCTAATTTGGGAGGGGTTGTCCATTCTAATATTTGATTATTGCTCGTTTTCATTTCACGCATAAAAAAAAAAAAAAAAACCTGAGTGAGAGAAGAAGTAAAAAGTGTAAAGATAAGGGGGTGGGAAAAATTCACTTCAACACCCCAGTTTTAAGTTTTTTTTTGGTGTGTGAAAAGTCTCTTACTCTGTTTTTCCATAGCTTTTTGCTTATCCTGGTGCTTGCTCCACAATTCTACCCAAGATGCATTGCAAGCAAGGAGAGAAAGACAGAGAGAGTCAGAAAGCTGGTTGAAAAGCCATGTATGGTGGGTGAGCATTAAAATCAACTTAAAAACAAAAGAAGCATTTAAATGTTTTACTTTCTATAAGAAGGTGTTTTGTAATGTTTGTATGTAGTGTTGATTTATTTAAGACTAAAATATATATATATTGAAGAAAAAAACTGTAGGGCTATATCGGATTCACTCTGCAACAGCTACTTAGGTAACATTACAACACACCCCAAGCTCCTCACACCGAGTCCTGGAGAGCCACACAGTGCTTTAAGAGAGAGCTTTGGCTCTGACCATCTAAGTCCATCCATCGCATTTGTCTGGCTCTCCAGAGCAAAGGTGAAAACAAGAATGCTGACTGGGAAAAGAGCATGGAATGACGTTGATAGGCCGGCTGGCCAGTGAGTGAAATGGGGCAGTTGCTGAAGCTGAGATGCAAGTCTCACAGCATTCTGTAGAATTGAAGGTGCAACTTCTAACAGGTAGAAAAGGGGGGAGGGTAGGAGAGGTGTGGGTGGACGAAGTGAGAAAAGTCCCCAGTAAACAGACCCAGAATTGCATCGGAAAGATCAGTGACATAATTTAAGATTATATACCTAAAAAACAAATCTGTCGTAATAATTTTCTACATACTGGGACTGTTAACTGGGGAGTTATGCTTCCACCCTCCATGCTGAGAGCAAAGGGAGCCGTTTCTTTCCATTTTTTTTTTACAGCACACCTTGAAGAAACCTGCAGTAAAGGCTCAGATGAACACCGATTTGACCATCGATGTGTGTAACTCTACTTTCCCTTGCCTCCTACTGCAGATTTTCATACTGCAAGAACAAAACAACCACATGCGTTCAAGTTTCTAATAGGCCAACAACAGAACCTCAAAGGGGGGGAAAACAGCTTCACAGATGTTCAGGAAAAAGGCCACAAACACACACACACAGTCCAGGCTGGAAACAGGGTGTATATTCCACACACTTCAAAACTAATTCATATTCCTTCTACAGCTTTTCTGTAATTTAACATTTCTTCCTAAACATAACTTCCATATATCATTTAAGATGGCTAGTCATCCTAAGTGATCATCAGCCGTAATTTCCATTAAAGTGTGTGGAATATAATTACACCTGTTTGTTATTGTCTGGGGCAAGTGAGGGGATCTGTCACTGAGACGGCTGGAAGTAAAGCAGCAGGGGTATAAGATTGATGAGCTCGTACAGGGAGGGGGGGGTTACAGTGCACATGCAACCGGACTTGAGTGGTGTACACACCAATCGAGGCAATAAAGTTCTCCTCGTTCAGACTTCGGGTATCAAAATGACGGGCTCCTTTGCCCGTGGTGTGGTGAGGCAGCTGCAGCTGGGGGATATTCAGGAGGGCCTGAGGTCTGGCCGTCTCCATGCGACCAGACGGGCTCTCTTTACTCGCCGGGCTGCCAGCACTGTCTGTGGGGCTTCGTTTGCGCTTTTCTGGGTCTACCAGGTTTCCAAAATTTAGGGGTCAAAGAGAAAGGTCATCATATGCAGAAGAAGAGGAGGTACGTTAAAGGTTAAACGGGGAGAAGCAACAGGTTACTTGACAGAAAGCAAAGAACAGCTTCAGTTAATGCTTTGAAGTTTAAACAGTCTGACATGCAGCACAAAGCTTGATATAAATGGACAGCAAAGACTTTGACAAGTGGAAATGACACATGTACCCATCTATGAGCTTATAATATTCTAAGATTAGTTTATATAAATCCTCCAATAGGGCATAACCTTTATTAAAGGCTGGCCGTAGGTTTTGGGACGTACCTTTGGTTTGATAATGTGTGCGTGCGATTTCCAGCAGGCTGAAGACACTAGCCATTCCTCCAAGGCCAGCATTGGTATAAGAGTGCTCCAGACTGGAAACCGTGCACTTCAGAATGTCCAGCATGCCTTTGTAAACCTTCCTGCTCACCTCCTGGAACGAAACAGTGACTAGGTTTTTGTAGGTTTACCATCACAGACATAAATATGTATCACATAAATGCCTTGAAAGCATACAAAAAAAAACATTTTCTGATGTGACTGATGTGAATATGAACAGAGTATTACTAGATCTCTTCAGCAACTTCTAACCTAAAAAAAACCTAAATGCACATAAACACTGAACTGGAAACAACTATTTTAAAAACCCTTGCTAAAGAGAAATTTGGTATTTTTAATGAAACCTAAAAGAAACTCAAATATCCTTTAAATTTGGATTGTTGAAGGGGCTATTACTGATTAAAACAAGTTTTTAGTACTTTCCATTTTGGGATCAATAAAACATTTTCTCTGCATCCATCCATCCATCCATCCATCTTCCTCCGCTTATCCGGGGTCGGGTCGCGGGGGCAGTAGCCTAAGCAAGGAGACCCAGACTTGCCTCTCCCCGGCCACTTGGGCCAGCTCCTCGGGAGGAATCCCGAGGCGTTCCCAGGCCAGCTGGGAAGACAGTAATCTCTCCAACGGGTCCTGGGTCTTCCCCTGGGTCTCCTCCCGGTGGGACATGCCCGGAACACCTCACCAGGGAGGCGTCCAGGAGGCATCCTGACTAGATGCCCGAGCCACCTCAACTGGCTCCTCTCGATGTGGAGGAGCAGCGGCTCTACTCTGAGCTCCCTCCGGATGACCGAGCTTCTCACCCTATCTCTAAGGGAGAGCCCAGCCACCCTACGGAGGAAACTCATTTCAGCCGCCTGTATCCGGCTGAGAGGTGACGTTCCACGTCCCAAGAGCCAGCTTCTGCAGCCGAGGATCGGACCGCCAAGGTCCCCGCCTTCGGCCACCGCCCGTCTTGCACGGCACCCGACCCCTATGGCCCCTCCCACAGGTGGTGAGCTCATGGGAAGGGGGGCCCATGTTTCCTCTTCGGGCTAAGCCCGGCCGGGCCCCATGGAAAAAGGCCCGGCCACCAGGCGCTCGCCAACGTGCCCCACCTCCAGGCCTGGCTCCAGAGTGGGGCCCCGGTGACCCGCGTCCGGGCGAGGGAACACTAGATCCATTTATTTGATTCATCATAGGGGTCGTCGGGCTGCGCTTTGTCTGATCCCTCACCTAGGACCAGTTTGCCATGGGTGACCCTACCAGGGGCATAAAGCCCCAGACAACATAGCTCCCAGGATCATTGGGACACTCAAACCCCTCCACCGCGATAAGGTGGCAGCCAGGGAGGGGCATTTTCTCTGCATTTGAAACAAAATTATTCAGGATCTGGTCTTCAGCTCTAAAGGCCAGAAGCTCCTGTACTTCAGCTTCAGCCCAGTTTGATGTTTTAATTGATACTTTTTATAATGTCTCAATGAACTCCCAATGTTTACTTGCATGTTACTTACTGGTGCCGGCCAGTGCTCAGCACACATTCCACACATAATCGTGACATCGCCCTCTGCTGCAGCAAGGCGTGATTTTCATTCATAAAACCAGTGTTGTAGCAATATTGCGGTAATATTACTATCAAGCTTGCCGGCACAAATGCTGTAATGCCGGCAATATTACCTCAATATGCTGACACGGTGTGTCTAATGAAAATACCTTTCCCCCCCCATTAAGGTTTGGGCTGTTTCCTCACTGTTCTCAAGATCACATCTACCCCAAGAGGTGAGATCTTGCCCCAGGTCGTGTGAGATCATCACTGATCTTGTATTATTCAATTTTCTATTACTTGCTCCAACAGTTGATCTCTTCTCCCCAAGCTGCTTGCCTAATATAGAGTGGCCCAACCCAGTATTGAACATGTATGCAATATTGTCCCAGGTTTTCTTTGAACAGCGCTCTGGTCTTGACCACAGTGAAGGTTGGAGTCTGACTGGACAGTTTTTTTTTTTTTATACAGATAAGTTAAAACAGATGTTATTAATACAGATAATGGACAAAATAACTTCTTAAAGAAGAAAGTACAGGTCTGCAAGGGCCAGAATTCTTGATAGTTTGTAGGTGCCAAATATTTATTTTTTGCGCAACTACACAAATAAATGCTTTAAAAAAAAATCATACAATACAATTTCCAGTATTTTTCACATCTTGTCCCACACAACTAAAGAGTACCTAAGATGGCTATTACAGAACTCATCTTTTTAAGTGGGACAACTTCGTGGCTGCCAAATACTTTTATGCCTAACTGTACTCAGAGACCAAATTTACCTGTATTTACAGCAAACTGTGATTTAACAAAGTATTCACTAAAAGCGCTGAACGACAAATGCACACACCTCATTTCAGATTTTTTTAAGTAAAAAGTTTTTAAAACATGGTGTCCTTTATCATTCCATTACTAAAATACACAGAAGTTTGCTTTTGTAATGTAAGCAAATGTGAAACAGTATAAGGCACATGATCACTTCTGCAAGTCACTGAACGATGCGTCTCACCACATCACGTATGATCTCCTGTCTGGCGTCTTCCTCCGACTGGACGGCTCTGTTCAGCTTACTCAGCACAAAGACACGGAGCTGCTCGTTCTCCAGCAGTCGCCGCACCTTTTTCATGTTCAGCCAGCCGACACCCTGTCCATCCAGAACACTCTGCACCACTTCTTTTAAAAACTGCTGGTTCTCACTGGATCAAAACATGTCAAAATTTAACAGTTGGTCATTATACAGCTTTTGAAATGACCTCCAGTTATCACCATAGTGCCCAACAAACAAAAGCTTATGGTACCTGGTGTTGTTGACCCGACCCTGCGGTGACGGAGATTCTCTTTTCACAGTTGGGCTGTGTTTGATCACTGAAGACTTCTGGTCCACAAGTGCTCGGGGTGCACGTGCCCCTGGAAAAATAAATCTTAAAATAACTCTCTCACAATCACAATATTTAGACCAAAGCAGAAACTACAAGGTCACAATAAAGGAGCACTCAGTAGAAGTGAACTGGACTTGTTCAAGGGGAATTTAAAGAGCAAGAAATTATTTGCAAACTGCTGTGTTTATAACATCACACAGGGCTAAGAGCATCACCATCATAAAGGATAGAAGCATTTGGGATCTACTGGAGTTTATCTGCTACAGGACAAACATTACAGGGGCAGTGTCTATTATGATGAGACAAATGAAGGACAAACCAAACGGGGATAAAATGCACACAGAGACACACAACCACAAATCAGAATCCATTTGGCTCTCTTTGTAGAAGCACATTAGCAGCATAACGACGTTAAGGTCAGTGGAAGGACGATGTAAATAGCTAGTTAGTCAATGACATGCATAAAAGAAAAACAAGAAATGTGGTGAAAATTGTGTTTATATTACTGTATAAGATGGTCAGCATTTCTGGGTAAAACACAGAAATGATGACCATCTGTGAGCAAACAGGTCAGGTATGAGGCAATAAATAAAAGTGCTGGAAAAAACAGGTGAGCGTCACTCTCTTAAGTCAATACCGTGGATTGAACAGGTGTTCAAATAAGGGAGTCTACATACATTTTTGTGAAGCATAATCTTATATGTAATACGATGTGTTAATAGAAAACTACATGTACTTTCATACATTGACAACAGAAAAAGGCAAAACTGAACAGACTGAACTGTAAAGCCAATTTTAAGCAAATCAAGACAGTTGGAAAATTAGTTATTTGAAGATGGTGAGGATAGTTAGCTTTTTCTTTGGTATTTAATCATGGTAAGTAAGTAAAGTTTATTTATGAAGTGCTTTTCAAAAGTCACAAAGCGCTGGACAACATAAATCACAGTAAAAGTAGTACAAAGTTAAAAGTGACATTAAGTGTAGAAAGCAATTTAAAAAAAACAACAATTACAGTAAAAATCATGCAAGTTTATAAGCAAAATTCAGCAGTGATGTCAATTTAGTGTTCCTGTAACACCTATATTTCAGTCGGGAATTAGCTTATGCAGGATATAATTTTTTTAACACTACAGAAAGCAACTTTCTGAGGTCCGTTTTTAAATTCTAGACATCAGATATGAATCAACATGGTTTTTACTTTAATGCCGGATGCACGAGGATTTTTGACATAATTTTTCAAAAAGACATTTATCATCTTGTGAACAATTATAAAGCAATAAGAGCCAGAAGTTTATACACTGGTCATTTTACCTGTTAATTTTTAAATCTAAGGCGGTGGTGTTGGGGGAGTAGTAATTATCTGTAGCAGTTGTCCCACGATTTAACACGTTTATTAGTTTTATGCTTTATTCACTTTAAATTATATTCAACTCAAACAAGCTGAACAGAAAACTACTGGAATTAAGACACCGCTTCAGCCAAAGTTATATAATGAGGAATAAATTCTCGAATTAAACCAATCAGAAGTCTAAAAGACACTAAACTACAGCAGAAAGGCCCGCAGGAGGAACGCAATACCCAGCACTGGTATTTGGCACGCATTGCAGCACGTTTCACCGATCACAAAGACAGTCGTGCTCCCAAGTCTCTGAAACTTTTCAATGTGCAGTCAGCTCCCAGTCAGCGACATGCCTTAATCAAAGTGTCTGGGAATCTTTTCTTTAATTGATTTATTTACCTGTA
Organism: Apricaphanius iberus; assembly: GCA_028564705.1. Classification (NCBI taxonomy): domain Eukaryota; kingdom Metazoa; phylum Chordata; class Actinopteri; order Cyprinodontiformes; family Aphaniidae; genus Apricaphanius; species Apricaphanius iberus. The sequence continues at coordinate 110,844 of JAPXFQ010000863.1, read as the reverse complement.
ATCTGTGCGTAAAGTTGAAAGTATCTGCAGATTTGCAACACATAGTGTGAATACTAATCTGTAAAATGACAGATAGCCTTCATATTTTCCGTCACTGTTCTAAAAAAAATGGTCAAATATGGATAATTTTCAGGTAACGTGACACCTAATGAGTACATACATTCTCAGTATTAAGTTTATTTAAGTTGGGGTGTTTTATATTAAACTTTTTTTTAATATTTACTGTTGCACTAAAGTCCAAAAGTGAATAATTTATGTTATTTATTAGGCTACTTGATTGTTCAAACTACACACAGAAGTGCTCAGTTTTTTAACAGAATTGTTAAATGTTAAAATAAAGTGAATACAAAAAAGGAACAGCCTGGATCTGTTTCTTCTCTCTGCTTTATGCTTTTTTATGTATTACCTATAGAAGTTGGGACTCTGCATCGGTAGATGCTCAAACTTGAATGACTTTGACTCAAGTGTAAAAAAAACTGACATTTCTAGCAGAAAGACAAAACATTTTAAAAGATTGGTTTAAATAAACATTGGTTTATTTATTTATTTGTTTATTTTTATTTTTATCCTGCATTCACAATTATGATTGCATATCACCTTATGTTATACAGCCAAAGTCAAAATTTTAATTAGATTAAAAGACAAATTGAAGGTTTTCTTTTGTTTACCCCTCAAGCAATGTCAGCCACAGTTGGATCAGTGCATAGGGTTCTAAGCTGGAAGTAAAATTAAAACTGGTTTTGTTTTGCTCACAGTCCCAGATTTACTGTGTATAAAAAAAAAATGTAAACTTCAAGGCAAGATTATTTATAAAAGCCAAAACTTAAAAAATAAATAAATAAATTAGGACCACTATGAAGAGCGCCAGTGTATAAAAATGTTTTAATCAAACAAATTCTAATCATTTGGTACACTTAAAATTTAGTTAAAGAATAACCAGTGTCTGAGAACACTGGTCAATGGTTGCCCTGTGTCAAGTTAGTGTTTGGATGACCTGTAAATATCATGAACCTACAGAAAATGTAAAAAGCTTTAAAACACTGGGGAACAAGTTTCTGATGTATGTCTACATCAGGGGTCACGGTAACGGAATATTCTCAATATTTTAGAGTTTTTTTAGAACGGTGACAGAAAAATCTGAAGGCTGTCCGTCATTTTTACAGATTAGTTTTCACACCTCCCTCTGACCACTTTAAGTGATGTGCAGATTTATTAATTTATTTTCCATCTATGGACGAAGTCCAGGTAAATAAATCCCATACATTATTTATCCCGCTTCTCCTTGAAGGGTCGCGGGGGGGGGGTCTTGTGCATTTCTCCAGCGGTTATCGGGAGAGAGGCGAGTTGCACTTTGGACAGGTCGCCAGTCCATCCATCCCAGGGAGCCCAGTTAGAGGCGCGACATTTAGCCACAGACAGATGCTTTAACTGGATTTAACTGCAGGTAGTTTACGCGTCAGGAAACGAGTGTTCGACTTATGGCCGCTGCAATGGGAGAAATGTTTCCTCATGTTAAACTTTTTTTTCTGAAGTGAATAATGTAATTGCAGTCTTCAGTGGCGCGAAAGGCAGATTCCGTCTGCAGATCAACAGTTAAATCTCCATGGGGTTAATCCGTTTCATCCACGGAAAAAAATCCAAAACCTCATGTCAATAATTTCTGCAACAATCCAAATGTTACGGGGGAAAAAAAGTGAGCATTTTCGTTCCATGCTGTAGGCTGCATCAAGTATTCTAATTACAGCGCAAGCATTGAATTTCATTTTCATATGTAGTTTTCTGGTCAAGATGTTTTGATTGAATACTACTTAACAGATGCTATTGAATACATATCAACTCTTCATTGCATAAAAATTTGACAGGGTAAAAAAAATAAACCCCGGTCACAATCTATTTTTATCTGTCGGTCACAATGACGGACAAAAAAAAAAAAAAAGTGTAGTACAACCTCTGGTCTACATCCATATAGGACATTACGGAATCTACTCATCTATAACATGTACATATAGCCTGAAATACAAAGAGCTGCACTATGTTGACAAATCTTGGAATATCCACAGTGAAGTTAAATACTGAGATGATGAGATCAGGTGCAATTAATGGCAGTTTTCTTCTTTACTCGCTTTCTCCTCTGTGGTTTCGCCACTCAAACTTTAATAAGTGCTTTTCAAACACACACAAAAAAAGGCAGTTCAAAGCGTTTTTGTGTATGACGTGAGCACAGAACCAGCAAACAACTGGCTGTCAAACAGTTGAGACTGAGGATGCCAAACATCCCAGGAGATGAAAAATCAATGTAAAAGTTTCTGAGAAATTTGAGGGGAAATAGTTAAATAAATATAGCAGATAAGCTCACAGGTTTTCAAATATTCTTCATACCGAGTGTCACTTCTGCCAAATCTCTTTCAACAATAATTATAACTGTCTAAACACGACTCTTTCACCTTCCTCAGCTACAAGCCCATCTTCTAAAATCCTTAACACGTAATTAAACAGGAAAGTAATAACGTCCATGATTCAGGTCATAATGAAGATTTGGATTACCCTCTACGGTAGGGCTGGGCAATATGGCCTCAAATCTATATTGTAATATAATCTAAAGCATGGGCGGTAACATCTATTGTGATATATTCTTTTTTTCTTCATATATGTCAACATGAGTGCTTTTGAGCATTCTCTCTTTCAACATACATTGCAGCCGAACAACCTCCAAAAGGTTAAGACTGCCATTGAAAGAAAATGTATGGTGTAAAATGCAATAAAAAAATATTAAAATCTGTTTCTAAAATAACGAAACAAAAATTCTCACAAAGATGAAGATACTTTAGATTAAGTAAAAGCTAAAGTTTATGAAAACAAAGTTCAAAATGGTCTGCTTTCCTTGTTACTTATTTATACATCTTATTTTCCACAAAAGGAAACCAGCACATATTTAAAATAAAAAACAAAAAGTTTAAACTTGCAATACCCAGAGGGAAGACAAACACTGAACATCATTACTTCCTTCCTTGCATACCTATTACAAAGCATGTAGGCACAGCTTGATGACAATGAAAATTCATAATCACGGTATAGTGAATATCTCTACCTTTTGTATTGCCCACTACTACTCTAAGCCTAGTAGTAAAACATCCTCAGGATTTAAAAAAATGGTTCTGGTAGGTGCCTTCCTCTATTCTAGCCAGGTGATACCATTTCCCTCATTCACTAAATTCAATGAGCGTAAAGAACCAAATCTCCTTTAAAGCAAACATTCCAGCGGACACGGTCATTTCTTTATCCAAAGTGCAGTCACTGATAAAAGCTTCACAGACCATGGGTCCATTTTTGAACGCATTCAAAAGGCTCATCTCATTTTGCCAATCTCTGCAGCAAACCAGCTCTACTTTTGTAAAGTAGAGTCGACAGGTTTTGTTTGAATAGTACTCCACTGAAGCAAGGACTAGGTCAAAGTGAGACCCTTAGTGACTGCTAGAGAATTTCTTTCACCAATTCTGAGGCGCCAAGTTTGTTTATCTCATCCATCAGTTATTATTAAAGTTATAGCCAAAAATAAAATCTTATTAAACATGATTATAGCACATACATTTGTATTTAGCTCAATGACAACGGCTGCCGTTCAGTCACCTGTGTATATATTGAACAGTTTGGCGACACCTAGAGGCTTTTCTGCAAAGCTCTTGATGTGAAAGGTTACAGGTAATAAAAACATGCACTCTGTGATACAAAGAATAGCTTTCACTACAATGGCTTCATTAATTCATATTAGAGGTTTTGCAAATAATAAGAGAGCCTGTATTTTCCTGTGTGCATAAAGTGCTCCAGTGAAGACATCTTGTCCTTAATCCTTTGCAACATAATGATGCCACAGTGCAATAGGAAGTTTTTTACCCTCCAAACAGATTTCAAATTTTCTCTTTTTTTTTTTGGACATACCTCGTTGTTTTAGATCTAATTAATTTAAGAAGACAAAGATAGTCTAAAAAAAAAGTTGAGTTGACAGAATTTTATTTAACAAAAATGGCAAAATGTAAATTGGGTTTTCAGCTTTGAAAACTCCCATGGATGCCATTTTGTTTGATCTGTGTAGTGCTTTCAGTATGATTACTGTTATTTCTTGACCTCCTGGATCTGTCCCCGTGTAACCTGGAATAATTCTGGTTGTCCAAATACACTAACACTTATAAAGCCTTTGTGAACCCCCAGCAGTCTGATTTATGTTAAGGACCGTTTCTAATCTGCTCTTGAATTTCTGGTAGATGTCATCAAATAAGTTCTGTTTAAGTCACTTAGTGATCACAACTCTAGCAGAAATCATTCAGGGTATGGAAAGGTTTTTTTCCCCCTTTAGAACATTAAATCATTTGTAAACTGCATTTTGTATTTACCCACAATATCTATGGCTGAAATAATGTTTTTTTTTTGTTTTTTCAATTTAAAACTGTTGCATCAATGGTCCATATACTCTTTAAGGGCACGTTTATTGAATGTTTTAGATGTTGCCTTCATTCAAGACAACTAAACTAAACTAAACAACTAAAATGCATTGTTCTTGAGGTTCGTTTACCCTGAAGGCAGCCAAAGGATGTAATTCTGTCATCTGAATCAGCTGTATCAGAGCAAGGACACAAAATATATAAGGTATTAGGCCTTTAGGACTTTTCCTGGTCACCACTGAACTGAAGTATTTTTGACAGAAAAAAAAATCTTAAATATATATATTTGTTGAATGAAGACCAGAAACTTAAAACTTCTCAAATCATTCTTCTGTACAGTGTTAATGATTGAAACCTTTTGAAAAATGCCTCAAACAGTTTTCCTCAGTTCTCCAGGAATAGAGACGTAGGTGGTAAACAAACACTTGGCTTCAGCTCAGTTGTTCTCAAAACAATTACTGTACAGCAGAGCCGTCAAACTCATTTCCATTGTGGGCCACATAAAGATAATATAATGTTCTTAAAGGACGGTTGTGGCAGAAAGTATTGATAAAATTATATTTAACAAACCGCTGAAACATGAATAAATATCTGTCTCAGCAAGTACTTCTTAGAATTAAATGATACTGCACATCTTTTCATAATGATGTGATTTAGGACTATTCAAATCAACACTGACTTGAGTGATAAAAGTGTATTTAGGTGGATATAAATAGAACTTAAAAGTTTTATGTATATGGTCCTCTACAGTTTAGAGGGCCACATCAATGGCCATGGCGGGCCGGATTCGGCCCCGGGGCCTTGACTTTGACACCTGTTCTGTACAGGAAGATTCGACCCAAGCCCTTTTTGTACTCTGAAGGAGCTTGAAGAAGAACGAGCAACAGAAGCTTTTATATCATTAATATTATTTTCCTATCGCACATTTCATAGTCATTTTGTGCTTCATGGCTAACTGGTGGGTTATTTTTCAACCTGCTGTTAGACGTACATCTACAGTTATTGATATTTCTTTTGCACCCCAATTGTGTAAGATAACATTTTATGAAGTGAAAAAAACGGACTGAAAAACAAGAGCTATCATTAGAAATGACAATATGATCAGACAGCACACACTGCTTTTCCCTTTACTTTTGATGAGGCACACAGTGACTGACATGAGAGGAAGACACGGTGGAAATGCTGGGGGAGATGTAATTGACTGGCTTGGAGAAGCATGCAGCTCACTCGAAAAAAGGGGCAGAACCCACCTTCTCCGCTCCCTGGGCCGGCCTCTGTAATTATCTCCATTAGAGAATTTAGCCCAAATACTGCACACAAAACTCAGAATTAGTGCAGCGAAAAGGTGATGTGAAAGAGGGACACCGGCCCAGACACAACCAGTCTGAACATCAACCCACCAAAAGAAAAAGACATGCCCACTTAAAATGATGCAAAGGTGCAACCAAGAAACAAATAATGTGAAAGAAGGCAAACAGAAAAAAGAGACGGCATGATCTCATGAGCCTGGATGTGACTGAGAAGGTGAAAAACAACTACGTTTTTAGTTAAACAATTAACATTTACAGCATTTGAGTACACTGTAAATATGTTAGTTATCCATGCAACGCTGCTGGAACTGTGTGAACTTTAGAAGGAATGTACAATTTATTTATTTTTTCCTCAGGGAAAAATGCTTCTAATGAGCACAAAACAAAAGATAGACAGCAATGGAGTATCTAGTTAAATTATTTATCTTTTGTTAAAAAGAAGCAGCAAGTATCAGCAAACACGCAAACAAGGTAACAAAAATGTCAGAGGATTAGATATCATTCCGTTAACTATAAAGAGATCTTTTTGTGAACACAAAAAAGCTTACAGCATTTTTTGTCTAAATTAATGCAGAAATGTTTAGATGCCACATCAGGAAAAGTTTGGAGTCAGAAGAAATCTTGTGTTTAAAAAGAAAGACTTCCAACAGTGACACAAACAGGGATAACAGATGGGATACGTGGATAGTAGAAATTGACATGTAGTGGATACTGAGGATGTAACTTCTATCTCAGTCCTACTCTGGGAACACGGTACGAAGCAGGAACGTGTCACTGTGAAAGATTACAGAAACGTCTAATCCAGGACACACTATCACACCAGACATAACATACCCGGACTGTCGGGGGAATCTGGACAACAGAGACAAAACAAAGGAACAGAACACCTTTAATGGCAGCTATTCCACACCGAGTGGAGCTATTGAGTAACTTCACCATGCTTCATCTGTTTTATTTTCTCTCTCTCAGGTGAAGTGAAAATCCAGCCTAAACAGAGTTTATACAAAACCCCGAAATAGAGCTGGGCAATAAAACAATAACATTTTGTTTCAGAACATAAGCTTTTCTTTTTTTCAGAACATAAGCTGACAAAAACAATACTTGGGGATTAGCTTTGAAATACAGTTAGGCAGCAAATACACATGGCCTACCAGGGACACCATTATTTAAGTACATTTACAAAATGGAGAACGCAGGGCAAACAGTAGGGTAAACTTGATTTACACTGTCCTATGCTTTTACCAATACATATTTAAAATCTTAAATAGAGCAAAGAGTTACCAACATTGCTTTGTTGGTAGTTGAGAAGTGTATTTTTTTTAACCACAATGTTTTTAAAGTGTTTCATCTATGGGTAATTTTTGAAAAAAATCTCATTCCAGTTTATCCTTATTGAGATATATTTAATATAACATTAAAATAACATTTTTTCTTTCATCTTTTTTCGAAATTTAATTGTTAATTTGAAGCTGTAGTATGACTGAGATATTGTTCCATCTTTTTCTATCTATATTGCCCAGTTCTACCTCTAATCTTACACCATCACCATAAGAGTCAGATGAGTGAAAAACTGTACAAGAGGAAGAAATTATGAGTTCTTCCGTTTGACAACATAATAAATTCTGTTTTGAAATGGATTTTCTGGAGAGAATTTTTTTACTTATCCTCAATATTCTCCTTTAAATAGTGCCATCTGTGTTTGGCAATCCAATGGAAGGAGAGAAGAGCTTTAAAATTAGGTTACAAACCTGCTTGCTCCATTTCATCCTCAACATCAAAATTAAAATACTCTTTCAAAAAAATGTCACAGAAGGCAGAGAAGGAAGGACAAAATGTATATAAAATGAAGAAAATGTGTTTTTGTTACATTTAGTCTACAAAGTTTAGCTTTTCAGCTCAAAACATCTGAAGACATAATCTGTCGCATAAATATGATAAAAACTAAAAAATCTTAGCAGGTATGATTGGATTATCGTAGAAAAAGACCACATGTAAAACTTGAATATATGTAATCTTTTTAAGTATTTTCCCTACCTTTCAGGCTGGGAAAAGGTGTCGATTTCTCCCGGGCTGCTTTGTTGGGAATAGTCAGATTGGACAGACTGAAGCTGGTGCCGTGGTTCTTGTAAAGATTGCCTGTAGAAAGTTTCAACAATCACTAAAGCAAAGTAGAATGAAATATTCAACTTTCACTCATTCATTTATATTAGTTATAAAATTTAGAAAAAATGCATTCGTTTATATTTGTAAAAAAATCTTTTAAAAAATGTGATTTATAAAACAGAAAAATAAAATGCAATGCATAATTAGGCTATGACATTTTATAAAAAATGGAAAATTGTCAGTCATGCTGTGGCTACTCTAAGTCTTTTAAATGTGGGCTTTTTCTCTGGCTTTACAAATAACCACAGTGATCCCCCTCCCTACCTGTTGCTGCAAACAGGTCAATCGGCTGTCTGAACGAAGGCTCCTGCAATTTCCCTTTCACCCAAGAAAAACAATATGGCTGTTTTGAAATATTCTTGGTCGTGAGAGTGGGAACAAAAGGACGTCACCCAAAACTAACAGTCGGCAAGCTACAAGAGGCATGTCTACCAAGCCGGCAGCCCAACTAATTGACCGACTACCATCACCTTGTTGTATCGGTATTACCTCATAAAGAGCATGACAGGAAAAAAATAAAATTTATTCAGGGAATGTTTATGCTATATTTTTGCCTAAGCGCTTGATTGTTCTTACTGGCAAAAGACATGAGTCCACCGAAACCATCATTGCTGCTGTTAGAGATAGTAGAATTCGGCGAGCTATTGCGCGAGTCTCCCTCTCCATCAGACTCTCCTGGGAGCCTCAGGCTGCTGGGACGTAAAGGCCGCTGAGCCCTGAACCGAAAGAAAGGTCACATTACATATTAATCACACACACACGTGATAGTTCAGGGAATAAATGGTAGATAAGATTAAGGCAGCCAGGACTTGGATGATGTGCAAGAGAGAACATTTAATGATACTGTCATTTACATACTTGTTGCCATTGAGGTTCTGGTTGAATCGAGGGGTGTATGATTCCACTTGCTCTTCTTCAGTGTCTTCCTCAGTGGGGAAACCATACTGAGGCTCAAAGTATGGGTTGTCATACTCTTGCTTTCTGTTGGTAGAATCCACCAGACCAGCATCTGCTGTTGGTCTGAGAAAAGGCTGACTGCCAAGTCCAGGGACCGGGTTCTGTAAAGCGGCGCTTGCTGATGCCTCAATCTCAGGTGCTTCAGTCTGCTCCTGTCAGCACAGAATCATATGTAATGCATAAATGGTTTCTTATTAGCAGTACATACAAAATTGGATATTGTGAGGATTATTCCTGAAGTTGCTAAGAATAGTCACACACATGGTTGACTCCTTGGATGATTGTGCTAGGGCTTGAGCTCGCAGTTGTGCTGGAGCTTGAACGAAGAGGCTGTCCGTCTGACTGTTCAACAGCTCCTTCCCCACTGGAAGGACCATCCACGCTATGGCTGTCCTTTAAATCGTTTAAGTCTTGAAACTCAACTTCACTGGCATCTCCGAGTGCAGCATGAGTAGGAGGATCCAAACCTAAATGACAAACATACTACTTAATGTCGAGGCAAAAATAATTTAGAAAAAAACTATTCATATTGCATCTGTAAATTCTGAACAAACATACTTGGTGTGTCCCCCTGGATGTCTCCTTGAATCATCTCACTAACTAAGTCCCCGAGTGAAGAATAGGAAGAGCTGGAGTCGTCATATCCATCACTGTCACTGCCACTGAGATGAGATCAAGAGCAAAAAAATCTAAAGCTTCTTTACACGAATATGTTAAAAGTCAGCAGAACGCAATCAGCAGCTAGAATCTGAGACCCAAACCCGATTTCCTAACCTGTCTGTTGGATCAGACTCATTGCCTTCATCTTCCAGTGGACCAGCCATAGCCTCCACTAGCAGGGAGCTTCCATCATAAACTCTGTAGACCACTGGCTGTAGCTGATGTGCATACCATTTTGACTTATCTCCAATCAAAGATGGATCGTACACATCTAAAACAGACATGCCCATAGGCCAGATTAATTCAACACAATTCTCATCAACAGATTATTGCTGTATTAAATTAGTCTTACTGTTGTGAATCCTCTGAAAGGCAAGGTTAGTGGGACTGAGCGCCCACTCGCCATAGAACTCCACTGCCTGGGTGTGGGACAGTTTATCGGCAAAGCAGGAGCGGCGCGGGCGAGAGGCAAGAAAAGATGTAGACTGAAAAGCAACCACTGGTCGCGGAAATAGCCGCAAAGTACGTGTGTGCATTTGGAAGCCCTGGAGAACATTGGGAGAGTTGAAGAATCGCACCATGGCTACCCTGCAAAAAAACCAAAAAAAAAAAAAAACAAGAAGTTTAAAAAATACATATGTTATGTAATACCAGAGTGTGTTCCAACTATAGGGGGATCACACTTCTGAGCCTCCCTGGTAAGGTCTATTCGGGGGTTCTGGAGAGGAGGGTCCGACGGATAGTCGAACCTCGGATTCAGGAGGAACAATGCGGTTTTCGTCCTGGCCGTGGAACACTGGACCAGCTCTACACCCTCGGCAGGGTCCTGGAGGGTGCGCAGGAGTTCGCCCAACCGGTCTACATGTGCTTTGTGGACTTAGAGAAGGCGTTCGACCGTGTCCCTCGGGTTGTCCTGTGGGGGGTACTCCGGGAGTATGGGGTACCAGGCCCTTTGATACGGGCTGTTAGGTCCCTATATGAACGGTGTCGAGTCTGGTCGCATTGCCGGCAGTAAGTCGGACTCATTTCCGGTGAGAGCTGGACTCCGCCAAGGTTGCCCTTTGTCACCGGTCCTGTTCATAATGTTTATGGACAGGATTTCTAGGCGCAGCCAAGGTGTTGAGGCGATCCGTTTTGGTGACCTCAGGATCGGGTCTCTGCTTTTCGCAGATGATGTGGTCTTGTTGGCTTCATCTGAACGTGATCTACAGCTCTCGTTGGAGCGGTTCACAGCCGAGTGTGAAGCGGCTGGGATGAGGATCAGCACCTCCAAATCCGAGACCATGGTCTTGAGCCGGAAAAGGGTAGAGTGCCTTCTCCGGGTCGGGGATGAGGTCCTTCCTCAAGTGGAGGAGTTTAGGTATCTGGGGGTCTTGTTCACGAATGAGGGAAAAATGGAGCGGGAGATCGATGGACGGATTGGTAAGGCGTCTGCAGTTATGCGGGCGCTGTACCGGTCTGTCGTGGTGAAGAGAGAGCTGAGCCGAAAGGCAAAGCTCTCAATTTACCGGTCGATCTACGTTCCTACCCTCATCTATAGTCACGAACGCTGGGTGGTGACCGAAAGAACGAGATCGCGGATACAGGCGGCTGAAATGAGTTTCCTCCGTAGGTTCCTCCGTGATTAGTCATTATGGCATATGAATTCCACTAGTTTAAAGCTGTTGCTTGGAGTATTTAAGGAAGAGAGAGACATTTTTGGAATCCCACTATCAAGGCCCCTCCCAAAACAAAAACCTTTCCCCTCTACCCTTCTGGTCCATCTAGCCCCACTTCAACAACTGAAACTCAAATTCTATTGGCTAAAAAAGATTTAGCGGTCAGTGTGAGATGCATAGGAGCCTATGGGAGGAAGGTGTGACTTAAGAATAAGAAATGTTGTGGAGCACTGGCCTTTTATCATAATGTTGAACCCCACTATCATTTTAAAGATATTTAAAAACTTTAAAACATAAATATACTACACTATATAAATATACTGCAGCATTAATGTTATATGTAATGTGGTGTTACTACCTCAAGGTGGCAGCAACACACTAACTGAAGAAGTAGAGGACTGAGATGCCTGCTTCAATTGGATTTTTCAAGAGCTGACACCATTTAAAACGTTCTTTTAACCTTTGATTTTTATTCTAGCTCTAGTAAGTACTAGTTTTTGTTGTCGATCTTAAAAAAAAGAAAGAAAAGAAAATCCAAAGGACCAACATATTGAGACTGATTGCTGCCCTATGAGACACTTCACCTTTTTATGGACACACAAGTTTATTACTTGCCTGGTGGCAACATCCACGGAATCAACGTCATTGCCGTAAATCAGAGGGTTAAACTCGGTGGAGGATGGCGAAGCTTTGTCCCGTCCTGGTGGGAGCAGGGTCATCTCCTGGCCTTCCTGGAACTTCTCCAGGTTCAGAATGGGTTGTGTGTTCAAACTCATGCTGGCCAATGCCTATAAGGCACCAGTGACACAAATTACAAAAGAAGTGATGGATCTAACAACAATGCAGCGATTAATGACTCCCACTACTGGCATCAACTGTTTCAAGAAATCGAGTTTAATTGAACATAATGCGGTTATACATGTTCCTTGGAACCACCAACAAGGGAGATAAAAGTTTTTAGATACTTTAACATCTAAAATTATTCAACCCCAACTGCAAAGTCTGCTTGTTGGCAAAATATCAAAAGTAGCAGCTGCTCAATGATTTCAATAAGCTCAGTTTTGCATAATGGTTGTGTTGAGGTCTGTACTGCAGTCATAAACGTTATTCAGTTTCTGTATGACAAGTATTTTTACTACTTTGTAGACTTCTGCTATTATGATCTCATGCAAGCGTGACTCAGACACCAGCTTCTTGCTTTATTTATCAGAAATCTTCGAACACTCCTCATTGGCAAAGGCCTCCAGTTTATCTCCATCCTGAGGTTTGCATGATCGAGCTGCCTTTCTTCTCAAACCCCAGATTTGCAGTAAAGTTCATGTCAGGTAACTACAATGGCCACACTTTTAACTTTCAGGACGTCTTCTGAAACCAAGGACTTCTAGGGATGCATGGAAGGATTGTGAATTATCCCGTTTATAAAAATCCTGTGATGAACCAAGATTTATAGCTCTTCCACAGACACCATCAGTTTTTCCTGACAGGATCTCCTAATACTTGATTGCAACTGTCTTACCTAAATGAGGGAAAGGACAAAAAGGGCATCACTGAGCCACTGCCCTGCTTAATTGTGTACACTGTTCTTTATAACATACGTTTCTGTCTCTTTTCCTTTTTTATACCACTGTAAGCAAATTGGAGCTACCTCTTGTATGCTTTTAGGTCAGCACTGGTAAATGCACTGAAAATCTTCAGCACTCAGCATGTGGCATGTTGTGTAAAGTGTAAACCTCATTTCTGGTTGCCACAAGTCTTAAGCAATCTGTTTGGATTTTTTTTTAACATCTGCTTCCACAAAAACCTGGTAGTAGTCAATGGTAGCTTTCAGGGGGGCTTAGTCACTATCAATCCAACTGTATTGCAAGGGACATTAAGGATCTTTACTATCTTTTTGCATCCTTTGCCTTTCTTGGCAAAGAACTTTTGTTGAATCTTGTTAGACCATTTTCGTGATTTAACCAGGTTTCTAACATCTTCATGAACAGTCTAGTTTCATCTCAGGAGCACCTGATACAACAAGTGAATACCTTCATTGGTTGCACTGAGTTTGATTTAGATCATGTGCAGTCTGCAAATGTGTGCTGTAATGTAGCCTTCGATTTCAATCATTCTTAGACAGCAGTGGTCAATGAAAGTAGTGTAGAATTTGGCTTGAAAGCTTGTAATTTTTATTTTATTTAAAAAGTTCAAGACATTTGCTTTTTGAAAACAACTGAACAACGTTGATGTTAGACAATAAACAGCATTTGAAGTAGAGGTTGAATAGGCACAACTGTATCAATGAGTCCAAACTCAATGCTTTCCATCTTTAGGATGTTGACTCAACAGTAAATAAGACCTTAAAGATCAAATTTGCACATGTTGATGCCTGTGGTGGGTGCGCCATTTTAGAGAGGAGAATTGGAGGAAAGTAAGTCACTATGCATGGTTTGCTTAGAGGGAACAGCTGCAGTCTCAGGGGTCGATGTTTAGCTTAGCATAATGGGACATTTAGTTGCTGGGTCGGGATGAAAGTTAACTTTGTCAAGGGTTAAACAGATACATTTTATCATCTTATTTTGGTTAAGAGAAGACTCACTATGCCAAAAACAGATGCACGCACATTCATACATGCTCAAGCCAAAGGTAAGCAGTTTATCAAAAACAGTATCCAGTGACATTCTGAGATGTTCTTTTGCATCTTCTATAGGTCAAGAGAACAATAGACAATAAGTAATGACAGGCAAACCAATGTGTGAGAGGACTTCCGTGCATGGGCATAACACATTCCACAGGAGGAGAAATAAGTAACCTTATTTTCAGAGGAGAAGATCTGCTTTTGGGTGATCACGGTCAATCTAATCAGACACTAGGAAGGGGAATAAGAGAGATGCGAGGAGAATCACATGAAGGCTGGAGATGACAGTTTTGTGACAGACACTGGAACATCACATGATGAATGGTTTTCACTTTCTTAGTCTCCTTTTAGAGGCACTTCCCACTTTTTCCGCTTGACTGACAGCAAGTCAGTAGGATTTGATGGCACCAATTTAGAGCTAAGGTCATAAAGATAGGAGTTTATGTTTTCTTTCATGAAACAAGGCTTGCTTTTTTGACATTTAATTTTAAAATTTTATAACCATTTCAGGTCAGACAATATAACTTTAGTGAGAGAATCTGGAGAGAACGAGGATCTTGTCAAGCTGAATAAATTCAAATTTAAAGAGACACTGAGAAAGCAAGACAGGAAAAAAAAAACTTATGGAGACAGTTGAGATGATTTTATATTAAATAAGAAACACTGAGAAACAGACAAATCAGTAATTTGATCAAAAACCAGAATCCACCATCAGAATCCAGCCTTTGAGAGACACAGTATTGACATCCATGGTGACCAGCTGGGAAAACCCAGTGGTTACAATGGAGGGGAGATGATGACAGAGTATAAAACAGCAGATCTTTTCAGTAACGCATAAAATGCTTGCACACCTCTGCATCTACAGAAAACGAAGACGCCACAATTCCAACTATTTTTCATAAATACAATTCTGTGACTTTCAGAAGTAAATGAATCAGTCTCTTGCGGGACTGATTTATTTGTAAAATGAAGAGCTGAGTGCAAGTATTTTCAGAGGCTCTCACACAAGCAGCATTATGCTATGGCATACAAGTCTTTAGAAAAAAACTTAGTGAAACATTCCTCTGACATTTTCTACGTTCACAGAAAAACCATTGTGAGTTTATTTCCAAATATATGCCAGCAAAAACTGAGGCTTTAGCACACTCCTACAAACCAGCTTCTCAGTCACACACACACACACAGTGAGCTGCTAACCACACACAGCTATCAAACTGGCTCTGATTCAAGGTGGATGAAACCAATTGATGACGAAAATGAGTAGTCAAATTGGATTTTATCCTGTGAAGAATTATGCTAGCCAAAACAACCTCTGAGCAATTAAATAGTGTTTTGCATAAAAAAGTAGCTGAAAAAAGAACTTATTTAATTAGTAGCTACTCGTTTCCTAAAGCATGTTGGAAGACGGCTTGTAATTGTAGCAAACATTTTATGCATATTAACCTGAGTCAATTTATGTATTTTGATCAAGTTAATAAGTGGTAAATCTGGTCGTACAAAGGAAAAAGAGGTCATCCCCAAAACAACAAAACCAATCTTAAACTAAATGTGATTCTGACCTTTATGTCAATGTTTCCTGTAAACACCTCTAAACTAAAAAACTGATTGTGAAGGAAATTCTAGAAAATAAAAAAGCTTACTTTTTGTACTTTTTTGTGAGTTCATAAAAAAAAAAAGAAACCGTTAAAAAAATTACGTACTTTTGAAATTAAAGAATCAAAGTTGTATGAGTTAGCAGCCCAAACTGCAAAAAAAAAAAAAAAAAACCTGATGAGAACTGAGCCAATATGTATACAAGGAGCTGCTGTGAGAAGAGTATCAGTCAAAGTTTAAGCACAAGGTAGAATTGTCCACAGGCCCATATTCATCATCAATCCAGGTTAATGCAGGAATAGGTAAACACTGGGGGCCATGGATGTCCAAGATGTTAATTGTCTGATTAATTTGAGACCCAGACAATATCTGAAGAGGGTACCCAATTGGTTTTGTGAATAGGGGTTGTTTGCTGGCTCCGATAGTAATACACAGGGTGGCTGAGCGTTTAATACATAAAAAAAGCTATTCTGTGGCTTTCCTGTAGAACTAAAATTGTAGTTTTTATACCCTGCAAAATTCTTCAAATTTTCTCACCTTACAACCACAAACATCAATGTATTTTATTGGAAGTGTTTGAGACAAACCAACACGAAGTACTACGTGGAAGGAACATTTTTTTTTACAAATAAAAATCAGAAAAAAAATTGGATGTGCAAATGTATTCAGCAAACCTGAGGGAGGGAGGGCCATCTGGTAGAATACTTTGAGCTGAGTGGAGGACGCGTAAGGTAGCACCCGGCTGGCACTGGCTTCTACGCAAGCGTCAACAGGCGCAGCAATGTTTGCTTCACTTAGCTGGGCACTTGGTACTATCGTCACTACTGAACTCCCGCCCCAAAGTGCAGTGCTGACAAACGATTGGCCCGGTCAAATATGGGTCGTACGTCGGACAGTTTTAAACTCGTGAGAATCCCTCTTGCAGAACAAGGTTAGTATTCAGCCCCTCCAAGTCAATTTTTTTTTATTATTATTTATTTTTCTTATCATTTACTTTATAATTTTTTATTTACCTTTTTTTGCAACTCAGAAATCACAAATTTTGCCACAGATTGAACATTAGATTTGGGTATGGACATTAACTAGGCCAGTCTAACCAGTGTATGCTTGGGCTCTTTGTCTTGCTGTAATGTGATCCTCTATCCCAGGCTCAAATCTTTTGCTACATCTAACAAGTGCTGCGCCGTGCATCTCATCGTCAATTGGGACAAGATTAGCACGTCTTCTGAAGACATGCTATGACTTCCTTCAGATTCACGATCACGTGCAATATTAGTTTTCCCCTACAATCTCTGTTTGTTCTCGTCTGACTCAAGTCCCTTCCTTTTATTGCTTGTTGTCTTCCCCACCTGGCTTCTGGCAATCTTTAAATGGGAGTCCTTATAGGTCACCCTCTACAATGGTTTCGTTTTTGCCGTTCTTTCATAAAGAACTGAAGATCTCAGCAGCTCCTTCAGAGTTGCCTCTGGCATCTTCTCTGATTAATGCTGTACTGTTCAAGCCTGTCAGTTTATCAGGATGGTCATTTCTTCTTAGGTTTGCAATCGTGCCATACATCCTCCTTTTTCAGATTAATTGAATATTCCTTGGTCAGATTGTGTTTTAAAATGGTCCAAATATATAAAAGGCATTCCGTGAGACATCATTTCATTTAAGGTCATTAAAATAAAGAGGGGTGGATAGATACACATGCCAAGTCCACAGATTTATATTTGAACAAAAATGTCAAAACCAAAGCCCATTTGCTTTAACATCACTTACCATGTAAAATCCAAATAAAAGCTATGAAGGTTTGTGGTTGCTGCATGAAAACGTTCAGAAAGTGTGAATACTTCGCTAACGTGCTGAATATAAAGGCGAACTACTTTCATGAATCAGAACCAGACTCTGAAATTGTTAAGTAAGGTTATATGGGGAAGTTGGTTGACATCTTTAACACTAAAAGATTTATTTGGGTCCAAGTATCGGACTTTACCTCCAACAGCTAGAGCATGCAAACAAATTGGGAACAAAAAGAAAAGAGAAAAAAATGAAATAATTTGTTAGTGCACTAAAAACAAACCCTTTCAAGAAGTCTCACACATCTACAATACATACAACGCAGATGACGAAGAAGGCACCTACTCGTCACATTTGCTGAAAGAGAATTTTTACATGCATACAAGAGTGTGGTCAAGTCCCAATAATAGGAATAAAAACATTAAAAAAAACACTCATGAAACACTGGGATCACTGGTTTCTGGCTGCCACTGGGCAGATGAGTCAAATGGACTTTAAAAGGGGGAGAAAAAAGCAGATTACCTGTTTTAGATGCTTCTTTAGCTCGCCTGCTTCAGGCTCTGGCAGAGGGGGCAGATTCTCTGCATTGGTAGGTGCAATAACCTGGAAGGCACACAAGAGTTATTGTAAAAATTCATTTTGTTTAAAAAAAATCTAATCTCTTGTTCCACTTATGCACATCCCATTGTAAATTAAACATTAAATTCACATTAATCTGCAGGAATATGTACTTCAGTGAGAATAAATATTAGACCTTTAATTCCCTGCCCTATTTTAGGCACAGCCTTGGAGCAGCATTTGGTAAAAACATGTCACCGATATGACAGGATGTGGAAAACATGGTGTCGACAAACACACCTTGCTGCTGTCAAGGTCAACAAGCCAAACATCATCTGGCATCCTGAAATCAGCTTTGTAGAGGAAGAAGCTGGCTGGAACACCAATAATGTAGGGAGTGGGAGCAAGAAGGAGCTGTGAGGAGGAGGAGGAGAAAGCATAACCAGTTTGGACGTCAAGCTGATATTCCAGCAACAGATGGTGTTTACAGTTAGAAATAACAAGTCTGGGAAAGATTTGAAAACACACTAAAATATTAGCTTCTATTAAAAGTCTATTCGTTTCATTTCTACAGTTACCTGCTCAGCAGAAGCCATACACGTAGGCAGCAATGGGATGACCGGGAACATGTACTCCAGGGGGTAGATCATGGCCACAAAGGCCATGACACTCATCGACAAAGCATTGTAATCACGAGATTGAAGAATGACCTTAAATGAAAAGAATAGTATTAAATTGAAAAAGGAAATACAATAGATTACACTATGCAAATGTCTTTGGGTCCTATTTCAACCAGTTAATGTTCCATCCATATTATGTAGAGGCTTTACAAGTAAAAATAATTGCTAAGATATGTCTTAATAATTTTACTGATCCGTCCCCATTTCTTTGTTGCCCAACTCAAATGCATAAACAGCCTTCTTGTCTCCGAGTTTGTGACAGCATTATTAAAAGCTGACTCGCGAGAACAAATGAGGATGGGAGAAAAAAAAGCTCAAAAGAGACAGTGTGACAGCTTTCAATTAGTTCAGCTTGACTGAATAAAATCTAAATGTTGATGAAATCTTTTTCCAAGTCCAGAATGGATGAACACAGGGACATTTTATACAGGCTTTGGCTCTTTCTATTATTTTACATCTTTTATGTTAGCTCCTAATTTACTTTACCTTTTTAAGTCTTTTTTAGATGAGCTAAATATGCCAACAAATGCATCCTGTAATAATTTACACTACCGTTCAAAAGTTTGGGGTCACCCAAACAATTTTGTGTTTTCCATGAAAAGTCACACTTATTCACCACCATACGTTGTGAAATGAATAAAAAATAGAGTCAAGACATTGACAAGGTTAGAAATAATGATTTTTATTTGAAATAAGATTGTTTTTACATCAAACTTTGCTTTCATCAAAGAATCCTCCATTTGCAGCAATTACAGCATTGCAGACCTTTGGCATTCTAGCTGTTAATTTGTTGAGGTAATCTGGAGAAATTGCACCCCACGCTTCTAGAAGCAGCTCCCACAATTTGGATTGGTTGGATGGGCACTTCTTGCGTACCATACGGTCAAGCTGCTCCCACAACAGCTCAACGGGGTTCAAATCTGGTGACTGCGCTGGCCACTCCATTACCGATAGAATACCAGCTGCCTGCTTCTTCTCTAAATAGTTCTTGCACAATTTCGAGGTGTGTTTTGGGTCATTGTCCTGTTGTAGGATGAAATTGGCTCCAATCAAGCGCTGTCCACTGGGTATGGCATGGCGTTGCAAAATGGAGTGATAGCCTTCCTTATTCAGAATCCCTTTTACCCTGTACAAATCTCCCACCTTACCAGCACCAAAGCAACCCCAGACCATCACATTACCTCCACCATGCTTAACAGATGGCGTCAGGCATTCTTCCAGCATCTTTTCAGTTGTTCTGCGTCTCACAAACGTTCTTCTTTGTGATCCAAACACCTCAAACTTGGATTCATCCGTCCACAGCACTTTTTTCCAGTCTTCCTCTGTCCAATGTCTGTGTTCTTTTGCCCATCTTAATCTTTTTCTTTTATTGGCCAGTCTCAGATATGGCTTTTTCTTTGCCACTCTGCCCTGAAGCCCAGAATCCCGCAGCCGCCTCTTCACTGTAGATGTTGACACTGATGTTTTGCGGGTACTATTTAATGAAGATGCCAGTTGGGGACCTGTGAGGAGTCTGTTTCGCAAACTAGAGACTCTAATGTACTTATCTTCTTGCTCAGTTGTGCAACGCGGCCTCCCACTTCTTTTTCTACTTTGGTTAGAGCCTGTTTGTGCTGTCCTCTGAAGGGAGTAGTACACACCGTTGTAGGAAATCTTCAATTTCTTAGCAATTTCTCGCATGGAATAGCCTTCATTTCTAAGAACAAGAATAGACTGTCGAGTTTCAGATGAAAGTTCTCTTTTTCTGGCCATTTTGAGCGTTTAATTGACCCCACAAATGTGATGCTCCAGAAACTCAATCTGCTCAAAGGAAGGTCAGTTTTGTAGCTTCTGTACCGAGCTAAACTGTTTTCAGATGTGTGAACATGATTGCACAAGGGTTTTCTAATCATCAATTAGCCTTCTGAGCCAATGAGCAAACACATTGTACCATTAGAACACTGGAGTGATAGTTGCTGGAAATGGGCCTCTATACACCTATGTAGATATTGCACCAAAAACCAGACATTTGCAGCTAGAATAGTCATTTACCACATTAGCAATGTATAGCGTGTGTTTCTTTAAAGTTAAGACTAGTTTAAAGTTATCTTCATTGAAAAGTACAGTGCTTTTCCTTAAAAAATAAGGACATTTCAATGTGACCCCAAACTTTTGAACGGTAGTGTATATTGTTGAACCTGGAGAAAAAAAACAAAAGTGTTTTAATTTGCATATATTGGGTAGATCTACTGAGAGATAGGCTGTTTAACTGTTTTTAAGTTTAAAACAGGAAGAAAACAGTGACTGACTGAGACCTCTGTCAACACCTTTGCAGTTGGAGGAGTTTGCGCTCAGCATCTCCCAACATAAATGACCTGTGCCACAGTGGAATGTTAACAAACAACAATGCAAATCAAAATCCCAGGAAATAAAGGTAATACTTTAGGAATGCTAATTGCACTAATAATGCTAATGACTAGTAAAACAATATTAAGACAGTTTAAAATGTCCACTCAGAACTTATGTTGTCTTTGGAAATATTAGTTAGATCATGTTTAACTGAAGGGGTTCTGAACAGAGACAGCATCAGTTTTTATAAATAATTACTAAACACAGAAAAGACTCCCGGCTTACATTTAGTTACAATGCAATAATTAATGATGAAACAACATAATCAATCTAAACTCTATGTGGACATAGATGTTATTTGTAAACAATTTTGTAAAAAGAAAAGAATATCATATGCATATTGTTATCTGAAGGTTTTAAAATGTGAAAGGAAACTGTGAGCTAAAACTTGTTTTGTACAGGGATAAAGGGGGATACTATGTACATAATCTGGAGGATTTTACTGTATTTTTAGATTTTTACTCATGTGGCAAGGGAACTATAACATTGCCAGGTTTCTGAAAAGTCATTACTATATTTTTCTTCTAACACTTTAGTCTACGTTTCTTAAAATACTCACGTCAGATGACCATGAAATTAGCAAAAACAACAAAAAGGTGGCATAGAAGAGGACCTGCACAGCATAGAGAACTACAAACAGAAGCTTTGGTCTGGAAATGCTTCAAATGAGCTTATGTATCTGGGCCATGGTAACATTACACCAGCAAACCAAACAAGGATTCCAATTACATTCAAGACAACAGCTCAAGAGGCGACAGACGACAACAAAGAGATGCTTTTCTCCGAGTCCTAAACTGTTTCTCTCTTCTTCCCTCTTGAGCTTTGTGCAATCCCAATAGCTTTAGAAACGAATGACCAGAAACTGAATGACAAGTGTTACTTATTGTGGCAGATTTAAAAGAAAATGTATTTTATTTACAGACAAACTGACACCAACTTGTAATTGAAAAATATCCACCGATTCCAAGCACACTAGGGTCTTAAAGGGAAAGTTTGTCCCCCCCCCCCAACGTTAAAAAGGCATTTGCGCTCTCTCAAATTGTACTAACAGCATGACCAATTGGACCAAGTTCAGCGTCCACAGGCTTCCTTTTCGCAACCCACGCAGACTATAGCTGTGATGACGGTCAGCTGGTACGTCATTGAAATCCCAGGTTAGTGTAAATTGGAATCTGTTATATTAAAAGCATGTAAAACCCCAAAAGCTAATACTTTAGCACCTCAGAGACATAATAATATACATAACTATTCATTACAAAACATGACTAAATGAAGGAGTTTTGGGGCAGATGATGCCTTTTTACACAAGGCAAAATCCTGACCAGATTAACTTCCATTATATGGTTATATGCTGATCGCAACTGGATATAAAGTCCTACTAAACGACTCAAGGTAACTCAAAAAATTAATTGGGTGAGTAAATTAACGTAATATTAGCTAAACAAAAGGTCCAGGTGAAAAAAGCAAAACTTTACTTTTAAGGGAGCGGTGCAAAAATGAATGCTGGGAGATCTCATCACAGCTGGTTGCTTTAGAGAAAACACAGTTGCTGTTAAGTTAAACTCTGTTGGGTCACACACAGCCATCGGGTGGCGCTACTCTGCTCTCTTCAGCCGGAAGAAGAGTCTAGCAGACTCTATAAGTAGGCCTGCACCAGCAGCAGCTCTCTCTCCGTCAAAGCAGCCTTGACCGGGCTCGCTACGGAGAGACGCTCAAATACCTTCGCGGGCGGAGGAAGGCACGAGGTTCTGGAAGAACTTGCTCCAGGGAGCTCAAAGACTGTCGGCACCAGGTGAATCCTAAACATTGATAAACAAAGTCATTGTTTTATTCCCAAAGCCAGACAAAACGTTCTGAGAGTTTCAGCGCGCCGACCGGTGAGATCGGGAAGCTGAAAGTGGCATGCATTCGCTGCCACAGAGCCGACGAGAATTACCATGCTGGAAACTGCCAAAAGGTACTGTTTAGTGAAAGAAAGTCGGTGTTGACCGCTGCTTAGCAAATCGGAGGACGAACTAACTGCATCCCCACTACGCTATGTAGCTGAGCCAGAGAGGGATCCAAAGCCTCCGGCGCTACTGGACTGCTAACTAGCTTAGCAACCCTTGAATAGCCTGCTAGCTAACGTCGCCAGATTCCCCCTTCATCTTCGACACAGAGACAACTCAGAGGACTTTAAACATTTATAAGGTCTGTTTGGGCAGAGGCGAATTAGTTAGGATAATTAATTTTAAAGGTGTTTCCCATTTTATTGTTAACTTTTTAAGTTTCATCTGCTATCTTTGGGTAAACAGGGCCTCAGCCTGAAATTTGAGCTACTCAAACAGGAGTTTTTCCTTTCTTTGTTTAATGTTTAATAAATGTATTTGAGCCACTTCAAACACCCCCACGTGCGGTTCAGGGAGCTAAGCTGAACAAGCCCACGTGTTGGTTTTGGCCTGCATTTCATAAGCAAAGATCGCCATTAACGGTTCAAACAGAACTCTGTTTAAAATAGATTATTTAAGAACAGAGTATAATCTTAGCTATGTTTGAACTCTCCTTATTTTGTCAAAATACTGGAATTAGATTGTTTACTGCAGTCATCAATCCATTAATAAAGTAATTTTCCAAAGGTTAATTACTTTTATCCAGATCATTTTTAACCAACATTTCTTGATCCAAAGAATGTTTTGATTTTCCTTGCATTGTTTTATTGGTTTACACATAAATTAATAGTGCTAATTAGTCAAACTAATCACAATTGGTGAACTAATTTAGCTTTTATTCCAGCATCTGCAAATCAAGCCCTGGGTCTGATTTGCATCCAGATTCTTCCAAAGCATAAATCAAAATTGATGTTTTCTTTACTGCATTTTATGCATTTGTGTTCTTTAATTTGTAGCTATTCATTTAGTTTGATCAGTAGTGTGTTGGTTATTAGTTTGAGTGATTAAATGTTACCTCTTCTCCTTTTGTTAATAAACTATTGTATTTTGGAAACTCCGTCATTTTTTTTGTCCACACATATAGCAAGGTTTCATGATCAATAGACTGTAAAAAATTCACTCCTTCAGATTATGAGACTGATATAGACATTTAGCTATTAAAATAGTTCCTAATAAAAGGTGTGCCCCGAATATTAATAATTTTTCATAAATTATTTATTTCAATGACTGCCATAAGCAGTCCCTCAACTATTAATAACCAAATAGCTGCATTTTACCTTAATTCCACAACAACTCCATTACAATGAAAAAGATAATTAAATCATTTATATTTCAAGAAATTGTTAAATTTTTAGGTATACAGTCTGATAAAGCTTGCTCATTTTTTTTTTTTTTTTTTAGAATTAACCATTTTAGTTTATTTGTATGCATGGAAAAAAGCCTCGGCACAAAAACTACTTGAGATGTTAGAAAATATGATACACCAATATATCATAATATTTAATGTCGCAATACTATAGCGATATTCAAAGGCAAAGTATCGATTTTTTAAAACAATTTGAGTGGAACCATTAATGACAGTAACTTTTATAGCAAAATTAAAAGTATAACTGGTAGCTAGTGGCTGTTTTCACCTTCTTCATATCAGTAGACCAACTAGATCTAGTAATAAAACTGCATGTGTCATGGATGTTGGAGTGTTTAGAATCCTGAGACACTTTCTAAAATTAAATTTATTTTTGAAAAATCACAATTCACAGTCTTGGTATCCTCATGGTATCAGAATATATCATGATAAATCGTGATTAATTGCCAGATTCTTGCCAATACATATCCCTAAAAACTACCATGACTACAAATTCATATATAGATGGATATGACCTCTATAGATAGTTCCGAGGTATAAATAGACCACATCTTGATTTCCTGACTTGTTCCCATGCTTACCTTGTGCTCTAACAGGACACAGCTGAGGACCTGAAGGCAAGCGTCGACACCCAGTAGCTCCAAGGGCAAGTGCAGCGGGAAATCAACCAATGAGAAACGAGAGTTGTCGGGCAATGCGAAGGTTAAGGGCCGTTTCAGTTCTTGGGGCAACACCTCCACATCTACACGCCTCTGACCTGCCAATGGCACTGGGGAGCGCAGCAGTCGGTACACCCAGGACTCGATGTCCCGTAGGTCAGCCAGCAGCTGGCTGCCCTTTTCTTCCACCAAGAACGCGCCGGTAAACACCCGCCACATGGTGTCCCTGCATAAGTACACAAACAGAACATATGTTTCCAGTCATATTTTAATCCAGTTGCAATGAAGAAAATATATATATATATATTTTTTTTTTTTTATGACAATGTTTGTAAATAACTCCTGTTCTCAATGTCAGTCAGCACATTTACATGCAAATCTAAGTTGAGCTTTGAAAAATTTAACAAATGGGTTAATCAGAAAAGGAGTTTTTATCCATTTACATGTTACTAGGGCGGGGCAATATATCGAAAACTTACAGATATCGAAATTTGGACATCATTTAGTCCCTGTTGGTATATTTGGCATTTTAAAAACGAAAAGGAAAAGATGGGTTTTAGTTTAGCAGTGCTCATTTAAGATGCCGACTGTAGTGCTGAATGGGGTTGAGTCACGTGACCTCAACCCGTCCACTCTGTAACATGAAGGGAACGGTTTTGTCAATGTTGCGAAAATCAAGACACTGTTTCAGAAAAGTTACTAGTGACAAATCTTGTGACCTATTATGGTGTTACTGGAGAGTCTAATGTGATTTATTAATCCTACTGTTCTCACTGAGGAGCCGTGTAGCAGTAAGCCTAGAGCGCTGCCCATCCAGGCTCTGCTCAGAGCATATCATTACTCCGCAGAGTCAAGAACGCTAATAAATCACAAGGCTCGAAGCCGCCGCTGCCTGATCCTACCCGCGCTTAGATGTAAAAAAAAAAATGTCCAAAATAAACGACTGCACACTAAATAAATTACAGATTTCACTGACAGCCCCAGTCACTGACTCGCCTGGGGTCTCATTTATAAAGTTTGCTTACGCACCAAACGGTATCTGAAATCTACGTAAGTAACTTTATAGGCAATTGGGATTTATAGAAAAAAACGTGGCGGAGAAATGTGCGCAACTTTAAGCACACTAAGAAGCTTGCTTATGCATAGACTTGCAGAGCATTGCACACACAACAAACAACACACAAACTTCTCCCCCGTCCCATCTATAGGAATGGAAAATAAAAATGAGAATTTGAATTAAAAATATGTTGCATTTAAGAATTATGTTCATATATAGGTCTTCAGATTTTAAAGCATCTTGGTGCAACAAATATGCCGCAGCATCCCAGCGTAATTTTGCACAATGGATGCGATGGCACTCATTGAAGATTATTTTTAATGTCAGGCAAACTGCTGCATCAATCCTGTGTCCCCTGCAGCTTTTCCGTTTATTTTTATGACCCCAAATCAATATTTTGCATTGATGATACTTTTTAAAAGTAGTTTTGAAGTGCACCTTCTTGCCAGGTTTTAAATATCTAGGACTGCTTAAAGTATGTTCCAGTGTGATTTAGTTTTATTAGTTTTAATTTGCTTTGACTCTAGTGTTACTGTCGCTACAAGAGATAACCATAGCCTATAATTGAGACTTATATTACTTATATTATTATATTTAATGCAGTGTTGTCGTGTACCGGTGTTGTTACTCCTTCTTCCGCGGTCTCGTCACTTCCCGTGAAAAGCTCGGTTGGAGTTGCATGCAGAAAAAATAAGATTTTCTCTGACTGTTCGGTCCGACTTCAGTCATATTAAAGCATTAATTTGGTTTTCTCTTACTACCTGAAAATGCACCAATTGCTTGCAGATGTAAAAAATTCCTAAAGCATAATGAGTGCCTGTGCAAGAGATGTGGCTGAATTGCAAAACACTGTCAGAGAACACTGACATTTTCTCCTGTTGCTAAAAGTAGTTTCTTCATACACTTGTACGAAATACCCTGCCTATTGAAAAAATGTTACAGATATGGTTCAATACCAATAATACAAATGCTATCACTTAGGAGCACTTAATTATCTCACTGACATGTCATTGACATTGATAAATGAGGCTGATGAAATTCATTAGTAAATTTAACGATATAAAAGATCTTTGTGCAATCAAATGATGGCTGATTCTATTGCAGCAGACAGCGACCAAGAGGCAAGAGCCAACCCAATGTGAAATCAGTAATCTGAAGGGTAAATGATGCTCAAATACAGAAGATGCTACTCAGCAATCACTAGCATGTTGATTTGAAAATGCTCAACTTAACACACGTGCAACACTGTTATGGGCTCTTTAACTGTATATTTAGTGTGTTTGGCAGGGAGTGAGGGTAAAACACTAGTCTAGCAGAGCCCTCCCACCTCACAGCTGCTACCCAAAGGCAGCTGGAGACCTCAATCTGTCAGAGCTGCCAAAGTCATTATACAATGACTCTCCTCTTTGTCACTGCAGCATAACATTTTAACTAGCCAAACGAAGAAAAATAAACATTAAATAATACCCCCAAAAAACAAATCGGGTACATAAAGCATTTGGCTTTAAAGGGATATTCCACTCCTATTTGTGAAATTTGGCGAAGCAGTTGGCATATTCCCCGGAATTAGGCAAGAGAGAAAAAGCATTTTGTAACCAGCCCAGTAGTTCTCCTAATCTGGCAGCAGGCTGTTTGCTTTAGTTTAGCAGAAATAATGCAAGTGAATGCCAACAGCTAGAATTCCATGTGTATAAATTGTGAAAAATACTGAATGATCCTAACCTGACATGGCACTACGTTACGAAAAAGCACCACTGTAAGCCGCCGCTGCAAGGCGCAGCACCCCATTTCCATAAACACAAATGCTTGAGCTGCACAGGGTTCTTACTGCCGTACTTTGAGTACGCTATAAGTAGGGCTGGGTGGTATTGCACATTTTTTATATCACAGTATTTTGTTTTAACATATCAGTATTAAGGTATTTGACATTTTTTATTTTATACAAGACCATTCATAGCCACATTATCTTACAAGAATGAATACCCTATGCTTTAAATATCCCATTCTACTGTCATATGGACTGCATTATGTTTTTTTTCCAGACCACAGGTAAATGCTATGGATCGGTTTTAGTGTCAGATGACCTGACTGAAGGGGGGGAGGGGGGGGGATGTATTTATGTTGTTTTTAGCGTATATATTAAACGTTTGTAATTTGTGTAGTCTGTGGGGGTAATTTTGTTTTGTTACAGTGATTCACTGCTGCCCTTATTTGCTAGTTTTCATTTACTGTTAGTCTGCCTTTTATAAAGCATTTTATATCAAGTCAGTTGAGAATGATTGTGAAGGCTAATAATTGGTATATTTGTTATTCATCTTGGGTCACTTTCTCTGCAACCTAGGCTTAACTGTCAAGGCAAATAAACCAAGGGAACTTTTTGAACCTGAACTGATTGTTTGCAGTGTTTTGGTCTGGCATCAACTGAAGCAGGGTTTTTCCTGGCTCAAACTGAGGCAGAGGTGGTACCATCCTGACCATGCGCAAACACATGCATGAGTTCTTTGCATTCAACTGACTCAATTTTTTTAAAAGGTAACATATTTTTTAGTTAAGGGTTCTAATAAGAATATGGCAATTATCATGTTAAAGCATTATTTTATTAAAACAATATACATACAAAAATAAGGAGTCAACTTTAAACTGAAAGTGCCACACATCTGGCAACCAGACATTAACTATTATTAACTTTAATTATGAACTATTCATAGCCTATTATTAATCTGTTTTATGTTTCATCACAATAAGCACTGAAAGTATAAACAGGTGTTGAAAATCGCATCTTTATTCAATTAATAACAGTTGAAATCCAAAGGTGTTTTGTTTCTCAAATGGCAGACATTAACAATACACATATAGCACAAGGATGACAAATTAATACGCATCTGCACCAGAAGAATATGCGCAACAATAAAATGCGTTACCTTTGCAACCTTTGCCGTTTTTTTTCCGTTCTGTGCATAGAAACTTCAACTTAATTTACAGATCAGAGTCCTGCAATAAAACGGGTTCCTGCAGCTAATCTGCTGTTTCATGTGGACATATCAAATCTCTGTCTGGGAGCGCTGGATGCTGAGATAGTGAGAATAATCGGCATTCAGCGCAAAGTTAGAGATTTTCAGACTCTCTCCACACAATGAAAAGTGGGAGCCAACCAAAAACATTATTATTTTTCACCCATCCACAGTAAAAAAAAAACTTCCATCAGACCCATGACATTTAGATTATGTATTTTTCCATCTTTAAATGGTACCTGCAAAATTGCAGAACGTTTTGGAGCAGAAAGGAGTCTAAAAATCTTGAAAGTGGCATCTGCCCAGAAAGAAAACA
Source organism: Apricaphanius iberus (assembly GCA_028564705.1). Lineage (NCBI taxonomy): Eukaryota > Metazoa > Chordata > Actinopteri > Cyprinodontiformes > Aphaniidae > Apricaphanius > Apricaphanius iberus. Next base: position 81,708 of record JAPXFQ010000863.1, on the reverse strand, counting down.
TGACAGTGTGCGCGATAGTAGAGAGGAGTATTTATTGTTGGAATACACATATTTGTTTATCTACTCTTCAAATTTAATGAATACATTTTCTTTTTGTTTCCCAGTGAATGAGACAGGATGAAAGTTCTCTATATTATCTCTATATTCTGTTTAGATCCATAATTATTATCGCATTTGTAATCTGCAGTACTTTATTTAGAAAAAAATTGCCTTTAGTTATGCAAAAGACTGGATCGCTAGCGGCTCGCGCAAAAAGTAGGTCAGACGCTGTTACGATAATTTGTCTGCACCGTTTCACCAGGATTCCTGACTGTTTCGCGAGGTCACTTTTTAAAGTAGTGGCTGATTTTCCCAGGTCATATCTGTAACGCCAAAAACCCATTAACGTTACTCTGAGATGGAGGATGTTTTAAAAAAAATAAACATGACATGCTTGGATGCAAATAAACAAAACAATATTTACCTGGTTGAAGAGCCGGGGGAAAAATCAGGACACCGATAGCACCAACTAGCGGGAAAACCAGATTTTTACACTCTATGGAAAACAATTTTATCTTTCTGCGTGTCTCCATGCACACCGCGGCTGATACAGCTTCCCCATAGTGGTGCAACGTAACATCCATATAGCCGGGGGCAGCGCAATACCAAGGTGGGGCTGCAAGCAAATTAGCTGAGGTGGCCACCATGCAAATTTGAACGCAGGGAAAACCCTGTGAAGGTACTTGTGGTCTTTTATTATGTTTATTTGAACCCGACTGCAGTGACTTTAAAAGGTGTTCGTTTGCTGGTCAGCGGGCTGAATCCAGGTCTCGAGCAGAGTGGCCCTTGTAAAATGAGATGATGCGTTACTTGAAAGATGGAGAAATAAATATTTAGTGCTGTATTGAAATAAGCGAAAAATCGATTCTGAATCAATTATTGTAGGATCGAATCAATTCTCGCAAGTTCAAAAATCGATTTTATTTTACAGAACAGTTTGCCCTTTTTACAGCTGAAATAGGAAGGAAAAGTCCAGACGGCCATTTTAAGTTTTGTGTCCGAATTCTTTAAGCACCCATGGAGAACATCAATATCCCATTATATCCGAATTTGCAAGGAGCATTTTACACCAGAGGACTACAATAAAAGAAATATGCAATACTGTACCATAAAGTGTACAGCATATTGATACTGTGTCTAAAGAATACGTCAGAGGTGAATCCTTTCATCAATGGCTGTAACTAATGTTCTATTTACACCAATTCCTTGAGTGTTGCTGGGCTATAATGAATTACCATAATTGTGAGGTCTGGCTGACATTTTTACACTCAGGTTTACTGCATAAAATGTATATTTCATCCTAATGACAATAAACATGATATTTGTAGAGTAAATGACAAAAATTGTAATTTCCTTTCAAAGTTTTGTGCAAACAGACTGGTACAAAGTAAGCATGGTGTTTCTAATGAAAATAATCACACCCTGAGAACTGAATATTAGCCAAACCCTGTATTAACCATGTTTCCACTTCATGTTAAACTACTGGAAACCATATTTAGCTGCTGTCTTTACTAATTTATCAATTAATTAAATTAATCAATTAAAGATGCTTGTAAAGACTAGATTGATCCATTTTTTTCTGTTTAGTTGAACATAAGAAACCATGAAAACAGCTCTCAATGTTTAATAAAAAAAGAGGAAAAACACATTTGCTGGATCAGACTGAGTAGAAGTTACCTTAAGTTGTCATAATTGATGAGGTAATACTTGAAATGCAAGAAATCCTTCAAAACAAATCACACCAAATGCACACTGGGTATTTTTGTTTTGAAGCAAAACCACACAGGGCTACAGACAAAAGGCTCCTTTATTAGTTATGTTAAATATGCACATAACATGTGGATGAAGAAGAGGAAAGAAAAGAGTAGAGTTGCATTCATCTGAACCAGATTGGAATCGGACATTTGTTGCAGTATCTTTGACAATTTTTTAAAACGGAAACAAAACCCTGAATCAGCAGGTTGGACCTCAAAGCAAATCATAAATCAATACTGATTGGTGCATCTCTAGTCCGTGTTGAAAAGAACGACAGCTTGTGAACCATTTAAGAGCATAAGTGAGTGCCTTAGTGTTTAACTGTTCAATTTTCTCAATGTTTTTTTCTGACAGGTGCTTGTAAACCAATGCGGTCAGCAAATTATTTATCCTGGAGACAGTAAAACGCACACCAGTCATTACAATATTGTTAGTGGGTTGAGCATTAAACTAAGAATGAAAAAAAAAATTCTGAATAAAAAGCCTTTTCTGACAGAAATAGCGTCACCCAATTCCAACAAAGATTCGCCTGCTGAAATGCAGAACAGGTCGATTTTTACCCTCCAAAACAAAACACAGAAGCCTCACCTTTGGGTTGCACGGGAGAGTCCTGCTCGTTGAGTTAGCCTCTGGCTGCAGCAGTCCACCAGCCTCTTGAGAATATATAGGCATTCTCTAAAAGTGGTGAAGAAGGGGTAGTGGCTGAGTATGCACAGCGAGGTCAGCGTACTGTTACGGTTCCTGGCAGCAGTCTTGGCCGCGCTGCGTTTGTGCTGCGGAGACTTGCCGGCGGTTTGCTCGGCACCTGACTGGCCACCCTCTTCTCCCGAAGAATGCGGCGGTTCGGACCTACTTGAGCAGTCAGGTGCGCACCCTGCACTGCCGCCATCAGACACTTCGTTAGCGGTGTCAGCTGCCTGCGCTGCGGTCTCCGTATGGCTACTCTTGTCTCGAGAACGGTGATGGCCCCGCTGGAAGGATCGATAGAAGTTGACGCAGATTCCGTAGCGAGTGGTTCCAGAGTCCTTGTCGGTTAGCGTGAAAACAAACGAGGAGTCGTCCCGCAGGCTGACCCGCCGCTGGCGTATGCTCAGACAGCCCTCTGGTTGGCAGAAGAACACCACATCCGGAGGGAGCGGGAAGTCATGGTGATCCTCCAGGGGGTAGCGTCGGAGAAGCTGTGGAGTCTGGGCCACACTGTCACTACTTGGTTGCCTAAAGACCAATTAATAAACATGGCAGTTATTAGATGTAAACAATTAGACGTTTCTCATAAGTTTGACAACTTCTACATAATTTACAAATGCCCTCCTGAGAAAAAAATATTTGTACTTGATTAGAAAGATTTACCTTAAAATATTAGATGAACTTAAGTAGTTTTTATTATTTACAATTATGACTTAATCAAATTCAAAAATTTCTGCTGCAATACAGTGTTTAGTCTTCCTTCATTTTTTTGTATTTTAATAATGCATCGTTTTCCATACTTTATTTCAAATATTCCTGCCAGTTTTCATGACACTACAGACAGTAAAAACAAAAGATTTCTCTAGTTGGATTTTATTAAATTTTTCCTTAAAATTAATAAACTACGTTCTGAATGGCCACATCATCTAGTGTAGTAAAGTGCTGTTGCACATTTTGTTTTTATTTATGGCATCTGGACAAATTTAGGCTTATTTTCCTTTTTATTGCTATTCCAAAGAGTGTGTGCATTTGTGTGTGTGTGTGTGTGCATGGGAGTTGGGTTGGGAGGAGCGGGTATAACTGATCTTGCTCTGAAATTTGTGGGGGAGGGGTGGGAATGCGGTTTATGTGGGGCTATTGTAATCTGTAAAGCACTTTGAGTTGTAATTCTTGTATGAATACCGCTTTAGAGATAACTAATTGCAAAAATTGCTATTTGTTATCACAAAAAAGAAATTAGGAATGGCAATACATTGTTGGCCATTTAAACTGTGGGGTCCAATTTAAAACTCAGAAGTAAAAGCCAATGAAAAAACTTAAAACTGACTGAAGTAACTACAAATAAATGACTCAATAAAACAAAATTCAGATAGCATTTTTGAATTGTAGTTCAACAGAATTATGTTTTTATTCTAAAAAAAAATAAATTCTCCTTGGTAAAAAGTGTCCACAGATACCATTTGAAAGACTGAAGCACTAAGGTAGTGCTACCTTTTATGACTCAGGGTGATAGCTTTACATTCTGCCATGCAGATGGTAAGGCGGAGCTGTGTGTGTGTGGGACCGACGTGTTGTAGCACCCTCCCCCATGACTCCTCCAATGACTTTGGTGACTCAGATACACTTAAGACAACAATCGATTCAGTCAGAATCGGTGCTTACCTTGCCCCAACAACCACTAAGTAGTCAAGAAGACGTGGGCACACTTTCTTTTTCTCCATTTTGGAAAATCCAAAGCCTGTATGTCAAGACATCCAGGACATATGATCCCTTCTGTGTCAATGCTGTGTTACTATCACAGCAGGTTTATAGTTGAGATTCGGGTCTTTCGTCATCATTATGGCCATTCAATACAGAGAAACCTGCAAAGCAGAGGATAATATGATCATTATCAAAAATATTTTTGAATACACGTTACTATGAAAAGACAGGAAAATAGGGTTGAGATCCCGGCAAGTGATTAGAATTGGCTGATTTTCGTCTTCAATAGCTCTAATTTGTGATTGGCATGTCAGAAATGTACATTTTATTTATTTTTTTACATAATTTTCTACAAATGAACATCCCATATCGAAGAACACAGCCATATATATATATTGATTTTTTTTTCTTTTCTTTAAGAAATGATAACCATTTGTTTAATTATGATAATTTGTGGATGAATGTAATGTAACCAAATCATCTTGCCAATTTTCAGCACATGATTTTACAGAGAAAATGTTTTTCACATGACTATATTTTCCCCACATATTTAGTCCACTACATCCAACGGTTTTCTGCATAAACTACAGTATATCAAACCAAAACGCTGATTTCTGTCAAGTTGAAAAGCTCCAAGCTCAGAAACAGGAAATTGGTTGATGCTATGTTACAAACCTTTACACCATGAGATGGGATGCAGGTTGAGTTCTTGTGATTAAACCGTATTAAAGCTGTGCTACAGAAAACACCACAGCGCTATCTTGCCTCACATTTCCTTCTACAGGAAATTAAAAACAAAATGCACAATACTGAACTAAGTGTATCTTTACTAGACAAGAAACATGACAAGGAAACCCAGCTGGAACAATATAATACATATGTAGCAGGGGTTTTTCCCCCACAATTCAAAAGTAACACTTTAATAATCCTTAAACTTAGAAATACACTGTTGATCCCTACTACATTTCTACAGCTATGTGAATTACAGTCATTTTCATTGACTATTGTGTCAGTCGGTTGTTGTTTAGAAGATAAAGACAGGCTCACTGATGTAGTAAGCAGCTTACGGTTTGTGGTAGAATCAGACCATTGAGAACATGCACTACGACCCTTAAAGCCCTGAGACTTACAGGTAACAGGAGTAAACTCGACCAACACCAAAACATGGATTACCTTCTACAGACGAGATCCCTGAGAGCACAGTAATAACAGACTTATGGCCGGCACAACCGCAAAACAATTCGATCCGATGCCTAGATTCCACAGAGCTCCTCTCTTATTTTGGAATAATATTATCAAGCTGCAAACTGTAATCATTTCCTGCAGTCTGGTAACACAAAATGTCCGCTATTCCAAAATGATAGCTATTGACGAATATAAAGAATAACCTGAAGAATAAACTCTGGAATAACAGGATATTTCTGATGCATCGTGTCATGATGAACAAACTGTACGGCAACAACAAACACGGCTACGCTTTTCTGCCAAAACCCCACCCGGAAATGCAAACACTGAAGTGGAAGATCATGCCGACGTGATGTCACCCTGCACTGACAAGGTCAAGGAACCATCTTTTTACCCATACACATTTTATTTTACCATATGTATTTTAAAATTAACAGACCAAACCATGAAGTGGTTTTAAACAGGACAGAAAATCTGCTAGAATCACTTTGATAGACTGGCCGAGACATTCATGCTAAGCAGGATTGATGCTGAGTCTTTAGGAAGGTAGATATCCAAGTTATTCTGAGATGTTCTACAAATCAATTACAGTCTCATTTTTCTCATAATAATATATGGTACCGGAGTTTCTTGCTGCTTTTGGTGAGATACAACTGTGTGTTTCTCATTGTTAGCATCACAGACGGCTTGAAGATCAATGCGGAAACACGAGAAAAGTTGAATGCGTTCTTGGGTACATGTTGGGTTTTAAACATGGATCTTACAATGCTCACTTGACAGAGATGAAATTTAAAAAAGGTATTCGTAATGCAAAACCTGAAATTGCAACAAAAAAAAAAACATCCAGAAATAAAAACTGCTTTACTAATTAATAAAGATTCAAATTTAGTCCAATGAAAAAGTACTGGACTATAGATATGGACGTAAGCAGCAACTCTGCACCAGAAAAATCAGTTTCAGTGAGCTCCACCAGAAATTTTAATTATCCCAGGACTTTTTTTCAACGGCTACAAGAAGCATGTAGTTTATCTCAAGCTTTTATAGCTACAACTAATATTTGGGATTTATGAAAATATCTGAGCCTTCATGTATAACTTTGACCATACTTGGATTTGGAAAAAAATCCGATGTTTTCATATTTCTGCACCCATTTTTTTTTCCAATTCTGATTACAGAGTTGGACATATTTTTTATTTTAATTCTTATTTTTTCCAAGTCTTGAGGAATCTAAATACATAAAAGCTACAAAATCAGCCTGTCTGCTGTATCATACAATAAGAAATAAAGAAGCTGATGTTTATACAACATGAGGAAGTTCTGAAAGTGTGACAGAAAAACTTATGGGCTTGTCTTACAAAAAACAAAGAGTGAGATAAACAGAGGAGCAAAATGAGCAGCATGTATATCAAGAGTGTGACACTTCAGTCACACATCCTGACCAGGGTTGTCATTAACCATGGCAGCCACAAAGGAGCCATGCAGTATTAGACACAGCTGTAGATCCTACACTGCCTCACATACATCCTGGCTCCAATTATCACTAATGGCTCTCCTTGGCTGTGGAGAAGCCATTCACATTAGAATAGAACACCTATCTGAAGCCGATACTCAAAGATCGGCATACATGGTAGTGGTACGATCTAAAGCTCTGAATTTTCTGAAATAGCAAATGGCTGCTGTACTGAGAGCTTCTAAAAGCAGAAAAAAATAAAAAAGGACTAAAGGATGTCTTATGGAGTCAGCTTAATGTCAGATGCCATTGAGCTTTGCATAATTATTGGAATACGCTGAAGATCAGACATTTCCCAGCCGGATTATGAATGTTGATACATGTCAGGACCAACGCACAGTGTCGCAAAACATTACAGTATCTATTCACATGTCACTGGTTAGAAATGGTGGACACTTCTTAAAAGATTTTGGAACAATTCATGGAATTTACAAACATTTATTCATTTTTTCAAATAAGAGTCGAGCGCCGGGGCCGCCGTTGCCTGAATTCAGTCTGGTTCACATCGCGGAACCGAGACTTTTCCCATTCGGCGCCCTTATTAACCTATGGTGTTGTTCACACCAGACGCGATCGTTTCGGCGTCTTGTCTATTTTTTGCATTTGGATCAGGAGAGCGCTACGGACTCGAGCGTGGAAAATGAAGAAACAAGGTTCACGTGTCATTTGCTCGGTTGGTGACTCCCCAACCGGACCAAGCTAACAGGCTCGAGTGGAATACATTCATATTTAGCTCGGTTTGGAAAGAGGGGGCATTCCAACTATCAGACACCTGCCTGCAATTCAGCCGGTGAGACTGTAATTTTATTACTCTACTGTGTATAACAAACAGCAGTTAACTGCTAATGGGGCTATAAGGGAGTCGGGTTATATGAGATGCTGCGTGCCATGTTGGACATACTCAGAGATCGTAAACCGCTCAAAACACAGAGAAAGGTGAAGTAGAAAAAATGTATTGAATGCATTGAAATCTGTAGGTCGCACCCAGGTCGGGTTCAGTCATAACTTGAGCCACATTGTCATGTTGTGAGATGCTGAAGGGGAGCCTACGCTGTCAACCCCCCACCAATCCTGCTACCAAACAACGTGCCCCTCATGTGCGTTATTTCAATGACCATCCAGTACAGCAGAAATATCGCACGTAATCTCGTGAAACAAAACTGCGTTAAGAAAAAAGGGATAGACCACAATTTTTGTTTTTAATCGCCTGACAGACCATAATAGAGTTATCCATAGTAGTAATAGCTTCCTTTAAATTGTAGGAGGAAATAAGCCTGCTGTTAGGAAATGTTGTGCGAGGCAGGACTAAGCCTGTAGAAACTGCTTTCCACTCCTCTTTATCTTGCAAAAACATCAGGAGAATGAATCTGCATGTCGGTCTGGCAACACGAAGGCTTCCTGGTGCGATGCCAAAATGGCTGTTTTATGAAGCAGCAGAGCTGTAGGCAGACGGTGCAAAGAACAGAACCAGCGATTTATTTTTAGATGAGGATGGAGGGTCGGTGCCACCTCGCTGATGGTTCCTAATAAGTGGGTTTGGTGCTGAACTGCTCGTCTCTCAGCGAAGGAAATGAGAAATCAGACCTGCAATAACCGTCTTCAAAGGCAACACAATGCATTTTCACACAACACACGGGTCTCTTCAGAATTACTGGAGACATCAGGCATTGGTTATGCAGGCGGAGAGAGGAGACATGGATTTGATTCACAGACGTCCGATATGGGATGCAGTTCTTTCCAGTCTGAGCAAACTGCAAAACCAAAGTGACGGAGCCGTTTTAGCAAAACAGAGTAGCACAAACACATGAAGGACGACGTGTACTTCAAAAAGTACCCATCATCAATAAAATGTTGCTCACTCGTGCAGCAGTGGTATCTTTTAATGTCTGGAAACTTCCTAAACATCAAACAAATGACGTCGTTTGCAATACTAAATCTATGTCAAGTAATCAGAAAAAGCAAAAGGAAGTGTTACCCTTTAAAATTCACACTTCATTTTAATCAATTAGCCTTTTGCTTGGATAACATTTAGCTTGTGTTTTATCTAAAATATCTTCATCTTTATGTCATGACCATTTTTGTGTTGAAGTTTCAGAAAAAGATTTGAGATTTTTCCAGTTCATTCTGCACGGTGAATGTTCTTCTAATGGCATTTTATAGTTGTTGTTTTTCCAAGCTGTTGTTCTGCAGTAATGTATCTGGAATGTGAGAACATTCAAAAACAGTCATTTTGACAGAAACAGAAGAAAATAATATATCGCAATGAATATTGAAATCGCACATGCTTCCGATTATAATGTAATAGAGATTTTAGGCCAAAATATGGGAGAGTATAGAAAGTCAACTGTAAAAAAATGTAAAGGCACAACAATTATAGAGGACTCTCAATGTACTGTCTTATAAATTATTCAATAAAAAGAGGTTGACAGTAAAACAGCACAACTTAATTTTAATTATTTCACTAAAAACATTTAAAAAACTGCATTTTAATATCAGAAGTTTGGTAGTACGCTTTCTGTTAAATACATGGCTGTCACCATAGAGATATACATATATATAAAAGATCCCCGCTTCAGAGCTGGAAATCCATTTAACATTAGAGCACAGATATAAAAATCCAGTTTCCGGTGGGAAGACTTCCGCAGCGTGTGAAAGTTTTAGTTCGCCTATGGATCCCTAACTTTAAGCCGTCACACAGTCCCTAAGTAGCTTTACATTTCTGAGCTGATCAGTCAGGTTTGTTAGTTTCATCAAGGATTATGAAAAATCATGAGTCAGAACATTTTTTAAAGATTTTCAACCGCTTTCTTTATCCCAAGGATAAAACTCCCCATTTAATTGCTATATTTTGACCCACTGAATATCTTTGAGTCTGCAACTTGCATAAGAATGATCCATTATAGGTCAAAATGTGATTCATCAGTCTGCACTAACCTTCACTGTTCCTCAGTAATGTTGAATAAATCGGTTCCATTATCAGAGAATATGGTTACCGGATAATTAATACCCTTTAGATTAGGGATGCAACAATAACACTTTTTTCAAACAGATACCAATACTTGGATTTGAGTACTTGCCGATAAAGAGTACCAATACTGACACTTCTACCACACACAAAAATGCAATGAATTGCAACAGATGTTATTTTATTTTTCTGTTTGTTACAACAAATGAGGGTGAATTTGATTACACATATATATAAATAGAAAATGTTCTGAGTAAATACTTAAGAGTTTACACATAAGTAGCGGATCATGGTATCGTCAACTTTAACCGATATGGTACATAAGACCTGTATCGGCCCCGATACCAGTATCGGATCCTCCCTAGTTTAGATGTTTCTGGGATATCAAAAGGCAGAAAAGAAATCAATTTAATTCCCTCAAGGTGCTACCATCATTGGAATCATAATACCACACACCTCCAAAAAATTAATTAGATAGATAGATAGATAGATAGATAGATAGATAGATAGATAGATAGATAGATAGATAGATAATCTATTTTATGTGAGATATTCCCTACTTTTCCACAGTTATATTTATAGGTTTTGCTCAACTTTTAAGAATACAAGTCATCAATAAATCTATTCCAAGGCTTTATATGTGGATCCTGCAAAAGTACAAATGCACGGTGAACACTCAACAACTTTTCCATACTCTTCTTTTTCTAAACCTATGCAGATCTTGAAAACAGCTGTATCTTACTCCATGCTACATGGGAACCAAAGAAGTAGTGAAAGATGCATTTACGTACTGTCGGTAACAGCTTGTGCGGGGGTCATGCCCACACCAAGCTGCCATGAGAGTGTGAGACAAGCTTGGATAAATATTTTAGCCGCATATAAACGTCTTAATTTGCTCTAAAATGGTCTTCATTTTATACCAGAGAGGAAGATCATGCTCGAAAATAATACATCTATGCATCATTATCCATTCCCCATATGAACTAAACCTATGCTTTCTTTCCTGGAGTCATTGTGTCTCCGTTGTGTACATTTTGTTCTCAAAGTCCATCTTCCGCATTACACTTAAAGCATGAGCACCATATTTAATAACACATTAAAATGTGAATGAAAACACAGAGAAACGTGACGGTACAACGATTCTGAACAGGGATGCTCAAAAAGCTGGCGACCTTTGTGTTTACCGTGCTGTGCAGCAGCCTTATCTCAGGATCTTTCGGGAAGTCTGCCACATGCTAGTTCGTGACCAATATGTTGGAGGAAAAAAAACAATCCTCCGTGTAAATGACTGAGTGAGAAAAAAACAAACACGGTGAGCCAGTTATGAGCTGTAGTGGGAATACTAAACAAACTGAGGAGATCAATGTATAGACATTCGATGCCATAGATTAAGACTTTAATAAATATGATAAGAGAATGTGAACGCCTCTTGACAGCCCAGTGTATAACTGTGGTAGCGTTTTTTTTTTAAATATATTTTTAGCAAGTAGTCTGGCTTGTCCTTTATATGCATCCTCTCACCTCCCATCCGCGCTGTCTCCGTGCTTCTCCTACGCCACGGATGGATTAGCTAGCAGGCTAACTAGCTCTGCCACTGCCAACCAGAGCTCCGCTACTAAACCTCGAAATATTTAACAACCAAACCCCAACTCCAGGTGTCATATAAAACATGATTAGCCACGAAGCATACAACCAACGTGTAATGTGGGTTGGAGCACAAAAGCAGAGGTAGAGCATCCTTACCTGCTCACATTAGCCTGTTAGCCGTCGCTGACATTCGCTGCCAAGCCAACTGCCAAAGACGGCGGCCTGGGTCCTGACTGCCTCTGTGTCGGTCACAGAGACCGGGAGAGGAAGCTGTGGTTGTGTCAATTATGTCGTGGTTTTTCAAGGTTACGGTTGGTAACTAAAAAAAAGGGGGGGGGGGGACTGGTACGCAAAATAAATGGGAGGGCTTGTCACTGCGTGTGACTGCTTGACAGCATAGTAAATTATGGACATGCGTGTCTGCCTCCCTACTGCATGAACGAATGGTTCGGAGAGTCACAACCTGCCTTCACAACATCCTCCTCCTTATCATCACGCCGCACGGAGTTCCGCATACTAAAAGCCCGACCCAAAGGAAGGGTTAAACTTGTAAAAAAAAACAAAAGAAAGAAAAAAAGTTTTCTGCTTCTTTCAAGTTTTCTTTCTCCAAACTTTTTATTGTTGCTTTTCAGTTAAATGAAGCGACCAGTTTTATATAGGGTACTACACCTGCAAGACAACTGTCTGGGTTTATTATCTGCAAGAATGGTGCAATAACAGCTTGTAATTTACTCAACTTCTGTATTCAAGCACCATGATTTAGTGCGTAATAACAGGAAAACTATCCAACAAAAGACATGCTTTATACTGATATTTTAAACAGGTGCTAACAGGCACAGCCCAACTTTTATGTGATCTTTACAACTGCGTAGAGCCCCCTGCTGGTCATGGAGCTTAAAGACAATTGATTCACAGAGCACAGGTTTACAAGTGTGCTAACTGTGCAAATATTCAGGATTACCTCTATACTTTAGACTTAAAGCACATTTTGAAAATTTCTGCCCTTGTATATGAATTGGGAAAACATTTCACGGCAACTGCAAATCTTGTTATATCTTTGTATTCAATTTTAACTAAGCACATTTAGTTATGTGCATTGCTAATAGGCTTCAGATGGTAAACATACTTATATCACCAAATCTTGTTAGATTTCAACTTTACTTTTCCCTGTTTTGATGTTTTCACAAACTATTCAAAGCTGTGTCAGCAGAAGAAAATATTAGCCGAGAAAAAAAATACAAGATATAAAGAAGCTTTATTAACGCTATTGCACACAGACCAAAACTATTGCTTTGGTGAATCACATTTGGACTTCATTTCAGAATCCAGTCTTGTTAAGTAGTCGCCCACCTCCAAACTATGCCTTTCAAAAGCTGTTAAAATCCCTGAGAGAACATATGTTGACCAAAAACACTTTCGTGTGACCATGCAGATTTTCCGTCAAATTTAGTTCTGTTATCTTGGGGCGAATGTGACTCAGTGGTGGAGTAGTTGGCTTGCAATCGTAGGGTCATAGGTTTGATTCCAGCTTCCTTCAGTCACATGTCCATGCCCCCTGGGCAAGGCACTTAACAAAAGTTCTACATCGTCCTACCGAGCCATGTTGGCTTTCGGTGTGTGAATGGGTGAATCTGGCTTCAATGTTAAGCGCTTTGAGTGGTCAGCATGACTAGAAAATCGCTATATAAGTTCAGTCCATTTACCATCTTCCTACACCATACAAGACCTTTCATTTTTGGATGTATGGCTGTACTTTCCATTACATTAAATAATATTGCCGTGACACTTTTCCCCATCTAAGCCCTCCAATCAGTTTTGAAGAAATGTCCAGGATTTTTTTGTTCATCTCTTCTAATTGTTGGTGTTCTTCTGACTGATACCATTATACGGGATCTTTGTGATACTTTGTAATGGCTTTAGCTAAAGGATGCAAATAAGCAGTCAAGAAAGAAATGCTACTAGGGCAGTGGAATTTTACAGATTTAGCAACACTGATGGCAGGTTTTAGTTGAAAGCCTGAATGTAGAAACAGATTTAAAAAAGAAATACTTTAAGGATGTTACTGTAGTTTTTTTCCACTTGAATGGAAGGGTATAAAAAACACTTCGACAGACCATTAAAAGTCTCCAGGTTGATTTGAAATGCCAGTTAAAGTGATTCATTGTGAAACAGGACCATCAGAGACTACTTTCCACATAAACTAAAACAGGTCACACTTTCCACCTGCATCCTCACTACATTCTGCAGCATGTTCCCAGCATGCAACTCCAGCTGCAATATGGCAGATAAGAAGCTCCTGCCGAGGATGGTGAAAGGAGCTGGGAAGGAATGAAGCGCACCAAATGTTTTTCACTTCAAACTTCTGAATTATAAAGCTTGAATAACACCCCAGCACATTAGCACTACAGCATAGCTTTAATTTATACTGTACATACAAAACAGGTGATCTTTAGAAGTTACAAGTATTAAAATAGTTTTTCATTTCTCTCTCTATATATATAGGTCAATGTTTACAGTCACCCTTTCAGACAAGAATTAGATCAGATGTTACAATTACAGTATATACAGTAAAATTAACTTTGATAGCTACAGTATTAACATGTACTCTCACACACAAATCATTTTTGAGTTGATTACAGCACAGCACACTGAGCCATGATAGTTTTTCATCTTTTTTCCTCTCAGTCAGTGGGTTGGATATTTGATTACGGAGAACTGGATCCTTTACCCAGAGGTTAGTGTTTGGCTGTAGGCGTTAAGAACAAACCTCACAAATTCTGTCGTAAACACAACAGGAAAAAGGCTTAAACCAAGAAAAATCACTTTGCACCCTCAGCAATCTCTTTCAGCAAAATCTAAATTTGAAAGATAATGTTTAAAAAAAAAAATACAAAAATATGCAGAGTCCATTTTTGAGGAAGAAAGTCAAAGGTCTGAACCAAAACACAGTAAACAAAAAAAGATCAGAACAAACAGACTCTGGGTTTTCATAGTTATGCTTTAAATCAGTTCACAGATGGTAGGTTCGGGATTCTATTAAATTTGATTTTAAATGAGCAATAAAACAAGAAAAACAGCAGAACATAGGAAATAACCCCGAGCAAATGAACCCTCATTATCCAATCATCCATGTTTAACCTTTCTGGATTCAATAAGAGACCCTGAAAAATAAACACATTTCACACTTAAGTTTTAGATGACCCACAATTTCATCTTCACACTGCCAGACAATTCATGGGGGGCCCAAACATCTGAATCCCAGTAGTTATGAAGTTCAACACAATATACATTCCGTCTTTGTTGAATTTTGGTACTTTTTTTTAAATAAAGGTTGCCAGAATCGAACCTGGCATAGCTGCTGGTATTAAGTTAAAGAATGCCTATGTAATAGGCCTTTAGATCAAGTTATATTTAAATTATTTTTTTCTGATTTCAGTGTATTCTTTAAAAAAACGACTGCTGTAAAATATTCTAATTATCTTAGATTTAAAGCATTTTCTGTTAAAAATGTTCAATATTTTTTATCAAAAGAAAAGACCAAATTTCACATACTATTATTTATATATATATGTATATATAATGTTGAATAAGAATCAGATTTTTATTTAGATTTTTATAAATGAGACTGGGTCCTAGTTTATTCAAAAAGAAACATAATTTTTAATCTATTTACTCATCTTTGAGCTAACAATAATTCAAATGCATAAGAACGTGATTCATTTCTTTACAACTTTAACAAAAGATTACTGGGCATTTAATAATGACCAAAAAGGTCCCTTTTGCAGTGAGAAAGAAGAAGGGTAAAATACTTGAAATTAAAAGAATGCTCCACTTCTCAGAGGTCTCCTTCACATTACTTTACCTGAGCAATGGCGCCAACCTTCAGACCTCTGGATTTACTCAGAATGAAAGACAAACTAGTAGTTTTCATACATGAATAAGGATGAATTACGGACAGAAAAGTGCATCTGCCTTAATTCCCATCTATTGCACAACTGTATCAATTACTTTTTCCTCTTAATGAGATATTGCGATTTTTAAGACGGTAACAGCCAAGACCTGCTCAGTGCTTCCTGGGTTTAATTAGTAGAAGAAAAGTACAGAACCACGCAAGAGACCAATATAACTTTTAGCAAATGTTAAATCAAAGAAAACTGTCTCAAAACCCTTATCGCCTAAACTTAAAACACAATCATATGAACACCTACAATAAAGAAAAAAAATATCCGTACACGTTTCCTCTACTGCATACAAAGCTGCTGAACAGTCTGTTAGGGAGCAAAGGACAAGAACGCTCTACTCCCTTAATGGAAAAAGAAAAATCTCAAGGCAATAACCAGTCCCGGACCACAACAGAAGAAAAGGAGTGGACGCCCTTTTTTCACAGAAACCGTGTTCCTCTCAGGGTCCATAAAGCCACGGTGTGCGACACCAAGACCGCGGTCACTCATTAACGTCCCAGATTTCAGACAGCAACGGGGGAAGCTTCTTGTCCTGGAGGCGGAGGGCAAAAACCTGCTCCGAGTGGACACTGCTCAACGTGCGAAGGCTCACCAGTTTCATCAGCATACGGGGGAACATCAGGTGATCCTGAAGAAACCACAAAACAAAAACAATTATATTGGCATTAAATTAGTTTTTACAGATATGAACCAGGTATAAGCATGTTTAATAAAAAATATTTTTCTGACTACAGCTGCTGTCTGCTTATATGTCAGTATTTTTATCATCTATTCAGGAAAATTGGAGCATTTTGCAAGTGACTTTTAGGGTCAAAAGAGCTAAAATAATAAAGTTGGGACAGTTACATTTCTGTACTGCAGTTAAATCTTCATAAGCAAAATATGAGCTAATTGTTTGTAGAAAAGTGAGACTTTCAGCTGCTTCCATTCACCGCTGCATGGCTTACTGACGTAAAGTGTTATAGAGGCACGGTTAAGGCACATGCATATTGAAATAATGATGCTGGTGAGAACTGAAACAGAAATCACAGCATGTACCTACATTGTAGTATAATGTCATCTTTCATCACTGTGATGAAAAATATGTAGGTAAACTAAGCTTGCCATAGAGCGCATCTAATCCTTGGGTTGGGTGTTAATCTGAAATATCTCCAACCCATTTCCTCTCAGATGACATTGACCCTTAAAAGGAAAGTTTGTTTTTTAGACATAATTTTTAGCAAATATTGAGCTTATTTATTCACCCAGACAAGATTGGAGCCACTTGGAGTGCTTCGGGAAAAGTTTTTATCCAGTTGCAATGAGCGTAAATCCATATAATGGGAATCAATCATGGCAGGAGATATGCTGCCTGTAATAAGGCATTATTTCAGCAGAGGTTGCGCTAGACATTTTTGTTGTCTTTGATTTTGACCGGCAAGGTCAAAAAAAAATCCGGTCACCATCTATTTTTGTAAGTCAAATTTTAAATCCTGCGAGGGGGGGACATGCCTGTCTCCAGATGCATCCGCTTATTTATCAGGATGATGTGGTTCCTGCACGGCATGCTCATCTTTCTTTTTGCAATCTGATAGCCGGATTGTTGCAGAATTTATTGACAGGAGGTTTCGGATTCTGTCTCAGACGGAATAGATTACCACTAATGGGAGTTTAGCTGTTGTTCTGCAGGCAGAATCCGTGATTCGCTCCCACACTGGAGACTGGAATTAAATTAATCCCTTCAAACAAAAGGTTTTAATACGAGGAAACATTATTCCCATTAAAGCAACCAGAAGACAAACCATTTCCTGAACCGTAAAATGCCGGAGGAAACCCTGCAGGCAGCGCACAACACCCGTCTCTGGCGCACGTCGGACTCTATGGAGTGCATTTAACCGGGCGCACTGGGATGGACTGGATACCTGTTAAGAGTGTACCCCACCTGTTGCCTAATAACCACTAGAGATATGCACCAGACCCCCCCGCAACCCTTCAAGAAGAAGCGGAATAAATAATGGATGGAACGTATTTACCTAGACTCCTTGCATAGAGTTGGAAAAAAAAAATCTGCGCATTACTTAAAGTGGTCAGAGGGAGGTGTGAATACTAATCTGTAAAAAATGATGGACAGCCTTCAGATTTTTTCGTCACCGTTGTAAAAAAAAACCGTCGAATACGGAAAATATATTCAGTTAACGCGTTGAACTGATCTGCTGTAAAACTCCTTCATTCAACCAATGTTTTGTTATTAATCATTAGCACGACTCTCCTCGGAGTTCAGAACGTCTCGGAAGTGCTCATTTAGAGGCAATAATACAACTACATCTCTGCTGTGTAGTCTGAGAAGGAATTTCACTCTGTCCTTTATGTTGGTCAATTATATAGAACATGCTACTGCAGACATGAACATGGTTCACATTTGCATGTTTCCAAATCGCACAAGCTGAACGACCAATTGGACTAAATTCAGCTTACACAGGCTCCCTTTCCGCAACCTACAGATGTAATAGCGGCAGCTGAGACGTCATTGAAATCGGCAGTTAGTGTCAGTTGGAACCAGCTAAATTAAAAGCCAGTAAAAAAAAAACAGAAGCTTACGGCACAGCACCTCCGAGACATTACGAACTCAGAGGAGAATATCGCTAGCTATTCATAACAAATCATGGTGAAATGAAGGAGTTTTGGGGCAGATAATGCCTCATTTCAGGCGGCAAATCTCCTGCCCCGATCGATTCCTAGTATATGGACATACGCTGATCGCAACTGGATATAAACCTCTCCGAAAGGACTCAAAGTGGCTCCAGAGTAAATGAACGTAATATATGCTAAAAAGGGTCTAAATTGAAAAAAAAAAAGAAAAGGAAGAACTTTTCCTTTAAGGCCTGGTTTACACAGCAGGATTTTAAAAAGGTAGCAAGAGTTTCAGACCACATGGCAATGAAAAAAACTAAACAAAGTAACACGGATATTCCTGTTCTGGTTCTTCAGTGTGTGTGTGCGGCCACACAGCAAGATTGAGACACCACATACAGACCGATTTGACTCAAAAACCTTCCCAGCTCAGACAGGAAATCACACAAAACCTGATGATAGAAAACGTGACTAAAGTCAGAGGATAAATAATAACGTGTCACGATCTCGTTTTTGTATCAAACTCGACTGAATTTACGTTACAACCTTGCGCAGCGAAATCCAAAAGAGGATCGCGATCACCTCCTCCTCCTGTTTACAGTGCGTCCCATTCGGGACTCCGTAGCAACAGTTAGCAGGCGACCGTCGATTTACTCAGATTACCTCATCTCAAAGAACCACACATTGCATTGCCCTAACAAGTAACTCTTACTAGTGCTCATACAACTCCCAACAACACCTGGTAACATTTTAACTTTCTGTGTCACATCCTACATGATCAGAGCACATGTCTAGAGAGCACATTAACTGACGCTAGCAAGTAGCTAAAGCTAAGCTATGGCTCGAGCACAACTAGGACAGATGAAGCAGTGGGACCATTACAATGTGTAAACCGCTCCTTCTACTCTCAAATCACCAGTGAGGAAATGTTGAGTTCCTGGCAAGTTAAGTCCACATTTGCATTGTAAACAACAGGGCCGTTGTTAGCTGCATTTTACTCCATGGAATCAGCTATCTGGAGCACTGTATCCAATTGTTCCGCAGTAACTGTAAAGAGTCACTAGATCACAGCCACTCTCTATTAATCATTTGTTATTTAAACAAGACTGTTACACTTTATTTCAAATAAATTATTACAATTTGACCCTTAATGCCTAATGTGATACATTACACAAGAATGATAAAAAATTGCATCAAATTTGTCTTTTAAAATAAGATCTACTGTATTTATTTATTTAAACCAATGATAATGGACTAGTCTAGAAATGATATAAGTCTCTGTACTGTGTAAAAAAGATTATAATAAAAAAAATCCAATATGGACTCATGACCATAAATTTGAAAATCGAATCGAGGATTTGGAGAATTGTAACACCCCTGGTAAATAAACATGGATGCTGATGATGAGGCCATGGCAACAGACTAGTTTTAACAAGACAAAAATGAACTCCTGGTGTTGGAGAAAAGAAGTGGACACGGAATATAAGGGTGAATTATCGTTTTATCTTTTCACTGGGAAATGTCATTAAACATCTTTCTCTGATAAGCCTGTGAATATTCTCATTCATCCAGGTCATGGTTATCTCAAGGAAATTTCAATCAAACGCAACTGGACTTGGTAATTTGTGAGAGACACCCTCACAACTTGTGGTTACCCCAGCTGGACTTTTGTGAAAACTGCAGCTAATTCCAGAAGGAAAGCCAACAAAATGGTTGAAAAAGAAAAAGAAAACAAACGAAACCATGTAGTCATTCCATATGTGTCTGGGATTTCTGAAAAACTCAGGAGGATTTTTAACAAACACAGTATCCCTGTGTATTTCAAACCCAGCAACACACTCAGACAGAGACTAGTACATCCCAAGGACAGAACACCACACACACACAAAAGCAACCTGGTGTATGCAATGAAGAATGCAAGGACCTCTACATTGGTGAAACCAAACAACCACTGTACAAACGCATGGCCCAACACAGGAGAGCTAACTCCTCAGGCATGGACTCTGCTGTTCATTTACATCTCAAGAAGAAAGCCCACTCCTTTGAGGACAGCAATGTCCAGATATTAGACAGAGAGGACAGATGGTTTGAAAGAGGAGTAAAAGAAGCCATCTATGTAAAAGTAGAGAAACCATCGCTAAACAGAGGCCTGAGACATCACCTATCTCCAATTTACAATGCTGCACTTTCATCCCTCCCTAGGAGACTCAAACAAATTAGCCTCTAATAACAGAAACAACTGTGACTCCAACGTCTGTCGTTATAACACAATAGGGCACTAATGAAGCCGAAACCTAACCTCCACCAATAGGCGGCACGCCAACGGCCGTCGTTAAGACATGGAGCACAAAGGATCCAATGACATAATGATTCTTGTTCAAGAGGTTAAATAGCTGAGTCTCCACACCAGTTAGTTGGACCAGTCCCAGCCTGGTCAGCGGCGAGCATGAACTGATGAAGCCTCTTGGATAAGAGGTGAAACGTCTTCCAAGACAAATTACCAGGTCCAGTTGCGTTTGATTGAAATTTCCTGGAGATCTTTCTCTGATCTCTGTTTCTATGTTTTCTGGACTACCGTAAAGTAAGCTGAAACCTGCAAATAATCGTGGATGCTTTTCAGCACTTTCGTAAAACAAAATAAACTAAATATTTAGAAATAAGCAAATTTTAGGAACATCAAAATATAACTTTCCAGCTGTGTTCTTACTAAAAAAGAAAAGTTGTAAAACAATAGTTAACTAGACTCCTTAAGAATATAAAAGTTTTATTTCTTGACTAAGGTTTTTTTTCTTTCCAAAGAAACTGAGAAGTTAGTGTCTCAGAAGACACTGACAAACCCTCCATCTTCAGGGGAAACTTTTTAGATTAAAATTTATGGCAATAAGCTGCTAACATTTCTCAACTCTATTAGTTTGTCCAAATACGTTTTTAAAGCAGCTGCTACCCCTCCCTCAGCAGCATAATATAACCTCAATTATGACCTAATGTGCTTGTTGCAATGACGACAAGGTTGTGCTGACACACGCTCGGTCACAGGAGCAGAGGTTACCCAAAGCGACGGGAACTTACATTTGGTCTCTTTATCATGATGTAAGAGCGCAGAGCGTCCACGTAGGGCTGCTGCAACCTCTCAACCAGATCGTGATCCTGCACGTTTGGCCGATCTACATAAACAATACACACACGGGTTAAATCGCTCACTGGAGAAGTTCTAAGTTCGACAATTGATGATGAATGTTGCTCTAAATGCAAGGTCTGCAAGTCAAACGAGCCATTTTATCCTTGAGGAACTGAAGGAATTTGGCTCACTCTGAGCCCCATTAAGAGATTAT
Source organism: Apricaphanius iberus (assembly GCA_028564705.1). Lineage (NCBI taxonomy): Eukaryota > Metazoa > Chordata > Actinopteri > Cyprinodontiformes > Aphaniidae > Apricaphanius > Apricaphanius iberus. The sequence continues at coordinate 60,375 of JAPXFQ010000863.1, read as the reverse complement.
GCACTGCAAGCTCTGCAGTTTATTCATTCTGACCTGCAGAAAAGATGTTGATAGCAATGAGCAGAGCGTATTCGGCCTCATCAAGGTGCAGGTCGTTCATTCCTTTTGAAAACTCAAAGATGGGGTTAATGAACTCAAACTGAAGCCCTGAGGGGAGACAGAAAGGAAGGACATGGATAGAGAGAGGGGGAAAAAATGGCTTTAATAGTAAAATGTTTCAAGCTTTTCTTGGAAAATAATACATTTTCAGATATCTATCCAAATTTATTCCTTTGAATACACTACATTATCAACAGTTTTCTCCCCTATGATAACAAAACCTATATGCACAAATTTATATCATGCTTGGGAGAGAAATGTTAAATAAAGGTTACAGCATTAAAAAATAATAAAAATAAGAGTACCTGCTTTGGCAAAATCATCCTTATTATAGCTGAAATCCTTCAGAAAAGTAATGCTCTCAATGGCAGGGTTGTATCGGCGGGACGTCTCTAGCAGCATAATCTGTGGAGGTCAAACATCTGAGTGACCGCATGAGGTCGCAGGGTCAAAGTGCCTAGCACAAACTCATCTGCTCCCAACAATCATTTGCAAAAAAGATGTTGAAGCTTGAAATATACATCATTGGAGAAGCGTGATTGGTTAGCTGCGACTTTAAGCGAAGGTAAATGAACACAGACCTCGATGGTGGAAGTTTTTAGTAGGGCGATCTGGTCTTCTCTCGTCAACTCCAGGAAACCAGGGAGCTGCTTGGCGAAATCCACAATCTCCTGAACTGACATTATGGCGAGCTCGGTGAAGTGGGCGAACCGCTGCTGTCGCACTTCTCGGTTCTGTAGGTCTTGACTCTGTGGCCATGGCTGTAAATGTTTACAAGCGGTCTGGTGAAGCTGGATTCAAACCGCCGGTGGAAGCATTTCGAGACGATTTTTGCCCATTTACCGTAACTTTTGGCCGGTCAAGGAAGGACCTCTTGTTGCATTGTTTCTGCATAGCCACCAGCTTCTCGATCATCTCCTGCTGCTGTGGGTCGAGCGTGGCCGCTTCCTGCGGAGGGCTTGGCGTGACCACCGTGGACGTACGCGCCGTTTCCTCCTCCTGCTGCTTCTTCAGCTTTTTTAACCGGATTTGTTCCTCAGAGAGCACACCTGTGGGTCACAGAGGATTGCAGGGATTTTCGCAAAAGCTTAACCTCTGAGCCAAAAAAACCCCCGATGTCTTACGGGAAAAAACGCAGAGCAGAAACTCACATTGCTCGAGCATGCCTGCCTCGCGACACTTGCGCAGCCGGCACTGCTGGCACTTGCGGCGCATGTACATGTCCATTTCGCAGCGGCCGTTGTTCTTGCAGGCGTACTGGGCGCTTTTGATGACGCTACGGCGGAAGAATCCCTTGCAGCCCTCGCAGCTCAACACGTTGTAGTGGAAACCCGAAGCCTTGTCGCCGCAGACACTACACACCTCGTTGCCGAGCATCTTCGGAGCCGGCCCCTTTTTTCTCTTCAACGGCTGCCCATCTGTACACAAATATCCAAAAGAACATTAGATCTCTGAAGAGCTGCTTATAGGAAATCAAAAATCTGCAGAAGATGCACTCAACTTTTGAGTAAAGGATCTAAGGAATGCCAGACGTACAAGTTAGTAGAATATTTTCTAGATGATAGTTGCTGTTTATAGACACACATTTTGTTCTGGAAATGGACTCTCATACAAGGAAAGTTAAAGGATCTGGTGTAGAGGATCAGTAGCTAAGCAGGGAGGAAATGCTATGAGAACTAGAGCTGGGTAACAATTCAAATGTCAAGCATTGATTCGATTCTGGTTCTCAAGAGGTAGGATTAATGATCACGATCCAATCTGTTCCAACTCGATACGGATATCGGTCGGTGAACAGTCATCTCAATTACATGACTGTAATTCCATAAGGCACCACTGGGTGGACTTACAGTTCATTAGGGAGACAGTATTTACCCTTTCAAACCAAAGCCTTAAGCCTAGTTTATGCTTCTCCGTTTTGACGAAGACGGATTAACGCAAGGTCTTTATCCATCGACGAAAGTGCTCTCCATCACCTACGCCAGGACGCCTGGACTAGAGCCCCCATTTTTAGCTATTTGTCTCCTTCAACAAAGAGCGTATGAATCTGATTGGTCAGTTTCAGTAACAGCCAGGGATCATTTAACCAGAACGAGGCTCTATAGTCGCTGTAATCAGTAGTTAATGCAGAGTTTGGCCACGACATGGCAACGTCTTACAGTTCATCTAAAAAAAAAAAACAACATAAAAATCTGTGTTAAAGCTCTGTTTGGCATTTTAAACAGACTTAATTGGCTTAGATGAATTAAGAGTCATCTACACCCTGAAAGAGTGATGACATTTCTTTAAACTAGCGTGCCTCTTGTTGGTTAGTTGGGTATGTGTCTTTTCAGTTTACATCTATGTAAAATCCACAGCAGAGTTGAGAGTTTTTAAAAGTTTTGTCTTTTAGAAAATGGAACTAATAAAGTGCGGAAAAGCAAACATTTTCTACACTACATGTAATTTTCCCCCATACTTATTCAGACCTGGAAATTGTAAAAGCTAATGGGATACTTTTCTGCACTGTTAAAGAACCTTCAAGTCTTGGATCCTTCCAGCAAAGACTTAAAAAAGGGAGGTTAGCAGACACAGACTTTTCTGTGACTATATAGATCCAATTTCTCTTAAAACAAAAAATACTACTTTTGTTTGACTTCTATCTTCTTTGTATTATTTCTTGAGAAACCTTCTTTTTCCCCTCCAAGAACAGAACAGGCACAACAAGGTTGACTGTACCACCACCCACATATGGCTGTAAACAAAAACACAGCAGTTGCTACAGCATAGGTCAACGAATGATATCCCGCCTCCTTTGCTGTTCCACCCCGGCAGGCAGGCCCGCTGAACGTCACGCAGAGACTCCTCCTGCTGTGTGGAGCATGTGCGAATAACAATCCAGAGAGGAGGCGGGACACCAAGCAGGAGAAGATGGGTCGAAATGAGCATGCCTAATGTTCCAGAACTAACTGTAACATAGATTCTAAAAGGATTAAATAGCCAGAAGCCCCCTTAAATATTTGAAATTATTTGGGTCAGAAACAACAAATATGACAACTTAATGGCTGATAAATTCTCGCGTTTCAGTCTGTTTATTGGAAAAAAAACAGCAAACAGGAAGAAAGAAAGGCTCCAGCCGTTCCCCTTCGCCACCTCTGCTTACCTACGCTACCAGACGCGTCGGCTGCAGACGGGTCCGGTTTAATGTCGTTCAGCTCCACGGGCAGAGTGCTGCTCATCTGGATGAGCGCCGGGCCGTTGTGGGAGGGGACGGGGAAGTCGCCCGGCTGGGAGAGGTCGGTCAGCGACAGCAGGCTGTCGGGCTTCATTGTGCCGCTTCCGCTGCTCTCCTCAGCCAAGCAGTCCAGCTGCAGCTCAGAGGCCCCGTCAAACACCTTACTCTCATCTGACGGAAGAGCAACAAACTCGTTGGGACTCATTGTTCAGCTTCCACTTATCTCATCTGTATCCACAGGTGTCCAAAGCAAACAGAGAAGTGTAAACAATATGAGAGGATTAACAGAGGAGAATTCACTTTGTGGCGATTATATTTCAAACAGAGCGACTCCTTTGCTGCATAGCTTATGCCCTTATGACTTTTACCTTGCAGGACTATTCTTAAAAAAAAAAAACATGTGGGAGAAGAGTTACATTCACTTTCACTTAAAGAGTGATATGTTTGAGGAGAAATAATCGAGCCACATCTGATCCCCGATTACGATTTCAAAAATATTCTCTTCCTCTTACCATGACCAACATCAGGGATATCAGTCACAGACAGCGTGGACATCTTCTGCACAGCAGCTTGTCATTACGAAATCAATTTGTACCTGTGTAACAAAAACATCCAAGCGGAGTTAAAACAGCAGAGGTTGTCTTGCAAACATATAAATACACCTTGAAAATGTCAAAGGTTTTGTCACAAACGCAAACTTTAAAGGGGAATTCTGGCGTTTTTTTCAACCTTATTTTTACGTTTTTTTCACTCATCCTGAGACGTTTGGAGCCAAGTTTGAGACGTTCAGCAGTATTTATGAAAACAGTTTTGAACAGCTGTATCCGTGAAATGAGAGTGCTCGGGTCCAAATGCCGCTTGTAATAAGGTTTAATCTGCCCCAAACGCCTGAATTTTACCACGTTTATTTTCTCCATGGCCTTAGAAAAGCCTCAGAAGTGCTGGTTGATCGTCATCCTGATGTACGCTGCAGCAGGACTGCCAGTCTGTGTTTGACCACGGCAGATTCGCCAGGCGCAGACGCTGCCGCAGCAGATTCGTAATCTTTTTATTTTTGTTTTCGGACCGGAAGACAATCAAGAACCACTTCCAATACAACTGATACAGTTAATGCAATTTTTAGCAGCAGACCGGCAATTTGGTGTTTGCCTAAAATGGTGCAGACCAAATGTATGACGACTCTATTAACCAACTTGGTGTTTTGTAAAGCTGGGTGGTTGAAACAGATGTTATTGAGGGTGAGAGGGAGCCAAACGGATTTGCATGCTACAATCTGCAAATACATCTAAAAAAGAAAGACTGAATTAGACGAAAAAGTTCAATGTTTTTGTGACCCAGTCTAGAAAATGAATATTATTAAATGCAATAAAACATTTATAAGATTTATATATTTTTTGGAACATTTCTGTAATAAATCAATTTAATGATTTTCAGCTTCTTGACTAAGTGACATAACAAATAGTGGACTTTTGCTCAATGTACCTGTAGATTATGGCAATCTTTATTTCTCATATTTTTGATTATTCTGGCCTACTGGAAACTCCCGGTATCATACCCTAACCAGCTAATCAACCCAAAACTCCTGCAAACGTTTCCTGAGCTTCTAGAGGGTCTCATAGTCTGGGTCAGTAGGACACAATCATGGGGAAGACTGCTGACTGGACAAATGTCCAGAAGATGGTCACTGTGGAGGGGAAGCCACAAAAGGTCATTGCTAAAGAGGCTAGTTGTTTACAGAATGTTGTATCCAAGTATATGGCTAGAAAGTTTAGTGGGAGGAAAAACTGTAGTAGAAAAGGTTGCACCAGCAACAGGGAGTAATGCAGCCTTAATAATGTTTTCCAGCAAAAACCTTTCAGGAATTTGGGGGATTGAGGCTGCAGTCAGCGAATCAAACGGCACTTCACAAATCAGAATCCAACACGTGTGCTACAAATGTTGCATTCCTGCAATAAGCCGCTCCTAAACCAGAGACTGGATTGTTGTCAAGTCCTCTTTTCAGATGAAAAGAAAGTTTAAAATTAATTTGTAATTAAACCCAGAGCCTGGAGGAAAAGTGGAGAGGCACACAATCCACGTTGCTTCAAGCCGAGTTTGAAGTTTCCACAGGAAGTTTGAATTGAGACGCCGTGTCATCGGCTGGCTCTGGTCTGGTTCTGGTCCACTGCGCTGACGAAGGTCCAGAGTAAACGCAGCCATCTAACAGGATATCTTACTGGACTTTATTTTCCCTTCTGCTTAAAAGCTTTATAGAGATGTGAATTTCATTTTCAAGGAGGACTTTTTAAATCAACTGGGGACGGTACCAAAAGCTTGTCCACGATTACAGTGGTCCAATGCTTGATTGGCCAGTATTGAGTATAGGGTATCATCAAGCAAAAGATGAGGGACACCAGATCCAACAATGCAGATAACCTGAAGGCCACTTTTAAAGCAACCTGGGCTGCTATTCCTCCGCAGAACCACAGGCAGATCTCCTCCATGTTACGCTGATTTGCTCCAGGAATTCCTGCAAAAAGGAGCCCTAACCAAGAGCTGAGTGCATAATCATACCTTTCAGCACCCTGATTTCTGTTCAGAATATCTTTTTATAGATCATCTGTAACGTCCCAATTTTCTGACACAGTTCTTTATCTGTAAGCCATAATCATCAAAATAACAAGAAGTATAGGGCTTGAAATATTAATGAATGTGTAATCAGATGATAAATAATCAGTTTCTGAAATGAATGACAAATATTGAACTTTGTGTAAAATACTCTTATTTCATGAGATGTAACTGAAGATTTCAAAAAAATCTGAGAGAAAAAAAATAATAAAAATTACGTCGTACAGCGATCTTTGTTGGTTGATGTCTGCAGACATGAAAGGTAGACGTTGGATTCCTGATTAAATTGAAGATTGTAAAGTTTTTTTTTCTTCTTTTGACATTTAACAAAAAGACCAAGTGCGCAAGATTTCCAACAATGACAGAATAAGAGTATGATCCTAAACTGCCAAAGATACTATAAAATTTCAACATGACAGTGTTAAGATGGGCAAATGTAATAAAAACCACACAAATAACCCACAAAAAACCCCAAAACCAAACAAGAGTTGGATTTTCACTCAAAATAAGGATGCGGTCACGAGGTGACGGGGCATTTCTGACCATCTTAAGCAGGAATGTGTGGTTTCTTAGACTTAAAACTGCTGGATAGAAGTTGCTCTTTGCTGATATTAAAGTGTGTAAAACAAAAACCGACTAGATGTAAAAGCAGAAATGAAAGTCTGTCATGCGCTGTTGAGGTGGTGGGGTTTATTTCAGGAAACTGATTCAGCAGACGCACCAGCATAAACGGAGGCTATTCTTAACCAGCCTGCAGGACAGAAAAAGCTTTCCGACAAGAATAAAGAGAACACATTCAATTATTAACTGTTTGGTGGAAAAAAAATGCTGAACAAATCGAACAGATTAATGTAAGCTTATGTTTTTACTTGTTTCTTAAACCTGCCTGACTAAAGGTAGTCTTACAAAAAAACTATTGGATTGAGAAGTTTTCGTAAACAAAACGGTTGCAATAAAGGGAGCACTTGGTTGTCGACGCCTTATGTTTTTTACTGCGAGTTTAAGCTTCATTCTTCTCTCTCATGAAATAAAACCCGACCCACAGATCCTGAAGATGCTCTGTCAACCTGCTTCAGCTGTTGGTGACTTATGATTGTACGCCTAATTCCTAGAAATATCCACATTTCGTTATCGTTTTACTTCTTGGATTTCGTCATCTCTTAAACATTGACAAAAGAGTGAATCTGGTTAGAATCCACAACAGCAACCCCGCCCACAAGCTGAGTCAGTGGAGCTTTTTTTGTTTGTAATTTACCTAATTTAAATATCCAAATCACTATTGATAAATCTGAACTGTCTCTCCCAAATTCATTAAAGCTTCTGCAGCGAAGTACTCCCAACATTTTTTGCACTATGGAAGGATTCACCAAAATCATCCACTTTGATACAAACTTTGACTCCTATAAAACCCCCACAAAATGTATAAAGATTTGGTTTGATTACATAAATTGAGATAATATTGCATTTCAGTTTCGTTGGATTCAAAGTTAATATCCGTATCCAATAACCTGCAGAACCTCTTTATCGCTTTCATGGGAAAAAATACAGTATATACCAGAACCAGAGGGTTAGTTTTCAAAGCAAATCAGAGCTTTTTAAATAAAGACAGAAAGACCTGATCCGTGCATTGTTATTAGGAGGTTCAGCGCTGCTTAACCTGCAAGTGTTTTCTAATATTTCGTGCATTTATTAAAGAAGCAAACTTTTACACTAGGCCTGTCCAAAGTGGGGCGCTGTGAACATTTGCAGCTCCTGGACTGATTCTGTGTGACCCACCAACATATGTAGTTGGTGCAAATGGAGACTTTTGATATTAAACCTAAATCTTCTTACAATGGACACACAATCTGCCTTTTCTTTAATTTCATAGTAAATATAACATCTATCCAGACACTTTTACTCAAAATTAACTTTGCTGCACCTGAATTTGTTTATTCAAGAATTTGTTGATTCATTTATTAAGCTTGGCAGAATGTAGCAGGTAATTTCAAAAAGAGAGTGATTCAACTCCTGTTTTTAGTGCTTAAGACAGACAAAACATTTTTCCATTTTTTTTCATATCCAAGCAAAGAAGAACTCAATTCCTTCCTTTTAATAAATGAAACGTGCAAAACTCTTTCTAAGATTTGGTTCTATAAGGATTTAAACATCTCTTTCTAACAGCAAAGCAAAAAAATCAACATTATTTGTTAAAATATTGCATGCCTTTTTATTGCTGAACAGGTAAAAGAAAACAAATAATTGAGATTTTTGGACCTCTGACTTTTTTTTTTTGTCTGTTTGACAAAAGTTTGGGCATCCTTGCCTTAAGCCAAGCAACCTATAAATGAAACTCTAAATCGTGTTTGGTTCTTTTGATAAAGAAGGAAAGAAGTGATGAGTAAAACCGGCTACAAAGTCGATAATAAAAGTATTTAGTAAAGCCTCCACAGATAAAATATAAAAGCCTTTATTATATGACAGACAAAGATGTCTGTTTTGATGAGGAGGGAGGCGTGAACTTTATAATATTGGTATTTACAGCCGCTAACCAACTCTTTTGTTTTAGGCAGCTTTTCTCTTTTAAAGGAAATGCATCCACTTTACAACGCGAAAGCAGAAAAATGTTTTCCCTCAACACCTAGAGCAACCTAATATATATATATATATATATATATATATATATATATATATATATATATATATATATATATATAAATAAAAGAATACTTTGCTAAAAAGTCCCATTAGTCTCAAATCTCATCTCACCTGCAACAATCGGCGCTTACATCTTAGGTGAGACTGACCTTACCTCTGAAGTGGACGTCCTAATTACTGCCTGTCTCGCCCATGTCGGCCCAAAGGTCGAGTCCGTAGGTACCGCTGCGCTGCTGGAGACCTGCCGGAGCCTTTATGGGATGCAGAAAGCCCCGGTGACTTATTGCGCTGAGGTTGGAACGAGTTGATGTCTGGAGGAGACCGCGTAGGAAAGAAGTGCCTTTTCTGCAATGCCCCATGGGAGACGGGAGGGAAAACAGTGGGAGGGAGGAGACAGGGTGAAAAAAGGGAACACCAGGGGTTACTCTAGGTCATTGACTCTTGAATATTAAAACACACTGTGGGGCTTTACTTATTTTCCCCCTTAAGCACTTACGCGGCTCATTTTATTTCGCGTGAACTTAACCAGTTTTCCTAAAGCTATCAGAGAGACTATTTTTATTTCCCTTAATAAAAATCCATATCAATATGTCATATCATATCAGAAGAGTCAAGTTTAATCTAGCTTTATCCAATGGAAGGAAGATAAAACGATTTATCTGTTCTAGGGGCAGCAGGTGTAATAATTAGAGGTATGGTTTATTGACTGAATTTTACTTTCTGTGGTAGTAAAACATCCGTGCATTGCATAATTCATCATGTTATCCACACCCTGATCTAACTGGTAAAGTCCAATGTTCGCGACACCTTATCGGTCAGTCACCTTTGCCCATGTACCTGTCTGCCATAGATTGCTGGAAATCAAATCACCAACAAATATCAATGTCTTCCTGATTGACCTCATCGTATCTAATATTCATCTTAAAATGAAACGCTTTCATTCAGTCGATTTTAAAAAAACGATTACTGATCACAAATCAAGCCAAACCCGAGGATTAGCATCTATTTTAAAACACACGATACGTTCTTATCTACTCAGACACCTGGGCAGACACCAATCCGCCCTATAATAAATGATTTCACCTTTCAATTACAGCCCGTTATCGAAGCTGTCACAATTTAAGTCACTGCCTTTATTCTTTTTCTTTTTTTTTAATCAAAACCTGAAGAAAACAAAGTGCATCATGGTCATCTGGAGTAGAAAAGTTTTTTTGTTTTTGTTTTTTTTGTGTGTGGAGCTTATTTTTCAGATCCACTATAGAATAAAGATGAAATATTGAAATAATATACGAAAAAATGTATTTGAAGATTAAAGTTTAAATGGTGAGGGGAGAAAAATGACATTTGTTTAGTGATTAAATTAAAAACACTGAGAATAAAGAGGAAATAATATCTTCAAGAAAATATGGAATGCTGAAATTGCTGAACCCTTTCAGAGCAGGTTTGGTATACGTTAGTGACCCTAATATTCTCCCTTAACTGAGAATTTCACATTTTAATTAGAACCTCCTAACAGTGGTGAAACCAACTAATTTGTGAAATTGGTCTTCGGAAAACTCACCGTCAGCAAACTTTTCGTGAATACCCCCGACAGAAAGTAGGTAGGGCATCAGCGTACAAAAAACGGTCAGCAAAACACCGGTGGGAAATGTGGCTTCCTCAAAGAGTACCAGCGGATGCAACTCTCAGTTGAAAAGCAAAAACGCGATACCCACATTCAGCAACTATCTGGTGTGAAGCGCAGGCGCCGGGGATTTTCAGGAATCCCAGGCGCCGCACTCAATCAGTGTTCCCATGCACGCCCTAATAGAAGAAGAAGTGATCCATTTTACTGCTTGCAGATCCACCCTGATGTGTTTTTTTTTTGTTTTTTTCTGACTTGTTCTGACCGATCTGAAAGATTAACACAGGGTGGGGCCGAGCAGAGAATTAGGTCAGGTCACTGTAGTGCTGGACATGATAAAAAAGAAGCTAAACCGCGTTAATAAACGGACATCAGATAACACCTGCATGCTCATCGAGACACAGGAATTATCAGACTAATGCAATCAAACGGCAGGAATAAGACGTTTTAGGAAAATAGTTGTAATTTCTCAGAGAGAGAAAAAATAAAATAAAAAAATAAGAATCTCCAAATCATAAATCAAACATTCCGTAAATATTTGAGCAGGTCAGGGCACAATGCACTGATATTACATAATACCACTACTTGAGGCAATCATTACAACTTGTAAACACTGTTTGAAGTCAGATGGCTTTCTTGTTGCCGTGCCTGTTTGGACGCATTTCTGCGCTGATCATCCCACAGAACTGTAACTTGCAGACACGATCAGAGCGGAACAAATTATTCCAACGCTAAAGAGAGGTGTTTCCCTGTTACCACATCCCAGGATTGTCATGCACTTCAATCAGGGCTTCAGTATTTTCACTAACTTTAATAAAGCGCAGTCTGGGTGAAAAAATAAAAAATTCACATAAGAATCGCGATTCTTTGTTCAACAATTTTGAATCAATTTTTTTATTTAAAAAATTCGATTCGCAAAAAAATACTTTTTTAAACATGCAGCCCAGGCTTGGGGAAAAAAGTTAAGATCACTTTAATATTAAGTATATTTAAGTGTGTAGCAGTTTACTTCAGAAAGTCTATACTTTTCAATAATTCTGTTGTAATGGTTTAAATGTGGGAAGTAGAACATGCTAGAAAGTTATATATTATTTCAGCACTATAGTGAATTTAAAATCTGCAATATTGAAGAATCTCAATTAAAATTTAATCGGCACTTACAAAGAAAATCACAAAAGAATTAAATCGGGAGAAAAACATATCTCAGCCTTCCAAATTGGCACTTTTTTTTTTTACTAGTAGTATTGATTGTGAATTGATTCTAAATCGAGAATCAATTCTGAATCGAATTGTCACTCCATGAATCAGAATCGAATAGTGAGCTGTTCTAAGATTCACATCCCTAGTCTGAATGTCATATTCAAATTAGCTACTTTTACATAATCTTTAATAAAACATTATGTGCGGAGATAAGATTCCATCCATAGTGAAGACAGACTAGTTTTCTCCAAATTACAGATTTCCTCAATTCTGTGCATCAATCCCAATTCTATTTATTCATCGCCACAAGGCTTAATTCAAGATCGGAGATTAAACTGCAGCTGACACCGTGACACTGATCTCAAGACGGGTAAGTCAAACCAAAATATCGCCTGTTATCTTTTATTTTTTAACTTCTTGTATTAGTAGTTTGGGTCAAAAGTTCCAATTCACTGATGAAAGTCATCTTCATTTTGATAAATGCTTACAGCGAGGGGAAAATGAGCCGTAGACTGATCGGCAAGCACGATGCTGGTTACAAATAAGGCAGGACTAACCTTGGTTGGGCAATGTTGAAATTTTAGAAGATTTATAATGTTTTTTGAGGGGGGTTTGCCTTTATTTATTTAACAAAATCAACCAAAAAGTCTATTAGGTAATGTTGTCATCTATAAAAATACAAGAAATCAGGATTTTACTATTATGTGTTATTTGGAAGAAAAAAACACAAGCTGACTGTTTGTTTCAGGGCAATATTCTCTCTGTTAATTTGAATAATAAAAATATCAACTCTTGCAATAATGAACATAGCTTTTTAGGATTTTTGTTTTTTTTAAATTATGCGTTAATTACCTCTTAAAAATATAAGAACATTCACTGGTGAATGTGTTGAATGTTTAGTAGCTTGCCATCACTAGTGTGTGAATGTGGATGGGTGAATGACTGAATGTAGTGTAAAGCGCTTTGTGGTCCTCTGACTGAAAAAGCGCTATACAAATTCAGGCCATTTACCATTACCATATATCGAAAACTTATTTGGGTAACAAGCATCTTTTCTGATACCTGGGTCACAACCTTTTTATTTTTTTACACGTTTAAATGTAAACTGAAGGGCAAAATTAGACAGAAATTTCAGCATGTACAACACTGTAGCCATCTTAATCTTTTTTCCTACATACAAGATCCTGGTATAATTAAAAAGTTACGTGTTGCTCTTTCTTGTAAAGTAGTGCATTTTTTTACGTACAACATAGCTACTGATGGTAAAAACGCAGTCTGGTGTCAGATTTCCTGTATTCTGTTCATAAAAGGTCACCTAGGTTTGATGGGAATTTCCATTAGTATCATAAAAAATAAACATCATTAGATGACAGTCAAAAGATCAGTGGAACTATGGTTAGAGCTTCTAAATGCTCACAAAGCTCTGGATTTGCATTTCTTCATCAGACTTCATAAGTTATTCCCTCCTTTGCTTCAGGGAGAAAACATCGAACACCTACAGCAGGTTTAAATGTTGCCATGTCTGTCATCCAACCTATCAACACTTTAAAGTCATATTTCCTCTTTTTTTTTTTTACGTCTAGTGTAAAAGAGTCCGAGCGCTCGCATATCTGAAGATGTGGGAACTGAACTGACATTTAGGCTCTGCAATAATCATTTTAACGAGAGAGAAATAATTGCAACCTGTTTGGCTTCGTTGTCAAACTTAAGTAGTCCTGCGTATTGAAATATATCAATAGCCAGCTCATTTGTCAGGAGTTTTACAGGCACAGATCTGGGACTTGTTTAATTTTTCAGACCACAAATTCGCCGCGCTAACATTAGTTGAGTTAGTAACGAAATGTTAAACTAGCATAAAGAGGATTACTGCTGCTTTAAGTCAAAACATTAGCGAGGTAAAATAGTCAAGATGTTTGACATTTTACCTAAAAACACTTATAGTAAAAGCAATGTTTTTTATATTTTTTATGAGAGATTAGCGTAATGGTCAACCCGCACAGCCAGGCCAACATCATGAACGTAAAGACGAAAACAAGTTGAACTTAGCAACCGGAGCTAATTTCAGCCTCCAATTCTCACTAAAAAAAACCTAGCAAAGACAAAAACTGCTTACTCTATACTAACCAGGAGGATCCCGCCTCTGTGACGGGTTGTCTGTACACTGTGTTTGGAGATTTAGTCCTGTGCGTGAATCCGGACTGCGGCATTTACAAGACAAGCTAACACTTTAGCCAACGTAGTTACATCATGTGACTAAGACGCCTCCAAGCACCAGGCTGTTTATGCCCCGTGTTTTGTCTTACAGGTAGATTTAAAAACTTGTGCACTCGCCAGCTATTTATCATCCGTTATATGAATAGAAAAAAAGGAATAGAATAGAATAGAATATTATGCATGCATTCGGTAACAATATTTAAATAATAAAAACAAAATATTAATAAGTAACTTTAGGGTGGGACAAATTTAAGAGATAGGAACGACAATACTGCACATTTATTTAAGAAATAGAAATACTCAGTTTAGAAGAACTGTACGACTGAATAGGGCTATTCAAAATGTTCAACGTGTGTATATTACTGCATAGAAAAGCAAAAGACTGTTTAAAACTAAAAGACGATAGATAGATAGATAGATAGATAGATAGATAGATAGATAGATAGATAGATAGATAGATAGATAGATAGATAGATAGATAGATAGATAGAAAGTACTGTGTAAAGCCGATCTTATCTAGATCTTATTAAAGAGCTATGGGTCGGTCTGTCAATCTAAATAATAATGATAATAATAATAATAATAATAATAATAATAATAATAATAATAATAATAATAATAATAATAATAATAGCCTAAATATGCCTGATTGATGGGTAATTAGACAAATAGGGCAAGAAAACATACGCATACATCAAGGTACAGTTAAAGATGTACTGCAATCAACCTTAATGAGGATTATTCTGACTTTATAAGCCGAAGTAGATTGTTATAGAGTTTATCTTGTGTCTTTACTATTCAATAATAATAAAAAATCGATTCAAACAAGACAAAATATACTCAGAGATTAATTGTGGCCAAAGCTGCAACTACACAAAAGACCAGTAGAGGGCAGACTCCATCAAGACGAAACAGGAAGTGTACGCAGACAAAGAAGAAAACGGAAGACAACATTCTTCCAACTCTTATCTGATGCTTCGTGCACGTTTTTAGTGTATTTTTCTGCATTTGTGCCTAGTTTCCAGTGGAAAGATCAACATGCCCGTTATTTGTGCAGCACCAGGGTGCAACAATAAGTTTGTTAAGGGGTCGGAGATTAGATTTTACAGGTAGGTTTGCCACTATAAACTTGAAATCGGACAGTTACTTTTTGTTTGGCTCCACATAAAACAGTTCTGCGTAGGCTTCAACTACGATTGTAAATTAACAAACAGAATGCGCATTTGTTTAAAGTGCTTTCAAAAAGTAAATATTTAAACAGGTTATTTTTTTATGTATAATGTACTCGTTCTGGTTACAGACAAATATCACAAAGATGTAATATCATTATACGATTCGGTAAATTGCTTTTCAGATAGCTACAATAAGGATTTAGTCATAGTAGTTATAATTTGTCAATGAACAATTTATCTGTGTTGCAATGCGCGTATCAGTTCAATGGGATCTTATTTTCGCTGTTAACATTTTTTTCTAGAATCTGTAAACAATAATCTAACTGGGAATCTTTGACCTATGAAGTAATGCAGCAACAAAAACGTGCATAATCTTAGTTAATCCCATCCTATTAATCTCTTAAAACGAATTTCGTTGCTCCATTCATAGTTTAAAGCCCTTTATCTATAGTTCAAAAAATTTGCTAGAATGTCACTTGAATTCTGCCATTTTATTTTGATGTGACAGAGAAGGGATGCATCTAAAAGTTGCAGGGATATATTGTGCAATGCAGTAATTTTTCTACTATACAGTTAGATTGATATCCAGATACACAGAGCTTTTTCCCACTCAGTTATGATCATATACAGTCAAACGTAACTGTGTCAAATGAAGCCCAGCAGATGTGGTGATGGTGTAGCTCAGTGATGTCCTAAGTGTGGCCCGATTTTCGTGCGACACCTGACCACAATTCCAGTATGGTGCCGATCTGGCTGATGGAGACCGACACATTTTTTAGTGTCTTTATTTTTTGTATTCAAATTAACTTCATGGTAAATAGAACCACAAACATCCAGCAGCCTTTACTGAAAACTGACCGTGGCACTGGGATTTTTACAGCCTGGCTTTCAGTTGGCTTTCAGTTTTACAGTTGTTACGGAAAAAATATTTCAAAGTTATTTCTACTGATTAAGTAATGATTAGTAAAGGCATCAGTGGAATAACGCATGTTAGAGATCATTAGAAGTCAGTGAGGAGCCCTTTTACTTACTTCCCTCTCTACAGCAAGAAATGTTTTCAGAACCTTTGGGGGAAGTCATAAAAAGAAGCAGAAGCAGGGATTAGCGCGGGCAGAAATGATTTTAGAGAGCTAGAGGGGAACTGCCCAGAAAGGGGCTGCTTTATTAGGGTCTGGCCACAATAAAATATTTAAAAGGCAGATCCAGACTGAAGCTTCATCCTTATTTATGGAAGTAGGTATGCACCGATACCAATAATGGTATCATCAGAGCCGCTACCGTTTTATTGTACTTGTATCAGTATCTGTCAGTTAACCGATACCATGAACCGATATTTAAAATGTTGGAACAATACAATAATTTCGCCAAAGGTTTTTATTTTTCCACTTGAAATTTTCGTTTGTGTGATCATTTTTATTAATTGAAAAAAATCAAATTCACCATAATTAACAAGCAGAGAAGAAAATAAAACCATTCTTCCAATTCATTTCACCTTTTTTGTGTTTTAGAAGCATCGGTATTTGTACACAAATCGAAGTATCTGTATTGTAGGGTTCGGTGATGAATCGAATTTTCATCAAAAACAGCTATATTAAAATGCTCGATCGAGATAATCACGTGGTGTGTTTTAATCGTTATGCCAACTGACCGATCCAGTCGAAGCCCTGCCTTGTTGTCAAGCCAAGTGGCCAATCCAGTCACAGGAAAAAGTGTAGTTAAAGTATATAAGAAAATGTATAGTACTTAAAAACAGGAGGCCCCTGCTAGTAGGTGAAGAAATATGACCAAATTGCTGACACTGACCACAGAAGAGAACAATTACCGTGGTTTGGATATTTCAGAGAAGACAGCAGCCTGACTAAACGGTAAAAATCTGTTGACATACCGTTTCAACAAAGCTAGGTAATACAACCGATCTATTTAATCACCCGAAGTCCTATCATCCCTTCTGAGCACTAAGAGACACATGCAGTTTTGAAGTGTTGCGATGTTGTTAGCAGTACAACAATAGCAGTACTCTGTATGTGAAATTAATAGTGAAAGTTATATTTAAAAAAAAATTATGATTGTTTTGATGAAATGAAAATCGAAATTGTTCAATATAATGAAAATAATCGGGATTATTTTCATAATCGCCCAGCCCTACGTGTTGGTTTGAAAAAAGTGGTATCATTGCATTCCTAAATAGAAATAATATATATATATATATATAATTTATTTTTATTCCATAACACAGTTTTGCCCCTCGTGGAATAAAGTTTGGACACCACCAGTGTCATCAGTGACTCCCCATCAGACAAGTGCTGAGTATGATTGGCTGCCTGCTTCAGGGTTGGGGAGGACAGGAAAGGGAAGCAGTTCTGCCTCTCGTTCCGAGGACCGCCATTAAACTCGTGATTGAGAGCAAAGTGCTCTAGTAAATATAGAATGAACAGGCATTTAAGAAGAGGTGAAACTTGGTCCCTCAGAGGTGGTTTTTTTTATAACAAAGGTGAGGGCAAATTATAATTTGATGGCATTAATATTTGTATCACAATTCTTCAGCTGACTTTGTGACTAGGTGGTTCTTAACTAGGTTAAAGCGCAATAAACAAATTAAGAAAACAATAACATCAGATCTAAATTTGGGGGGGGGGGGGGGTGGGTCGAGTTGAATATGTATACATGTATCGACTGTTTAACATATTCCAAACAAAAATTGCGCCACATGATACTCGTTGATATATACGGCTCCCCTCATGCTTGCAGACATGTCGGACAATGTCGGCGCATACTGCTGGTGTTCTTGGGGAACTCCCAAAGGATGTTTCAAAGCGCTCCTGAGCTCAAGGGTAACCTGAGGTCCATTTTGGAATTCCACAGGATGCCAAGGATGTCACTATCAGGCCCTCTAGAACTGGTCAAGTTTTCCAGCTCTCCTCATTACTTAGTCTGTTTCTGGTTGTTTGGTGAAAAGCATTCACTCTGTTGTCTTGCTGGAGGACTTTTTGTTAGGCTATGCTTAGTGCCCGTCCTGCGCAGGAAACATGAGTGGGAAATAATGTCAGGAACTTCCACTTGTAAGAACTAATTGGTGCTCTCGTTCGGGGTGGGAGGGTGGATTGGGGTTCTTTATTCACACCGAATTGGACAAAACCAATTAACAAGTTCTCCAGCTATTTAACTGGTCAGATCAATATCCTAGAAGTTGAACTTAAAGTTCTGATAAAATGTTTTGCTTTAACTTTTTTTTTTTTTTAGCATCGTAAAAAAAAAAGAAGACACTTTAGTAGCATAAGCAATACATAAAAACAAAATCAGCATTTTCCCCATTCGTAGGGCATAGTCAACATGCAAAAAAGTCAAAATCCAGTCACTTGATTTAAAACACGTCATCCCTCCTCTCTCAGATTCCCTCTTAGCAAACCCCAACTTGCCACCAAATGGGTCCAGAGCCTGGGGATGAAAAACTTCATCCCGACCGCCAACACCTGCCTCTGTTCCGAGCACTTCAGGACCGACTGCTTCAGGGACTACAATGGAAAGCAATTCCTGCGGGAGGACGCGGTGCCAACCATCTTCTCCCCAACACAGGAGACTTCAAAGGTGCGAGTGCGTTACTTTTCGTCCAAAACGTCCGGTTTCCGGGCTTAAAAGCGTACGTTTGAAACGTGACGTGAACGGATAACTCTGCACACTCTACAGATTGAACTCCGCAAAAGGGGAGTGACACCAAAGGAAACAAATGCAACAAATCAGATGGGGACGCAAGCAGAAAGAGAACGAGTGAGAGAGGCAGCCATGCGCAGAGAAAAAAGAGGAATGAGGGTGAGTTTTCTTGGATATTTAGAATAAGTCCATAAAGATGTGTAACCTTTCTATTCTCACTAACGTCAAATCTAACAAAAATTTTCCTGTTTTTAGTTTAGATAGAATGACCAAAATGATTTATTTTTGTGTGAAATATAGAATTTTTATGAAAGTATTGGTATCTTAAAGTTAGGAAATTAACTTGAATTTCTTTAGGATTTGGTAAAAGTTCCTGACTTAGCTCAACAAGCCACATTCTGCTAATCTTGCCCACACATTCATACACTTACACACAAATTGGAACGCAACTTGGAATTTAGTCCTTGTCCAAGAAGCTCATTTACATGTGGCTGGAATTGAACTCCTAACTTTCCTATTGCAAAACCATAGTTGTCAAATGGTACCAAATAAATACACACTGTATAACAAGAACGTAGGCCTTGGGTGGGCTTATATCAATTTTAACTACGGAACCCCCAGAAGTCTACTACGGATTTTTTAATTATTTTTTTAAGGTTTTCTAAATTTTCAAAAAATGTAATATTCTTAAACGGAAAATTTGATAAATTGATGCAGTCAATATATTGCCCAGTCCTAATGTCACATAGCATGTTTGAGGCAATGCTTTAAAATACATCTACACGTGTCTCAGTTGAACTTTAATCCTGTGAACTTACCTATCAAAAGGTTGGGGAAACTCATGACATCATTATTTGGGCTTTCTCAAATTGTATTAAGGCTAAATGATAATAGTGTATGTAAACTTCTAACCTTGGATACATTTTTCTGACACCAGAAATATATTAGTTGACCTAAAATACGAGCAAAAATGAATCCCTCTGTTCAAATAGTACATGTAAACTGCTTCCAATTACAGATAATGTTCTTAATTGATCTTAAATACTGCAAAACAAGCTTCCTTTATTCTCTTATGTCTGTCGTAAATTTCTACTTGAGATTACCCTAACGAAGCATTGTGGATTGTGAAATGTTGCAGGGAGGACGGGGAGGCCGTGGAGGAAAACAGCTGTCTGACAGGTGAGGCTGCTTTTTGTTCATTGCATATCTGGACTTGTAGGGTTTTTTCCAGTGTAGGACCAAGACCAGAGCCAAAGCCATTACTTAACACAAACAGAACAGCAGAAAACCACTGTGGCTTCCCACACCCTGAGGTAGAAACACCTCTTCCAGCAAATCTGTCGTATGTTGAATACCTGTAGAGAATCTTGGTGTAGACTGATTATTTCTTATTTCTAATCACTTTTTTAAACTGCAGCAAGTGTTTTGAACACTTTGTTGGTGGTAATTGTTCCGCTGAATTTTTATTTTTCAGCTTTTCTATCTCCTCCAGATACACACGCAGTCAGGTTCATCGCATTTCTTTAGAAAATCCTTTCTAGCCGCACGTTTCCACAAAGCTTCGAGTGATCTTGCACCGCTTTTAAACCACAATTGTCATGAAACGCTCTAGTGTTATTGCTGCATTGGCGTTACTCACTGTTTTAATCCCATTCTGAACTCTGCTGTTGATGTGTGTGCTAATCAGGATCCCAGCAGTAAAGCCCTTCCTGTAAGAGGAGGAGCGGCTCACTATCAGCTGACATAATTACAGAAACAGACCAGTCAGGGGACAGTTTTGTCTTTTGAACAGTTTCAGTCAGTGGAAACACAAGTAACTGACTGACAAGGTTCAATGAAAGGTTCTGGGAGAAAACATTCCAGATCGCTTTGTCAAAATGTGCCTTAGGCATTAGATTTATGTGGAAATAATTCCACTCTACATAATTTCCTCTTTTTTTTCTGATTTAACTTATTGAAACTCTCTGTAACAGCTGGGAACAGATTATTGAGGTTGTTGAATATTGTGTATTCTTCCCTGGAATTGACAATTCAATAAAAAGCTGGTTCTTTTCCAATACAGCAGTAATGGATTAATGAAAAACTTCCGTAATAGTTTTCAGAAGCGTGGACTTAGCTTTTGGCTGTGGTTCGTTTAATTAGATTAGTGAAATCTTGATTTGACCCTCGTTTCATAATGATGTGAAAGACAAAACTGTCCCCAGGTTTTTTTACTCTCCTCACTGACTTTTTCATATTAGCCGACATTGCCTCTCCGTGTTAGACGCTGGCAGTGTTAATGGAGATATATGCAGGGCCGGTTTATATTTGGCTGTGATAAATTCACACTGTCATAATGTGCGATATAAAACAAGCGAGAAAGTAATTATGTGGGGGTGCTTTGAGAAAATGAAATCAGATTGCTGCATCCGAGGGAACAGATCACATCACTTCACTGTTAAATCTCCGTCATGCAGGCAAAACGTGGCAGCCAAAAGCAGAGTGTACGACAGCAAGGGGCGACTGCTGTCCAACGGCAAAGACATGTGCGACTGCCTGGATGTGGATTGCATGGGCTGCTTCTACCCCTGCCCCGAGTGCGGCTCCAGAAAGTGCGGGGTGGAGTGCCGCTGCGACCGGAAGTGGCTCTACGAGCAGGTGGAAGTGGAAGGTGGAGAAATCATCCGGAACAAATTTGCGACTTAACTAACACTGGTGCCTTTTTTTATATTGATATAAAAAAGTATAATCAATATCCTCTTATTTCCAGTGAAAATCAGGCTTTTGACACATTTTACAGTGTGATGCTTTGTATAAAAAAGACTATGTAGCTGTTATTTAAAGGTTTCTTGTAATTATGCCATATGTTAATCTTTTTTTGGGTTCTTTTTGTTGTTTTTTGTTGTTGTTTTGTTTTTTGCAGTGTTTCCATTTTTCTTTGTTTAGAATCACCAAAACAAGTTAGAATTTTCTAAAGTCAGTATTGATGATTAATTGTCAAAGGTTTTTGGGTTTTTTTTTTATGGCACATTTCAGCAGCAAGGCGGTTCAAAATGCTTGACATGATAATAACATGACAATAAGCAAAAAGGGACATTAAAGTAATAGATTAAAAGTATAGAGAGACAAAATAAAGAGGTAAGGAAAACTGCAATCCAGAGTAATATTAATGCTTCCGAATGCTGCTCCTCCATGTTGTTCTGACTCTGGAGATGCAGAGTAGATTAGAACCAGAAGACATGATTGTTCTGGAAGATATCGGTCAGAAATGGTGTTCCTGAAACTCCTGCAGGTTTAACCGTAACCCTAGAAAATGATGAAAAATTAAGGAATTTTGTGTAGATATTTTTCAACCCTGAGAAAAACGAAAGAGCTAAGGGAATAAGGAAAAATATGTATTTCCTCACTTTATTCCCATTGTCTAAATGTTGTATTTCTCCAGTTGTCCATTTATTTGTCCAGCATCCAATATTCCTCGGTCCATCCTATTATTTCAGCTTCCATTCATTCATACCCGGCATACATATTTCAGTATAATCACTGCATAGAATAGAGACTCTGACAAGTCTTAGAAGTACAATGAAACAACTCTATTGATCGACCGACGCCTTTCCGCATGTAGACTTCATCAGGGTCATTGAGAAAAAACAATCATAATTTAAATATACTGCATGATACACAAAGCAACATCAGTGAGCCAATCATCTGTTGACACAAGCAAGCTCACCAATCAATGTATGGCGGTGGTGCCTTCAATTTGTTCTGATTGTGTTCTGAACTGGATCAGTACAATAGCTTCTGGAAGTAACACTGGGCAGTAGTTAAGAATATATATATATAATCACTTCAGCAATACCTACCACCAGCTTTTATATTTATTAATTCATATATATAATTATATTTAGACATTAAAATTTCAATTTAAAAAACTCAAAAGTTTTTAATTTTTTCTTTATTTTGGATATAATTCCATTATATTCGACATTATAGACATAAATATGCAGCATCTAATCCTCTTAACCTGTGTTGGAGTATTAGAATGTGCTTGTATTTCTTTAAGCTGTTTCTGACCAGTTTTCAGCACATAAAAAGAATGATCATTTTTTTCAGTTTCCCTTCTTACTGACCTAAGGCAGCAAGGGACCAGTATGACACAGCAGTTTCAGAGCTGCCGCATTCCTACTAGTATCATTTTTCATTTATACGCATTCTGCTGCCCTTGAGCATCAGCTGCAGGGGAAGTGTCATGCAGTCCAGGGAGGCATCACCTCGTGACATTTCTGAAAGAATATAGTTATGCAGGACTGAAATCCACAGTCATTCTGAACCTGAGAGTAAAGCTCTAGTGGAAATATTTCTTTTTAAACACCTTGTAAATAAAACAGAAGTGGTTGTAGGGGAAATTTGTGCAGTCAGCTTTCCATAAAATAACGGTGCACTGTTGCTCTTCTATGCGTTTCTGCCTTTTATGACCTGCAGGTTCATTTTATAACTCATCATACAGAGGCTACAAATAAATGAAGGCATTAATATTTATTAATGCTGAGGGCGAGTCGATGCAAACAAGTCATTCATCACAGCAACAGAAGCTTTGTTCAGAGCAGAATACACTTCCTCTTATCAGAACGTTTGGAAGGTATATAAGTGTTTAAATGCAATGTTAATATGAAGGCTTTTTTTTCATATATTATTTCCTAACCGATAGGTTACAGCCTTTAATTTATAGTGTCTGGAATGTGATGGAATCCTTCAGGTTATGTCCTTCACACTCTGGTAGCATTGCTTTAAGGGAGTCGCTGGACTGAATTAGCTTATTAAACATGGCATGTGTTTTCGTAACATCTGTTGACCTCTATGACTCTCAATAAACTGCTTTAATATTTCTCCTTTACATAAAAAGAAATGAGATTAAGTTTGTGTGTTACAGTTCAAGTAAATGAACTACGCTTATCACTGACATCATTGTTAAATAGATTTTGGCCTTTCAAATAGTTATTTAATACCCATACAGTATACAGCCAAAATATTACTCTTTTTTTTCTTTTTCTTTTTTTTTTTTCAAGTAAAAATTTGCCGCACAAGTTGAGACTTATTTGGTGGATTTCCTCTAGCTGGAAAAAATGATTCAAAATAGGCCAAATAAAGACAAACATTTGTTTCATTTACTGTACATCAACGTGCGGACATTTTGGCCAGCATTTCAATCCAGCACTGTAATTCATCTTAATGAATTAAGATTGTAGGAATCTTTTGCTTATGCAACCTGTTTCATATTAATATCAACTAAATTTGTAGTAAGTTCAAACTTTGATTATGGTCTTCTGAAACCTTCATGTTTGGGTTTTTTATCATTCAGATAAATGCAGCATCTGATAACCGTACTGCTGCATACTTAATGTTTTTTATTTTGTTTTTTTGTTGAACCCCAACAGATCAATTTCAGCGATCTGTAAACATCTATCTTATTAATAGAGAAAAAAAAACTACTGAAAAGTGGACATTTCTCCTATAGGATTTTTTTTAACGAGAGAGTAGAATTCATGGTTCCATCAGTTATGGCAAGCGGTAAATCAACCCTACCACCTGATGTTCTTTTATTAAAGGCTTTTCATTTTTTTCTGTCTGATATCATTTTGAAATATTCAATCAGATGTTATGATCAGATACTCAGAATTTGAATAGACTTTTTATGGAATACTTTCTTATGCTTAGGTGAGTAATTACTTGGACAACATTTTACTGCTACTGGAGTTAACATATTTTAAAGTGTGTGACAAGTAATCTTGAATAATATTTTTGGATACTCTACCGACCTCTGGGGAAGTGTTTATATATTGTTCTGGATTATTTTGTGACCTCATGGATAACTGATGTCCTCCAGGAGTAATTTTGGTTGGCTGACGACTCCTATGTAGTACATAGGGGAACCCACAAAGGGGAATCTTCCATGTTTTCTCTATTCGAGTAAAAGCATTTTTATTGTGTTTTCCTGGAATACCAAGTAAGTGGATTTGTTTACAGACTGATAGATGTAATTTTTTCTTTTTCCTCATCTATTCCTGAGTTTCTTTAGATTTGTCCATGATGTTTTCTTGTTGGAATATTTTAAGCTTGTTGGTTTGTTGGTCACACTAACATAAAAAAAAAAAGAAATGTACTTTTTCATTAGAGATCTGGGAACTATCAACATCTGTGATCTTGAAAAACAACAACACTTCTAAGTTTGTAAAAACTTTTTAGGAAGCCTTTGCCATATCCTGACGGCAAATCTGACATAATTTCCCCCCCTGTAGCAGAGATGACAGCAACTGACCTGCGTATAAAACTTGACAGAACATCTATTTAAGTATAATAAGATAAACCTCCAGGGAACTCCTGGATGTAACACAAACCGGCTATAACAGGACGCTGACAACCCGAGCAGGCATTAGCTGCTCAGGCAGAAACCTGCTGGAGAGGCGAGGAAAGACTCAGCAAAAGGCTGAAACATCATCCAGTAACATCAGGTAAGTGGGTAAAAGGTCCTTTTGGATGTTCAAAAAGGTAATGAAGTCATAGGGAAATCATCAATTCAATGCTTACTATGGTATGGTATTCATTTTTGTTAAAGTCTGATATTATTGTATACATAAATATTAGTGATTTGAAGAAAATTTATTTATAATTTGGTAAGTTTCTAATGTATGCTACCACTTCTACTAGCTATGTTTATAGCTCCAGTCAACTGTCTTCAGTCAAACAGCAACTTGGTACTCTGAGCTCCTTCTAGCCGAGCCTCAGGTCCCTGTACGTTATTTTTTATTCTGCCAAGTCCCTAGAGCACCGTTTCCCAATCTTTTTTGACCTGTGTACCCCCAGAGTCATTTTCGCATACCATAAGTACCTCTTTACTAAAATATGTTAATGATTCTTTAAAGGTAGAATGTACAATAGATTATTAAATTACTTTTTAAATTAAATCTCATAATTTAAGCATTTCTCAAGCATTGTATTTTTCACTTTAAATGAACCTGAAAAGAAGTAGTAACACAAAAATAAAAGTTAATACCTCCCTTTGCTATAACAAAAACTGAACAACTCCCCTTTAAACAGACATTTACAGTTTTTCTCAATTGCTAAAGCACAATTCCTGAAACCTTGTTCTATTTTCTCAAACCCTTAAACACAAAAACTCAGCTTCAAGCATGATTCACAAAACCTCTGACTTCTCTTGCAAAATCAAACTTTGGCCTCAAAACCGTTTTACGTGTGCCCAAAATCAAACTTTGGCCTCAAAACAGTTTTACGTGTGCCCAAAATCAAACTTTGGCCTCAAAACAGTTTTACGTGTGCCCAAAATCAAACACTGCTCTCAAATAATAAAGAAATTGCTCAAAATGACATATCCTGTCAAGCAGTTAGTAAACAATACACCAAAAAATAGAAAACACATTGTTCAAAACCGTTCTCAGGGAGAAGTACATTTCTAATCTCAAAACAAATTCCACGTTTGTCACTATACAAAATGCTCTAAATTGATGAAATTAGTGTTTTGCGCTGCATTTTTTTGTTCTTCCTCCTTCTTGTACCCTTATTTTTACAGTGTTGTACCCTGCATCTCAAAAACTCTGATACTGTGATATGAACCTGTAACCAGTCAAAATCTATTCAGCAGTCAGTACTGAAAACAGATGGAAAGCACAATGTTCAGGGCCATACAATTTCTTTACTGTACCATATACAGCCTACAATGCACTGTATTACAGTATATACAATGAAAGTGACAAAAATCAAAGAATGAAACATGTGATCAATGTGATCAATATTGTTTTTGGCTACCCTCCTCCTCTTTCTCCTTGTTCCCCACCTCGCACTTTTTTCCCACCTTCAGCAACCTGTTTGATCTCTGAACTGGCTTATATTGGTTGTCACATCATTTGAAGCAAGTGAAATCGATTTTGACTGATTGTGTTCAATCAATGACATTTGTCTAATGTGTTACGTGTAGTTGTTGCCACTTGTGTTTACCAGTATGGATGACATGTGTTTTAGAGCGCAGAATGTGTTTTAACAATGATAATGTGTTTAGAGTATCACTAAACCATGTGAAATGGTTTAAGGTATTGACAGCAGACTGAACAGTTGGCTTAATGAGTTCATCCAACTGAGAACTTTCTTCAGACAATAGATTTTAGTGTTTTAGCAACTGAGAAAAACTGTAAACAACACACTGAAAAAAACTACCATATCAGTTGTACTTTTTTTCATCATTACACTTATCTTTAATGAGACACCTGAGATTGGTTATCTTTAATAAGCTCTTATAGATCTGTTGGGAGAGTGTTATCCATGCTGTTCTCCACATCCAGTCCTTCTGCTGGGTTTATCATTCATTTGGATATTCATTAAACAACACATCCCATCCTGTTTTTTTTGTATTTGTATTTTTTTGTTTTTTTTGGAAGGGTTAAATCAGGGCACTAGACCCATCACCTGGGAAATGAAATATTAAAAGTTTTCCCCCTGTAATGTGCTAACGTACCACTAGGGGTTTGAAATCAATACTCTAGCGGTGTCAAACTTATTTCGATTTTGGGCCAAATCAAGCTGATGACTATCCTTAAAGGGCTGGTTGTGGCAGAAAGTATTGATAAAACCACAACAAACCGTTAAAATCAGCCTCCACATTCCAAAAGTATGTCTTAAAATTCAATAATACTGAACATCTTCACATAATGATGTGATTACAGATAAAATAATATTAGGATGCAAAAAATTTGAACTTACATTTTCTATCTATAGGGTCCTGTACAGAGGGCCACATAAATGGTTATGGAGGGCCGGATTTGGCCCCTGGGCCTTGAGTTTGACAACTGTGCTCTAGAGCGACACTCTTAACAATTAATCAGGGATTCCTTTTTTACATTAAGAAAAATCTCCAAACTATGAACCTTCAAACTGAAAATGATCATCCATGCTTTTATCTAATCTCGTTTATATAATTGTGACAGCCTTTTCCTTTGTTCGAGCAAAAAGACTCTCCATTGTCTCCAGACAGTCCAGAATGCTGCTGCAAGGCTTTTAACAAATATGGGGAAAATAGAGCACATTACACCTGTTTTATTCTCATTGCATTGGCTTCCAGTTGACTTTTGTTGTATCTATTCTTTTGGGGCTACATATGTTATAAACATCTATTATTCAGAGGTAAAAAGACACACTGTTTACCAGCAGCAGAGGCCTTGGATATGATGGGAGTATGTGTGAACTTTGAGGACCTCTGAGACAAAGAGTTTTATTGCAGACTATAAAACCATAAAATTCAGGATGGACTCACAGGACAGACCTCGGATCTTGTGATGTAGGAGCAGGACAATGGTCAATACACTAACCAGCTTCTGGTTTAGGACTGTGTCAATAAAGCCTGGGAGAATGAACTTTTGACTTGGATCCAGGAGAAAAGACACGTCCCTTGTGACTGCATGATTTTGGGACGGACCAATCATTGTTAACACACTGTTTAAAACGTTCTGATTGGAGCAGATTAATCCTGGGAGGTTTTGGATGTTTATAAAAGTTATGACACGGAAACCATTCTTCGTCAGAAATCTTTGTCTGGCCCAGAGAAAATATGGCATGTTTTCTCTGTAAACCTGCATATTTGTTAATCTGTTCAAAATAAATGTTAAGAACTGGAAATTGGTTCCTTGTCTCTGTTTTGAACATGCACTGAATTATTTTTGATGA
This sequence comes from Apricaphanius iberus, assembly GCA_028564705.1. NCBI lineage: Eukaryota > Metazoa > Chordata > Actinopteri > Cyprinodontiformes > Aphaniidae > Apricaphanius > Apricaphanius iberus. The sequence continues at coordinate 32,258 of JAPXFQ010000863.1, read as the reverse complement.
AATTAAATTCTATAAATGGTGACCCCGACGTGATGCAGAGTTTGGACCAAGATCCATTTTTTTTAAAAAATTAATTAATGGACATGTATTTGCTCTATTGACAATTTGCGCAGGGTTGCGTAGTTTTTAATTCTGTTGATTGGTTAATCTAACATTGGGTAATGTTGTCATGCAAGTTAAATATGTTTTTTGTTTTGAGCAGATTAACTGTTGCGGGCCCGTTGAAGCTGCTCCCTTGTCTGTGTCTCTGTTCTGCGCATGACTGCGACCTGCTTTGCGCTCCGCAGAGAAACACCGGTGCCTGCTGGGAGATGGAGTTTGTTACTCTGCAGGACAATGGAGCAGATGGACCGGATGGAGCGGTCCCTTCAACGACTCAAAAATCGGAACCAAAGTGCGGATCGGGGCTTGAGAATTGGCAATCTCAATTTCGAAAGGACGCTTTCGTAAGATTCTTCAGGGCTGGCAAACGGAAAAGATTACAGCAGAGCCGGGGAGCCCTCTGTTAATCTGGACGGATTACCTTGTTGAAGCCGGCGTATCCCCAAACGCGCGATTGAGCCAAGCAAATTGGGTTGTGAGAGATGGTCCGACTTTTGGTGTGGTCCGATTGAGGTTAGTGTTGTTAGGTTAGTTTTTAATAATATTGTAAAAGTACTGTGTTTGGTGTTTTGAGGTGACGAGCTGCGCATGTGCGTATGTGTGTGTGATGGTTTTTTACGCAGGCGCTTTGCGAGACGTGCTGGAGATGTTGCGTTTGTGTTAAAATGTTATAGTATAAATAATGAACTCGAGTATAATAAATAAATTAAAATAGATAAATAAATATCTAACTAAATATGATGGATAACTGAAATTAAAAATCTATGAGAATTAGTTGTGAACATTTACAACAGGCCATCAGAGCGGACGCCCAAAGCTAGGTGGTGAGATGGCGGAGCTAATTCTGTGTGATTTTCTGCTTAATAGCACGGCTAACATACGACAGCTTTGACTATATGTTTTGATAAATAAATTAGTGGTAATAGGCGGTTTTCTGCCATCTGTTCGAGTCTTTTGAGTGGTTTTCTGGAGGCCGGCGCCGGGAAATTTCTCAAAGCGGACTACGAAAATTGTAACAGATTGGTCTAAACCTCCGCGATAAAATAATTAATAAGGTCTAAAAGTCACCGCTTATAATGTTGTGTTTTTTGTTAATGGTTTTGGGCTGTAACGGACGTTGTAGAGTTCGGTGTTTTCTGTGCGGGACAGCTGTTTGGAAACATATGTTTCAGTCCGCGTGGACGAACAGGAGATTGTTTTGTACGTGCCGAATTAAAGTTTGGTAAAGTGGTATAAATTGTGCGGATAAAGTCCTGGTATTGCGGTAAGTCATTTTCTAAAGTGTGTGTTGCGATTTTCTTGAGTGTTTTCGCCGTACGTTTTGTACTGTTTTAGGTATGTTGCACAAAGAGAGTTTACGCTAGCACGTGGCTGTAGGCTGCTGTGCTATGCTAGCGGTTGTTGCTTTTGTGTGTCAATATGTTTTGTGGTTGAAACTAAATGCATGTTCTGTGTGTTGCAAGCTAAAAGTTGATTTTGGATAGAAAGTGATTACAGACTCCTGCAGACGATTGCCTTGTTAGGACTTAAACGAATTGGGATTTTGTTAAATTTTTCCAATTAATTAGGATGTAAAACGGCCTCAAGATAACTGTTCAGATAAATTTTGTCTGCTACTCCCTTTCGGCAATGTTTTAGCACATTTTCTACGAAGGGCAATTTAAGGTGTTTCACATTTAACTGAACTGTTACGGTACGGAGATTAAAGATTAAGAAGTACATGCTGAATTTGGTTAACTGGTTTTGCCTGAGAAGGCTCAATTGATCACATGAGGAGAGCATGTACAGTTATTGGGATAATTATGCATGTTACAATTAAACGCAAATGACTGAGAACAGTTACTCATGAGTCGATTCTGACTTGGTGAAGTTTTAATTTTTGATTTCATCTTTAAAATTAAAAAGAGGGGAGTGTATAGTAAACATAAAAGTTGCATTTTTTAAAATCTTTAATTAGGTGGATTTGTTGCTTTTTGATTGATCTAAGCAGGATTTGATTAAGTTGGCCTAAATAAAGATAAAGCTATGAGCAGTAATTATAAGAATAGAACGAAAAACAAACGGTGTTAATTGGAAGGCAACAAACTGGTCTAAATTATTTTTATAAGCACCGTGTTGAATGGTACAGAGAATGAATTCTTTCTGTGATTTAAATAAGTATCATTTATGATAAAATTGTGTTTGGCTTATTTCTGATGGCTCTATAGACTTTAGAAATATAGCTTAGTCTCTGAATAAATGACCTAAAGGAGACTGGTGTTAAAAATTATTTACACAATTGAACATTCTTAAGGATTTTGTGGACACTAAATGCTTATTGGATTTATCAAATTTCAACTGGGGCTCAAGGAGTAACCCAGCATATTTCAATTCCGTTACAAATTGAATGTTTTTACCATGCAAAACAATACTTATCATAGTATATTTTCTAAACTAGTGGGATTTGAATGTTTGAGTTTGAAAAAAAAAGAAAACATTAAAACACAGAGTCATCTTTAAGGCATCAGTTTGTTTTTAAACAGGCTGGGGATAAATTTGGAATTGGTCTAAGGATTGAAAGTAATGAATATCGGCGGTGATCGAAATGATGGTTTAATTTAGAAGTAAGAAGTAAATTCTAATTCATTTATTCTGATCGTGTAGAAGCAAAATGTGATTGGACCAGCTACATTGAAATAATTTTTACCATATATTTGAATGCACATTTTGTTTTGACAAATAAGAATTGGTTTTAGTTTTAAAAGTTTAAGATTAATTTTTCAGATGTTATTCATTGATTGTTAGCTAGTCTACTTGATGCTGAGAGTAAATTTACAGGTCCTAAAACATTTTAGAACAGTTCTGATCATAGAATAATGGCATAATATATCATTTGATTAGTGGGGACTCTGTAACTGACAATGTATTTAGATTTTTTGATTTTATTTTCTTTATTTTTTCTTATTTTTTATTTTTTTCTCTTTCTCTCTCAAAATTTATATATTTTTCGACTTGGATTCTGACCCAGGTTTCTGAACTGCGGTCTGCTTATTAATGAGAACTTTGGCAAATGTTAATTTGAGAAGCTGAATTAAAGAAAACGTGATTCAGTGGTAATTTATTTGACATTTGTTTAGAAGCTTCAATTCAATTTGGTGTTTATCATTGGAGCAACAAAAAAGAAGCATGAGAGGATAATTGGGATACTGAAAAATGCTAGTTTTTGTTTTTATTTTAATGCTACTAGTTTGTGTTTAGGAAATCTCTTGAACCTCTTTTATTGAATTTTTTGTTCTACTGCTAAGGGGAATTAGACTACTATGTATCCTACAAAAATTTAAGAGGAGTTTTAGTTGAAAAAATCAGTTTGACTATGTCTGATTCACTTCACAGCATCTGACAAATGTTCTTGAAGTATGAACTGTTTCGTTATTTACAATCAGAATATTTGGGCAAGTTAGCACATTTGGGTTTGTTTAAAGAGGAATCATATAAGCAAAAGTACTTTGAATTTATATTGGATTGTGTTAAAAAAAAAAAAGTACTTTAGGTTTGGCAATTTCTAACAATAAGCAACCACCTGGTTACTTTCACATCAATTTGATCAGGGAATGAGACGTGCATGTTTTGCACTACGGTTTTAAAGTCCCACAGAAATATTTATAGGGAAGCTGTTTTGTCAGTGATTTAAATCTTGGATTTTTCTTTAGAAATATGGATAGAATTTGAAGTATAGCAAACTGAAGACTATTTTTGTAAACTATGTTGTGTTTATCAGTTAGTACTATTCTCTGATTTTGTTTTAAACATTTGATGTGTTTTAATTTTGATATTTTTTTGTCTGAGCCAGCTTGATAGAGATCCAGTACACTTAAGTGATGGGGAGTTTGGAGACTGGATCGTTATTGGTAATTGCTCAGATGGGAGGAGCTTCACAGGTAACCTTGATAACACCAGTTATAATTGGAGGGGAACCTAGTTGGACATCTTTATCTCACTGTAAGTAGCATACTTATATTAGCAGAAATTATTAATTGATTAAAGGGACAGAGTCTGGGAAAAGTGGTGTGAAGTCTGAATTTCAAAGGGGTTTAGTTCAATATGAGCTATTCGTCTCAACCTCAGTGAAGCGAAACCAGGAGAGCCACTTTTCCATAGAGACTGTTTATAATAGGGACAGAAAAAAGGGGATAGAACCTTTGCAGATGGTTATTGCCTTTATTTTTGTTATTGCAATGTTTTAGTGGTGCTTTAGCAATATCTAACAGAAAAATCCAGCCTTTTTGTTTTTTTTTAAATTTTATTTTATTTATCTATTTACTTTGTGAACAGACCACTGAACTTTGAAGAAAAGAATTAGTGAATGGTATCAATGCAGTTTATATCTGAGGAATAGACATTATGTCATAAAAGTTATGTTTGCTCTCAGACACCATTTTGTAGGACATCAACATAGAGCCTACTGATCTTACTGATTAATTTTCAGATATTTTACTCACCTCAAGGATTTGGGAGACTGCTGAGACTGAAATGTATTGCCCAGGAAGGAAGTTATGGGGGTGATGAAAGAATTTGCAGAGTGGGTAAGACTGACTGATAGAGGTTAACCTGCGTTTTTCTATACTTTTGATTGTATTTGTGATCAGACCATAGATCTACTTGTCTGGACATGTTTGGTAAAACTAAATAAGATTATATTGATTTGCCAAATTAGGGCATGGGACATGGTTATGGCTGTTTGTCCACTGTTGACGCACTCCAATGGCTGCAAGGAAGCTCGGTGCTTTGTGTTGAGACTGGATGGAATGTCTGGTCTGCTTATCTGTGGAATGTCTTGTCATAACTGCCTTTTGACAATAATGCAGGAGACAATTTGCTGAGATTAACAAACGTTCTTGGCTTTATCCACAGCAAGCACCTGAGGAAATGGGGAGAGCACAAAGCTGCTGCCCCAGTAGGACAGGCCTGTCGGGTGCTGGATGGGAAAACATGGCTCTGTTCCCATGCTCAGGTTTGGTGAATTTGAAGATAATTGGATACTTTAAATTTATAGGTTTAGTTTTGTTAATTTATACTTGGAAAATTTACAGGGTCTGACAGCTAAAGTGTGAAAAACTCAGGCTAACTAAGTTAGTTTTTGCGTACTTATGGGATATATTTCTGGCTATTATGACACATGTTATGGGTTTTTTAAGCTGTAAGGAAGAATTCAGAAACAATGCGTAAATGTTAAATTAATCATTTGATTCCATACCAGGTTTTCTTAATGGCATCAGATCGCATCTTCCTGCACCTGAATGAATTGGCTGTGTTTGGGAAATGGTCAATTACGGGAGTAATTTACCATTAAAGAGGGATTATTATTGTAATCATCTGATTGTGATTTCATTTGGAAAAGACAGTTCCTTTAAAGACATTTACTGAATGCAGCTCCCAGCAGCCTTGGACGGAATGCCAGCGGTGCGGAAGAGAAGATATGAACTTTTAAAAGAACAAAAATGTTACTTCTAACTATTTTTTTCTGTTTCACAGGGTTCTTCCCACTTTAAGTTTGATTTATTTCAGAATATAACATAGTAAGAATGTATATGTTCATGGATTTTCTAAGCTTCTTCCACAGTATTAACATGTATCAAGTCAGATTTAATTATCTCTTCACATGTAAGACATTCTTATACATTTTTGGGTTTTGAATTTAGTTTGTGGGAATTGTTAAAATAAATTTTTTGGTTAATGCCAAAAGAGGGTGAATTTATAATTAACAGATTTACATTTTTTGAGTAAGGGGAGTTAAGGTTAAAAAAGGTATTTCAACAGGTTGTGTTTTGAATTTTAATCTGGAAATCTTGTTGTGGTATCATATGAAAGACTTCATGTTTTAAACTGATGAAATTTCTTGGGTTTGAATTTTTTGCATTCTCAAAGCTTTACAGGTTTTAGATCTTAAGTTCTAAACACTAACCCTGAAGGAGAGTACAGAGGAGTAATCAATCTATTTTCAAAAATAGATTGAAAGAGGGAGTTGTTGTATCTATTCTTTTGGGGCTACATATGTTTTAAACATCTATTATTCAGAGGTAAAAAGACACACTGTTTACCAGCAGCAGAGGCCTTGGATATGGTGGGAGTATGTGTGACCTTTGAGGACCTCTGAGACAAAGAGTTTTATTGCAGACTATAAAACCATAAAATTCAGGATGGACTCACAGGACAGACCTCGGATCTTGTGATGTAGGAGCAGGACAATGGTCAATACACTAACCAGCTTCTGGTTTAGGACTGTGTCAATAAAGCCTGGGAGAATGAACTTTTGACTTGGATCCAGGAGAAAAGACACGTCCCTTGTGACTGCATGATTTTGGGACGGACCAATCATTGTTAACACACTGTTTAAAACGTTCTGATTGGAGCAGATTAATCCTGGGAGGTTTTGGATGTTGATAAAAGTTATGACACGGAAACCATTCTTCGTCAGAAATCTTTGTCTGGCCCAGAGAAAATATGGCATGTTTTCTCTGTCAACCCGCATATTTGTTAATCTGTTCAAAATAAATGTTAAGAACTGGAAATTGGTTCCTTGTCTCTGTTTTGAACATGAACTGAATTATTTTTGATAAAATTAAATTCTATACTTTATAATTTATTTTAAAATGATTGTTCAGACTTTTCAAGCTCTGTACCAGTGTGATCCTTCCTATTTCTCTGATCTTTTAGAACTACACTCCCCTTCTCACTCCATGAGATCAACCAGTCATAGGCTGTTTGTAGCTCCACAAACTTGTTTTAAGGCCAGAGGAGACAGATATTTTAGGGTGGAGGGATGCTATCTGCTACTTTGTCTTGACTGCATTTATTCTTACAAACAGCGGTTGTGAAGCCAAACGCCCATATCTGTATATTTATATCACTGTTGGGTGCTAAATCTACAATCATGTTGTTGATATTCCACGGAGTGACAATCCCAGACCCACAAACGCTGTTAGACGGCTGGGAAGAAGGGAATGTTGTCATGCAGAAGTGGCCTCAGCTACTTTTCATCCCACAGCTCATGGAGTTAAGATGTGCTGTATCATCCTATCGCAGGGATTTCTTGCTTGCTAAATATACGCGCTACGGCAAGTAGTTAGCACGTATATTATTATACTCTTACAATTTGTATTTTTTGAATTAGATTTTTACTTGTTAGAAGCAGTAACAGCCCGAATACGGCTATGATGCTCTAAAAAAATAATTCTTCACATCGACTTCCAGCAGTAGGCTATGTGAAGCCTGCATGCTAATGACTATGCTACCAAAACTAAACCTGTTAGATCTAGACGATCAACAGAAATAGCAAACAATTAACATGTTTTCTTACCTTGTTTATCCACCTAGCACGTCCATTGGGATCCTTCTTTTCTGTATGTAATGTATATAAAATAAATGGTGGTTCATTACAAGGGTTGGTATCATTCCTATACTGGTGCGTTTTGCATTCTCCATTCGGGAGAATGCGCACTCGAAATACCGATATTACCTATTAAGGCAGTTGGCAGAGAGACTCAACACTTTAGGTGTGTGAATGGAGTATAAATTCACATTTAGAAAACATATTCAGAAAACTGTCACCAAGTGCCAGAAGGCAAGTAATATTATGAGGTGCCTAGTAGGAATGCTCCTGAATGTTCCTGAATGTATTTTATCAAAATGTTCTTTTACATATTTTTACCGATTTAAGCGGTACCAACGCAACCATTTTTGGCCACGGACACGACTTTGTGGTCCTGGGAAGTGACTGGGGTGCTAGCATGAACTCCCTTAAACATATTTATACTGCTATAGTCAGATCTATATTGGATTATGCATGCATAATAGTTAGTTCAGCTGCACAATCTCACTTGCAAAAGCTTGACCTGGTCCAGGCACAAGCTCTCTGTCTGTGTTGTCATGCAATCCGTACTTCTTCAAACCCAGCTCTCCAGGTGGAGGCTGGGGAGATGCCTTTATCTCTGAGACGTCTACAGCTTACCATGGTGTATTGGATAAATTTTCAAGGACACCGGCAGGATCACCCAACTAAATCTGTGTTGAACTCTAGTTGGGAACATGGAAGAAAAAAAAAACATTTAACAGTTTTGGATGGGTGGGTCTTTTACAGTTAAATCACAGATCTACAGTGGCGTTACCTGTTGTTCACCCTTGGATATTTCCCTTGGCAGCTGTGGATTTTGAAATAGCAGAGATGTCGAAACAAAGCAGGAAATATGGTGGGATGAATGATCTGGTGCAACAATACTTGAGTCTCAAGTATAATTGCAGTTTACAAATATTTACAGATGGTTCAAAAGATCAAGATACAGGAAAGACAGGAGCAGCAGAGTATATACCACATTTTCAAAAATCAATATTAAAAAGATCAGATCACTTATCTGTTTACACTGTGGAACTTTTGGCTATTTTACTAGCTCTCACATGGATAGTAGAGGTTGAGCCTAATCAATATAATCTGTTCAGACTCAATGGTATCTTTAATAAGTATCGCAAATTGCAGAATTCTTTTTTGATAGACTGTAAAAAATCTTAATTTAACAGTATGTTTTTTGTGGGTCACATCTTGTTGAAATAGAAGGCAATGAGTCAGTTGATCGCATGGCTAAAAGGACTCTTAAATCAGAATTACAATGGACAATACCATTGAGTGAAATAGAAATTAAAGGTATCATCAAAACAAAAATCAGCAAATTATGGCAAGGACAATGGGGAAAGGAGGCCAAAGGTCATTTCCTATATAAATTACAGAAACAAGTGATTACAAGGAGGCAGGGTGGTTGGAAACGAATGGGAGAAATAATGATCACAAGACTAAGAGACTATTAGTTTGACATACATGTCTCAATCATAATCTCAGTCCAACAGGACTCTGCAATTACTGTGACAAGAGAGAGACTGTCAAACATGTATTGCTAGAGTGTGAAGATTGGGCTACAGCTCACAGAGAATCACATTGTTAGAAGACTTCAAAGCTTTAAGGTACTCAAGTCTATCAACAGAGAGTTTACTTTCTTTTTCCACCGCAAAAACCATCTGCATGGCCAGCTCTCATGCGATATTTAAAGAAAACAGGCCTATTCAATAGAAATTACAATTCAATTTTTTATATACATATAGGCTAAGCTTCTAATTCCACATTGAAGCTCCAAACCCTCAACAGTTGGTGGTGGTAATGCACCAAGTTGGCATGCCAACCGCCAACAAATTTTAAAGAAGTAGATGAGATTCAACACTGAACACACACTGAAAAGTTCTGCACTTTGGTCTGGAGAGGCAGCCAGTAAGGGAATTTTGATATTTGTATCTTCTGTGGTCAAATCTTCAAGGCAAAGTTTACGTTTTATACATTGGTACCTGTCTCTCTTTGCTTAGTTTGCATGAGTGGTGTGTTTAAAATGTTTGTTTGCCATGTGCTATCTATTCAGAGTGAATTAGTGGATGGATGAATTCACAATTCATCGGTGCACTTTAACATTGATTCCAGCTGTTTGCACTTTGATTCAGTGGCTTAAAAGCTGTTAAATGAAACTCTACAAACAGTTTGTAGAGTTGACTTGCCAGTGAATTGTACAAGTGAGTTGCACATGATCTTAGTATTTATGTATTCTCTATGTATGGGGTTTCATCTTTAACTCTTTGTAGACTAAATGATGCAGCAGAGTGAAATACATTGTTGCATTTAAATTTTAAATATTTGATCCTTTTAAAAAAATAGTGAAATTGCTAATTCTTGTGTAGTTTTTCTATTTATCTTTCCTTAAGGTTTTTGATCTTTTTGGCTATTTAACCTATGTGGAAAATAAATAATGCTGAATTGAATGACAATAAAATGAAAAGCAACAAGGGAATTCAAAAACAACTGCCTCTGAGTGAATTCCTTTATAACCTCCAGACCAATCCCTCTATTTCAAGTTAGGGTTTGTGGGAGTACAAAAGTAGGAAATTGGCAAGGAAACTTGAGAGCATTTGAAGACTCGTTTATTTAGTCTGGCTTTTAACTAGATTTCGACTGTATGGCTTTATTACAGACGATTATTGCACTTTTATCAATGTTATTTTTGCTTTATGTCCTTTTTATCTGTTTTATATTATTGTAAAAGCATTTTGTGGTTTTTATTCTGAATTGTAATATATAAATAAAGTTTACTTAGTTGCATGCTTACTTTCTTACTTACTTAATATTTACATAACAGGGAGATCATTTGGAAGGTTTAACTGAACAAAAGTATTTATTTTACCTATACTGAAATCTCTGGATTGATACAAGCCTTCCATACCAATGTTTTGGCTTATTTTTTAATCATGTGACTTGTTTTCCATACAATTTACAGTCTATATAAATGATCATACCAGCTCATTTTCAAACTAACTCTAGGTATAGCCGCTTCATGAATGGAAAAAAAAAATTGTTTAGTTGGTAGACGTCTTGGAAGATGTGTTTGAAGGCTGAAAATTGTTTGATTTATATTGCACACTGATTAATGTTTTCCCTTTAGAAATGTTACTCGTAATGAAACAGTTGACAATGTTCAATCAGTTCAATCAATAAAGATTTAGTAAAACATTTTTTCCTCTTGAGGGCAGAGAAATATGGTTTTCAACAGGAAAAAATATCCAGATGAACAATTAGGGCATCAAATAAAAATTATACTGGTAAATGTAAAAGGTTGCCTAAAGAAAAACACACTTCGTATATAGTACAGGAGCAAGATGGTAAGTTTAGATTAATTTACGTAGATATAATTAAAAAGGCTAGGAAAAGCTTTTATTCTTGTATCACAAAATAAGCACAAATAAATGTTTTAAGACCTAGCAAAATAAAAATGTAAAAAAATCCTACAGAGTCAGACGAAAAAAAGCAACCTTCAATCCTACAATAATTGATCCTCTTGTATTTGTCCTTTCAGCAATTGGCAGAAACCCTGGGACTGATCTGGACATCATTGATGATGCCTCTTGGTTTGTCAGCTGCTTATCTCTTCATTGGAATATCAGATTGGCTTAAAAGTTACTGCTGTGCCTCTGGCAGAACAACAACTCGTTATACAGTAGTTTGGCATTGATTTATAAACAACACTTGTGTTTTTCCCCCCTAATTACAGAAACAGAGATTGATTGCCAGATTTACCTCCAGGTCTTTGAGTCAGTTGACTCAGTTTAACTAAAGCTGGATGTGGATGATTTTAACTAGATGGGAAAATATTTAGCATTGATTAAGGTTTACATTCTTCTAAATTCTAAATGTTTATTTTAACATTTAAAAAAAATTTGTTTTAGCAGGTTGATCGCCTTCAGGCTGTTTGCAAACAAAAAAACTTTCCAAATAAGGCAGACTTTCTTGTGCAACATCTTGACCTGGAGTCAGTTTCTGTACAAAAGGTTTTTAGTTTTTTTTTTTTTCTTCTGAATTTTGGCCTACATTTGAATTGACCTCCCCTAGTTAAATTTTCTGTAGAATCGCCTGGAAGTCTTTTGGGCTATAATTCTACAGGATTTGAACATCAACAGACTGAAATAGCATGAGCCCTATCACACTGGATGAAGAGGATTTGTGAAAATAAATTTTCAGCCTCTACCGTAGACTTTTATGATTTGATGTAAACACAAACAAAACAGTAGGTGTCACACTTACCACTTGGTCTCTATTAAAAGATTTACCATAATGTTTGAAGAGAAGAAAAACCAAAGTCCTTTATGGTATACATTTTTTCAATGAGAATCAGTTGGACACACTGTTCATAACATTGCAGATCTGGCTGTATGTTTAGGATTGTTGTCTGCTGGGAGTTAAACTTGGCAGGTTTTCCTTCAGAATTATCCAAGCTTTGTGTCTTAGCTGTACAAACTGAAACCCACAGCACGATGCTGCTACAACTGTATTTCTCTGTGGGGGTTGTGGGTTTACAGGCAGGTAGGTTAGTTTCTTACCTCACACAGTGCTTTGTTTGCATGCGCAAAGAGCGTACTTTAGGCAAGGCAAATTTATTTGTATAGACACTTTTAGCAACGAGGCAATTCAAGGTGCTTTGCATGATTTTTAAACAAAATAAAAGCAACAATAAAACAGCTATTAAAAACAGAAAAACATCACAATAATACATAAAGAACGTCAAAACATATACCTTCTTCCTTTCTTCCTTCTTGTCTCGGTTTCGTGTCCATGACTTAAGGAAATTGAACCCTCAGTAATCACTAATAAAGATTTTTTAATACATATACATCAAGTGGGAGAGTAAATCTGTTGGGCTTGTACTTGCTACTCAGACACCAATTCTGAGTGGCAAACCGCTAGACAGGACACACACAAAAAAAAATAATAATAAATAAATAAAATAAATTGAGTCAGTTTTAAAATAATCAATAATCTTGTAAATAAAAACATTTTTTAAAATAAAACGAACTCATGCCGACACGTCAGAAACACTCAATTGCCATACATCTCTCGCATGTTTTGTGACAAAGGCTGCTTGTTCATACTTCTTACAATCTGTTTCATATAGAGCAGTTGTAGTAGTTAAACGGCCTGAAACTTTTTCCGTCTAAGAATAAATCAAAGCAGTGTTATGTTCCAATGAAGTTCATTACAGATATATATGTTCTGGGCTTACTAAGCTATTTCTGCATTTCACAGCCCCCACCCCCAAGACAAGAGCCAGTGAAGAACAGGGAGCTTTTAGAAATGCTGCGGGCCGTATATTTTCATTTCCAGCTGTCAAAAAGAGGCAAACCTGTTTTTATTTTCTCTTCTGTGAACCATTTTGGCAGAATAAAAACCTGACCAGCAGAAATACTACACTTCAAGTTTTGGTCACCTTGTTTGGGAGAAAAGGTGAAACCAGTGGTTGGACGTTTAATCTCTTCTGATGATGATGAAGCACCAGGCCAAGAGCTCTGGTTTAATGTACTATAAAACAATTGATATTCATGAAGAAGAAATAACCCGAAATATGAGCAGTAGTTGTTTTTTTTATTTCGTTGTCAAGCAGAGAGACACAAGGTTTTTAAAGTACATGTTTTCCGACCAAATGAATAGCTTAACAACTAGGTATGTGGGCATAAAAGCGGCTACAGTATGTGTTCTTTGTGTTGCATGTAGAACAATAGCAGTTTGTAGCCACGGGGTAGGTGATGCTCCCCGGACACCCCTCGATGTCTTTCACCTCGTAGGACCAGTCCCCGTTGCAGATGGTATGCGTAGGCGCCACCTCAGGGCTTTCAAAGACGACGTCCTGTTACCATCACCAGTAGGGAGAAAAGACTTAACATATTAAACAATTCAGGGAAATACTGGTGGAAGGCTTTTTGACTTCACTATTGACAGAAATAGTAATTACTCATTTTAAACTACTGTTTTTGCAATGAAAACGTTATGAGCCGACAGAGTTCAGCAAAGTTATACCATCATTTAAAGGAGAATGACTCTCGCCTTGACATTTTTTTTATGTTATCATGTGTTGATAGTACGAATCATTTTTCACCTGGGTGTGGCACAGCCCTTCACAGATCGTCGTGTGGATGCACACCTCCTGGCCACATCTCTCCATTGGAATGCTGACGTTTTTCAGGTGGCAGCTGAAGCATCCCACCACTGCCAGCGCTAGTACCGCCGCCATGACAACCAGCTGCATCTTCCGCCAGATGTCGCACAGATGCCTAATGCAAAAGCAAATCAGGTCTTGTGTAACTCTTGCCAGCAGAAATTTTTTTTTATATAATTGACCAGCCCCATAAATCCACCTAAGCTGAGGAAGTAGAGTACTGTGGTTCGGATTTTGTTGCATCATCTCTCAGTGGACCAGAGTCTCTGAACCACCCAGTTTCCCAGCTTGGCCAGAGGTTAAAGCTTGGGCGCAATCACTGTTCGAATGGAAAGTAGGGTTGAGGTCTGACAGAGGGGCTTTGCCTTGGTTTTTCTGGCTCAGATTGCTGGCTGGATACTTGAATAGTTGTTGTTTTTTTACATTGTATTACGCCTAACCTGAACGGGCGCATAAAAACAAACCCTTTTCAAAGAAAATGAAACCCATCCAAAGTTTTGAGAAAACGTTTTATAATTATGCAGGAATGCATTTGATATGACATAAGTATGATGCAAAATGCCTAAATCCTTGTTCTGAAATTATGATTTTGGTGTGAAACCCTAAAATTATTAGTGGGCCCCATCTGGCCACCCTCTGAAAAACTTTCTGGGCATCTCTTTGCATAAAAGTATTTAAAAAAAAATTTCTTTCAGAGTTCTTAATGCCAAATTAAAAACTGTAAATGGATAATTTAATCAGAAATATCCACTTTGGCTTGTGAATATAAAAAGTAGTTTATCTGATTTGTTTGACTCTTTCTGAGTATGTTTGAAAAAACTAATTTCTTCTCAACAAATGTTTTTGTCATTGAAGGAAAAATTCTGATCAATATGTGTAAATCATATTTCTGTCTTTAAAAAAATCTAAATTTTTATAATGAAATATTCTTGTTTTTAAAGGAGCATTACAAAACTTTACACTTCAGAAATTGATAACTCATAACATCACTTTTTGCTTGAAAACCCATGTTTTTAGAAATATTAATTATGACTTCAGCCCAATTCCGATTAAACCGTTTAATTAGTTAGGTTCAAATAAATAACATTTTCTTTTGGAAATAATTGTATTGAAAGCAACCTGAATGTGAGAATCGGTTTGTTCAGCAGGTTATCTTGCAAAAAAATGTATCTCTTTTGTAAAATAAAGGTTTCTTAAACCAGCAGCATTATTTAAACACATCAACAACACATTAAATTTTGTTCAGTTTAAAGCTCTAAACAGTGACCTTACCTGTAAATCGGTAGTTTCTTCAAATTTAGAATAAAATGTTGTCTCTTCCGTCACTCTGTCAATGTCTGTAGTAGTTTGACTCTCTTAACCGTCTCTGTCTGCTTAAATATCATTGCTCATAATCCTCCTAATCTTCTCAGCCTTGGTTTACTTCTGTATCTTCTACCTGTTGAGGCTCAAGTCAAATCCAGATAATTTTTCCCATCATCAGTTCAGGGATGGCATACGGCACCTGTCCTCCCACACATGGGTCTGAATGAGTCTGTAACTTCAGAAATCTTGTTTAGATTAGATGGGTGAAAAGGCTCAGATGGACCACAGAAGCATCTGCCCCCGCAGTGAGATGGAAAATGTTGATATGAGATTGTGAGGCACTAAATGATTTGCTGTACTCTACTTCTATTACTTATTGCATCATACTTCTTCTCTATTTGTATGATTAAAGCACATTATGTCTGTACCTAAATGTGCAGTATGTAACCTGTGGAACGTTTTGTCCACTTTCAGTTGGACCAGACAATTAATATGGCACATTGAGATAAATGCAGTCAACTTATACTACATAAATTAAGATATATTTCGCATAACTATTTTAATTTATATTTTTAAAATGTTCATTCTGTACTTTTTTCTTATATTTTCTTTGATTCATCTTATTAGTACAGATCAAGGTCTTTATTTACCTTAACAAACCATGCAAGATATATGACACAGTATACGATGGAGAGACATGCAAAGCTTTCAAGCTATGAAAAAACTAACACAAGAACGAATGTGAAAGAGAGATGGCAGGAAAACATACAAGGGCAGCAAAAGAAAAAGCAGAAAAAATGAGGATGAAGTCAGCCATAACAGATCATTTTAAAAGAAATATTCATATAATGGAGATAAATATATACAACATATAAAGACCTTGATCTGCACTAATAAGCGGAATAAAAGACAATATTTTAATTTATGGTGCAGATGTACAGAGGGGCAAAAAAAATTGTTGGACAGCAATTGTACAAGTCTTCCCACTTAAAAAGGGTCAGTAATTTTCATCATGAGTGCACATCAATTACAAGAAACAAAATGTGGAAAAAAAATCCAGAAAATCACATTGTATGATTTTCTAAGAATTATTTCATAAAATGGTGCAGAAAGTACATATTTAGCCACAACAACCAAGCTAGGAATTTGGCCTACATAGACCTGTTACTTATTTTTTAAGAAGCTCTTCTCTCCTCCACTAGTGACCTGTGTTAATGGCACCTGTTTTAACTCATTATCTGTATGAAAAAGGCTTGTCCATATGTTTAAACAGTCTGACACCAAGCTCAAGGCTAGGACCAGAGAGCGGTCCAAGGACACCAGGGAAAAGATTGTACACCTGCACAAGACTGGGATGAGCCTGTCTACAATAGACAAGCAGCTTGGTGAGATGAAATCAACTGTTGGAGCAATTATTAGAAAGTTGATCACTGACAATGTCCCTTGACCTGAGGCTATAATGCAAGACCTCACTGTGTGGAGTTCACATAATCTTGAGAATGGTGAGGAAACAGCCCAGACCTTCAAGTGGGAATGGATCAATGACCTGAAGAGAGCTGGGATCACAGTTAAAAAGGTTATTATTAGTAATGCACTAAGTCATTATTGATTAAAATCCTTCAGTCCCCCTGCTTAAACCAGCAAATGTACAGGCCTGTCTGTTTGCCAGAGACCCTCTGGATGATCCAGAGGACTGGGAGAATGTCATGTGTTCAGATGAGACTAGAATAGAACTTTTTAGGGTAAACGCCACTCAGTGCATGGAGGAGGAAGAAAGCTGAGTTGCATCCCAAGAACACCATACCCACTGTGAAGCATGGGGGTGGAAACATTAAGCTTAGGGGCTGCTTTTTCTGCAAAGGCTACAGGACATCTGATCTGTATTAGGGAAAGTAGGAATGGGGCCATGTATCATGAGATATTGGACAAAAACGTCCTTCCATTAGTGAGCGTATTGAAGATGACACCTGGCTGGATCTTCCAGCATGACAATGATCGCAAACACACCACTCTGGCAACAAAGGACTGGCTATGTAAAAAGGATTTCAAAGTTCTAGAATGACCCAGCCAGTCTCCAGACCTCAATCCAATATGATTCTCAAACTGTGGTACGTGTACCACCAGTGGTACTCAAGCTCTCCCTAGTGGTACTTGAAAGAAAGTTCTAAATATTTTTTGAAAATAAAATCAATTCAAAAATGTATAATTCACACACAGCCTGGCTGTGGCTGGCAACAATTAACAATAAATAGTCCTTATTAGGAGTAAATAAGCCTCCTTTGGTTAATTGTCTATGGTCAAAAGGGTAAGCCTTCTCTACTGTATGTTTAGGTTGGTCACAATCGTGGTACTTGGAGAGCTCGACATTTTCTCAGTTGGTACCCACTGTAAAAAGTTTGAGAAATACTGAAATAGAGAATCGATGGAGGGAGATGAGAGTCTTTGTTGCAGTGACAGCCCCAAAAC
This sequence comes from Apricaphanius iberus, assembly GCA_028564705.1. Taxonomy (NCBI): domain Eukaryota; kingdom Metazoa; phylum Chordata; class Actinopteri; order Cyprinodontiformes; family Aphaniidae; genus Apricaphanius; species Apricaphanius iberus. Next base: position 14,838 of record JAPXFQ010000863.1, on the reverse strand, counting down.
ATCATAGCTGTTGAGAAGATGTACATGGAAGAATGGGCCAAAATACCAGCTACAGTGTGTGCAAACCTGATAAAGACCGACAGGAAACATTTGACCTATGTCACTGCCAACTTAGGTTACTTTGCTAGGGAACTGACATTTTTTGGCAAAATATTTTCTGAATAATTATAAAAATGAATTCTTTAAAAAAACATACGAGGAGATTTTCTGGATTTTTCTTTCACATTCTGTCTCTAACAGATGAAGTGTACTTATGATGAAAATTAGAGACCTCTCATATTTTTAAATGGGACAACTTGCACAATTGGTGACTAAATAGATTTCTGTCCCCCTGTATACAGTAACATGTTCATGGCGTGTGTGTGTGTGATTTATCTAATGTGTTTCACTTAATGAACTGAGTTGATGAGTTAATTTGAAGCAATGTCTGCAAATCTTCAATAGCTTTGAGGTCAAAGGTTTAGGAAAGCCATTTTAGAAGCTTAATGTAAGCCACCTTTATGCCTTCAAAAAATACTTTGGATCTTTATTTGGAATAGTGATACTGTTGAAATACCTAACTGTGTCCAAGTTTCAACCATTTACCTGTTAATATAGTTAGAACTACTTAAAATTTCCCTTTTAAGCTAGGCAATCCTTGCAGCAAAAAAAAAAGACCCTCAGCATGATAGTGCCACTGACATGCTTTGTAGTTTGGACAGTGCTCTTAGGTCTGAGTTTCTTATCTTGTAACCGGTAAACTTACTCAGACTTGTTATTTTTCTCATCCGATGACAAACCTGTCTTCAAGCTGTCAAACATGCCTTTGGATTGTCCATGTGGGTGGCTATAAATTTCAGTTGAGCTCAATGGATTCAATTTTACAATTTTACAGCAGGAATTCCAGTTCTTTGGTCTGCCAAAAAGAAACTTGTATTTTATATCTAGCATAACAAGGTAAGTTAGCATGGTTTTCGAAGCAGGGTCCCTCCTCAAATACAACTCTGATACTTGCAGTTTTTCTTAGCCATCACAACTCTTTGTCCATATTCCTTCTCCTCATTTCGTTCCGTTCTAATGGGGTTCCTACATCAGCTAGGGAAATGGATCACCTGAGCCTGAACCCCCCCTCTCTGACTCTCCTCCTCCCAAGTTCCCAGAAGCAGGTCTCCCCTAATGAGTCTCTGAAAACCTCTGATCCGTCTGAACCATATTCAGTGGACCGTTCTCACTGATTACCTTCTAAACGTACATTGTTATACTATTGCCTATGCTAGTGAACTTTTTGGACCACTTTTGTAAATCTTTACTCCTCATTAACATAGCCCTGGGCTTGACAACATCTGTACCAACTGGATAAAACTACTTTGACGTCTCCAGTTTAGTTTTCAGTCATTTTAAAACTGCAACCTGAGCTGGACAGTCCACAGTAACAGTAAAGTACTTCTTTAGCAGGGCGTCACGCTTCATCCAGCAGCCCCTCGATCTGTCTTTGCAGCCACAAGGGAGTCTATTTCTCCACCATCGTGCAGAACTGCCACACCTGTCTAACAAGGCTTTTACAAGGACTTTTAAAATGTCACCCCAGTCCTCTGAAGTGCTGCTTTCTTCAGTACATCTCAGATATGTATCATTGTTAGTATCCATTCTGTCTTAATGAGCACCAGCTATAGCTGATTAATCTTGGATTCAGATTAGGACACTTAATTGGCCATTTTCTACAACAGGTGGGTGTTAATGTCCTCATGATATGCCAGCCTGTGTACTGAAAATATGTTTCATTAAGCCTGCAGACACACATACTCTACATTCGCACACTCATCACATCAAAGGGTTTTTGTAAAATATTCAACCTCCAACTTGAAAAGAGTGGAAAAGACATTCAAGTTCATGTCAACATTGTAGTCCCTAAAATAGCCAAGTCTACCTGCAGCAAGTACAAAAAAAAGAGAAAACACACACACAAAAAACAGTGCAGTCCTGGTAAGGATGTTTTCCTCTTTCCCACAGCAAAAAGAAGACAGTCTGATCTTTAGTGTCACATTTAGGTCCATGAGGAATCAGTTTATATGTGATGGATGAGGTGATGGTTTCTGGGCCCAAGATGGTTTTTCTGGTTCATAACTCTGAGCACTACAACAAAATAAATCTCCTCTGGCTGTGGAAAAACACCTTCATGCAAGCTGTATATAAAGATGAATAAAAGAGCTATAAGCTGAACAACTTGCTGACATCACAAATTTGAGTTACAGGTTAATGCTTTACAGTGTAGGAACAGAGTCATCTTGCTTTTTGTGAGCTCTGGATAAGAAATATCCTGACATGACTAACAATATTCACAACCCCGCTTGGTCACAACTGGCTTTCTCTACAGAAACGATGCTCTATTGGAGCTGTTTCTCCCTAATGTCATCGATCGTGCTAGAGACGGAAAGAAAAACCTTCTGACTCTGTGATGAAACTGAAGCCTTCATCTCCAAGGATCACCCCACACTAATTTCCATAAACAAACGCCTCTACAGTCCATTTAAGGTCAAGGATCTTGCTTTGTGTCTTGGATGTATGTTTCCATGTGAACTGACTGAGAAACCTTTTAGTAGGAAATATATAATGATATGGATTCACCATTATCCTCTAATGAATGCAGTGCCTTGCAAAAAATATACATACCTGCTGAAACTTTAACATTTTATCACAATACGATTAAAAACATCAATGGATTTACTAAGATTTAATTTAGGAGAACAGCATCAAATAAACACCTACAGGTAAATGTATTGATTTCTATAACAATTTACAGAAAAAAACTGAGTTGGTTTTAGCATTACACGCTTCACAACTGTATTCCAAAATAGGTACACACATTTTAGTTTACACTGTTACTGTAATACTCAGCTGTACATTATATTTCTTCGGTATGTTCTTTCTGAGTGTCATGTTGACATCTTGATTAGAATTTTTGTAAAATTCAGATTGGTAGAGAATCGAATTACCTTCTGCTGACATGTTTCGGCGTTACACTTCCGCCTTCATCAGAGCTCTGATGAAGGCGGAAGTGTCAGCAGAAGGTAATTCGATTCTCTACCAATCTGAGTTTTACAAAAATTCTAATCAAGATGTACATTATATTGTTAGCAGGTGACTATATACCGATCCAAGCACTAAATAAATGCATTCAGCAAATCAATAGCTGGATGTCCCCTAACTTTCTCCAGCTGAACAGAAATAAAACAGAAGTAGTTATTTTTGGACCTAAAGAAGAAGGATCAAGAGTCATCACAGCTTCCGCTACAACTAGAAACTTTTGATCAGGCGTGCGATTTAGGTGTAATAATGGACTCAGGCCCAAACCTCCGGGGTCACATAAATGCGATAACAAAGTCATCCTATCACCTGAAGAACATTTCTAGGATTAAAGCCATAATGTCACAAAAGGACCTTGAAAAACTCATCCATGCGTTCATCTTTAGTCAGATTGATTACTGCAACAATGTCCTCACAGGTGTACCCAAAAAGTCAGACAACTGCAGCTGATCCAGAACACAGCTGCTCGCCTCCTCACTAGACCCAGGAAAGTAGAACACATCACCCCAGTTCTAAAGTCCTTACAGTGGCTCCCTGTAGCTCAGAGAATAGACTTTAAAACACTCCTACTAGTTTGTAAATCATTGAATGGTTTAGCACCACAGTATGTTGTACCTCGTTTACACAGAGCGGTCCGCTTTTCATGTCTTTGTTCCCACCACCGATAGGACTCTGCTGAAGCGTGTGGGGACGCTGTTGTGGTGTCTTACAGCAAGGACGAGGAAGTGTAAAAAATATTTTTTTAAAGGTGCGCGTGTCTGGACCTCCTCCGTTGATCACAATCGGTGGCTGCTTGTTGCCATCTTTACCTGTACTTACTGACTCAAGTTAATGGCTGGAACAGAGAACTAGATGTTTTTGTAGTTGTCGCATAGGTGACGTTATGACTTCAGCCAATGAAAGAGCTAAGCTGTGTGATGCCAGTGGCTATTAAAAAAAGTATTTAAAAAACGTACATTTAAAGTCAATGGAGGAGCGCTATGAAGTGCGACTGGGGATCCCGCGACAAATCAAAAGCAGATTTGCGTCGCGAAAAAGCTGCCTGAGTTGCGCAACCTAAGTATTGCTGCTGATACTTTTCAGTCGCGACTGAAAATATGCGCTGCATTTTATATGGTGCATTTTGTGCATTCGCGCTTATCACCTCTGCCGCAGAAGTTGGAGAAATCTGTGCCGCGACAACCAATCAGCTGACAGGTGTCAGTGATGTTGTGATTAGATGGAGTCACAGCCGCAGCTGGACACGGATACAGATAAACACAGTGGCTAATCCCCCCGAGCTACATGACACCAGCTGTTTTCTATACAGAGACAGAAATAAAAAAAATAAACATTATAAAGAGATTAAACTATTTAGACGGGACTGCTCTTAAGAGGTTTGTGGGTGGCTCTTAAAAGAGCCGTTGTGGCCATAAAAGGCCCTGCTCTCTCCATCGAGACATGAGCAATGAATAGTTTCCTCACCTGGACACCCGGGCCTGACGGTTCCACCCCAGGACGTCCTGGGCTGCTCACATATTATACTATGAACTTTTACTAACCGCAGACAGGTGGACAGCCACTCAGCATCGTTGTTGGTGTGTCGGCGATACTTGGACCTTCGCAAAACACACTGGCCGAGGAGCTCTCCAAACCCCCACTGGACTGTCCCAGCTTTACGGGAGGTCAGGCTGAACACGTAGTCCACGCAGTTCCCCGTCAGTTCGGGATAAGGCGGGAGGAGGAGGCCAGCATAACGGTCCCCGTCAGGGTCCTCCCACAAGTTACGTAATTCCGCTTCACGCTTTAAAATGGCATGTTTTATAGTGAGACTATTTCGGTTTGTAAGTGCAAGCGACCAGCTAGGAGCTTTCTGGTCGCGTGTACTGCATTCGGTGTGCAAGCATCGAACATGGAAAAGCTGCTTTCAGTTTCTATCCCCAATAAATCTGGAACAAACTTCCTGATTACTGCAAAGCTGCTGAATCATTAGGTTCTTTTAAATCAAAGATTAAAACTCTACTATTTAAAGATGCTTTTGAGAAATATTCTAATATAGATTTTTGACATAAATTTAATGTTTTTGGTTTTCCTAAATTTGTTTTTAATCAAATGCTAAAGGTGCTCTTATTTGATTCTCGTGTTTTCTCTGTTTTTAATTTTCACACTTCTATTTAAATTTTCGTTTAATTCTTTTTCCTAAATTGTTTTATTTATCAATCCTAAATGTTTTTCTTTTATTGATTCTCTGTTTTTAATTTTCATACTTTTATCATATATTTGGTTTCTTTACTACCAAATCATGTAAAGCACCTTGAATTGCCTTGTTTTAAGAGTTTGCTATACAAATAAAATTGCCATGCCTTGCCATGTGTATGAATTCTGTTAAATTTTCTATTTTTTTACCTGAGTGGCAGCTGCCCCATTCTCTTGGCTGAACTAAGAGGGAGAAAAGGGGTGAAGAAAGCCTATTTGAATAAAGCCTAAGATCTCAGTGCCACATTTGGCAACACAAACAATGGTTGATGAGTGTCGAACAAGCTCAAGATGACTCCCCCATATACCTTAGTTACTGAACTAAACACAATCTTAAATTTGTACCAGGTTTTTACAACAGTCATAAATACCAAGCTTTGTTTAGAGCAGGAACTGATACATTTCAGCAGACTGTGTTTAAACAGGAAGAAAGATAATTTAGGTCAAGACCCCTATAAAAGCCGGTGTCTGTAAATCATTTTGGGGGAGAACCAGACTCGGGGAAGTTTATGATGCTTTGGCACACATGTACAGGGAGTGACCATGTCATGTGATTCTTGGTGTTTCCGCCAACGAACGGTGTTCATTTCAAAGCAGTCACTAAAAGAGTCGGTTTTTGGAAGTATTGCCAGTCCAAGCGGCACAGCCTTGTTGAAGAGAAACTGCAGGCGTGCTCTGCGGAGTGATACATTTACATTTTGAGATGAAAAGCAAGGTTGAAACAAACAAGCTTTAATGATAAACGAAAGGGGTTTTGTGGCCACATATTATCGGTAATTTGAGATTTGTGCTGTCTGTTAGGGTCTACAGAGCGTTTTTTGGAGTGCCGGCACCGAAAAACTAGACTCTGTTAGATTCCGAGTTTTTTTTGACAGATTAGTATAAATCTCTGAATTAAAATAATTTAATGAGGATCTAAAAATCACCTCGTAAAATTTTCTAGCTTTATTATTTTTCGGCATGGGGTATTAACACTTTATATCGGCAGTTTAAAAAAAACGAGGGGGAGCATAGTGTTTCAAGAATGAATTTTTAAGTGTTTATTTTCTATCAATAACTTTAAATGAGTTTAGGTTAAAATATTTGTAACTATGTTCAAAAAAATTTACTGAAATAAAAAGAGATTAAGAAACAATATTTAAATAAATACTCTATAACATTTACACCAGTTTCGATAGTGTTATTGTTCATCTAAGTTTTTGCATTCTTGGTTTTTACCTTGCCGTTTTTATTGTCTTAAGTAAATAGAAGAAGGAATCTTCAATGGATAATAAAGCACATTTAGTGAAGTTAGAACGGGGGCAGTTCAAGTCTCAGTAGAAGCTTTGTTGTCATATGTATGAGGAAATAGAGTCGAGGAAAATAAACAGCACTGCTGAGATCTGGGTTTTTCAGGATGGAAATTTGACCAATTTCATTTCTTAGATGTCTCCCCCATACACCTAAGCTACCTATGCAAGACAAAGCTAGAAACGTGGAGAATCACCAAACTTATGGACACCAAACTCTATACCCAACAAATGTTTCAAGCAACCACCGAACCTCAAGTGCTTCCAGGATTCAATCGTTTGTACTATTAAAATATCAACACAAAACGTTAAAGTCTAATTGGAACTCCTATCTCTGCCAAAAGGTGTGATTGTAATTTCAGATGATGCTTTTGACAAACATTCCTGTAACAGCAAACCAGTACATTTAAGGTCGTCCTTCAGAAAGCTTCTGACAGATTTCTTTTGTGGGGGGGTTCATCAAATGCAGTAATCACTCACCTTTGTTAGGTTTATATATTAGTTCATGTTTTTTTTCAATCGGGCTTATTGGTTATAAAAAATAACTTTTGTCTAAGGCTGATGTTAGCTATGTACACTTCCAGAGTGGCTGTGAAGTAGCTGCCTAAGAAAATCCTTGGAGTATTAGGTGACAGCAAGTTAAACTAGTTGTGGCCCTTTTTCAAAACATTGTTTCTCCGTATTTGTCACATTTCACAAGGATCCCTTGACAGATTTTGGGGGTATTTTGGTTGGAGTAACACCTGTAGGAAGAGTTTCTGTAGTGTAGTGGTTATCATGTTTGCTTCACACGCAAAAGGTCTCTGGTTCGAAACCAGACAGAAACACTTTCATTCACTGCTGATTTTAAATCCCTTCTGTTAGTCAGCAAGGCTTTTTAATTGTGTGTCTTGGCATAACTCAAAAAACGTTTCACGGATGGTGGTTTTCAATTCATGAGTCCTTCTAAACTTCAAGGTCTTTCTTTTCACATGGTTCTATGGTGGAATGGTTAGCACTCTGGACTCTGAATCCAGTGGTTTGAGTTCAACTCTTAATAGAACCTTTGTTGTCACATGTATGAGAAACTACTTGACTTGAGGAAAATAAAAACCACTGCTCAGAACTGGGTTTATCAAAATGGAATTTTGACCTATTTTGTTTCTTAGATGTCAAGCCAAGGATTAACTGAACATATTTCAACGTATAAGAAGACATTGACGAATTTCCAGATAATTTGTCATTTGCATTACGTGAAAGGTTATGCGCATGCACGTAGCACCGTAAAAGGCCTCTCAAAGATGTCAGTGCCACATTTGGCCCTTTTTCAAAACATTGGTTGTCCGTATTTCTCACATTTCACAAGGATCCCTTGACAAATTTCGGGGGTATTTTGGTTGGAGTAACACCTATAGAAAGAGTTTCTGTAGTGTAGTGGTTATCACGTTTGCTTCACACGCAAAAGGTCTCTGGTTCGAAACCAGACAGAAACACTTTCCTTCAATGCTGATTTTCATTCCCTTCTGTTAGTCAGCAAGGCTTTTTAATTGTGTGTCGTGGTAATAACCCAAACAAACACTTAACCGATGGCAATTTTCATTCAATGAGTCCTTTGAAACTTCAAGCTTTCACATTTCATATGGTTCTATGGAGTAATGGTTAGCACTCTGGACCTTGAATCCAGTGATTGGAGTTCTAATCTCAGTAGAACCTTTGTTGTCACATGTATAAGAAAATATTTGAATTCAGGAAAATAAACAGCACTGCTGAGATCTGGTTTTATCAATATGGAAATTTGACCAATTTCGTTTCATTGATGTCAAGCCAAGGACTAACTCAACATGTTTCAACCTATAAGAATACATTGACGAATTACCCGATAATTTTGCATTACGTGAAAGGTTATGCGCATGCACGTAGCCCTGTAAAAGGCCTCTCAAAGATGTCAGTGCCACATTTGGCAACACAAACAATGGCTGATGAGCGTTGAACAAGCTGAAGATGACTCCCCCATACACCTTAGTTACCTATGCGAGACATAGCTAGAAACATGGAGAATCACAAAACTTATTGTCACCAAACTCTATACCCAACAAACGTTTCAAGCAACCACCGAACCTCAAGTGCTTCCGGGATTCAATTGTTTGCACTATAAAAATAGCAACACAAAACGTTAAAGTCTAATTGGAACTCCTATCTCTGCCAAAATGTGTGATTGTAATTTCAGATGATGCTTTTGACAAACATTCCTATAACAGCAAACCAGTACATTTCAGGTCGTCCTTCAGAAAGCTTTTGACAGATTTTTTTTTTTGGGGGGGGGGGTTCACCCAATGCATTAATCACTCACCTTTTTTAGGTTTATATATTAGTTGTTGTTTTTTTTCAATCGGGCTTATTGTTTAAAAAAAAAAACTTTTGTCTAAGGCTGTTGTTAGCTATGGACACTTCCAGAGTGGCTGTGAATTAGCTGCCTAAGAAAATCCTTGGAGTATTAGGTGACAGCAAGTTAAACTAGTTGTGGCCCTTTTTCAAAACATTGTCCGTATTTGTCACATTTCACAAGGATCCCTTGACAAATTTCGGGGGTATTTTGGTTGGAGTAACACCTGTAGGAAGAGTTTCTGTAGTGTAGTGGTTATCACGTTTGCTTTACACGCAAAAGGTCTCTGGTTCGAAACCAGACAGAAACACTTTCATTCACTGCTGATTTTCAATCCCTTCTGTTAGTCAGCAAGGCTTTTTAATTGTGTGTCGTGGCATAACTCAAAAAACCTTTCACCGATGGCAGTTTTCAATTCATGAGTCCTTCGAAACTTCAAGCTTTTTTTTTCACATGGTTCTATGGTGTAATGGTTAGCACTCTGGACTCTGAATCCAGTGATCTGAGTTCAAGTCTCAGTAGAACCTTTGTTTTCTCATGTATGAGAAAATACTTGACTTGAGGAAAATAAAAACCACTGCTGAGAACTGGGTTTATCAAGATGGAAATTTGACCAATTTCGATTCTTAGATGCCAAGGACTAACTCAACATGTTTCAACCTATAAAAATACATTGACGAATTACCAGATAATTTGTCATTTGCATTACGTGAAAGTTTATGCGCATGCACGCAGCCCTCGAAAAGGCCTCTCAAAGATGTCAGTGCCACATTTGGCAACACAAACAATGGTTGATGAGTGTCGAACAAGCTGAAGATGACTCCCCCATATACCGTAGTTACCTATGCGAGACATAGCTAGAAACGTAGAGAATCACCAAATTTATTGACACCAAACTCTATACCCAACAAACGTTTCAAGCAACCACCGAACCTCAAGTGCTTCCGGGATTCAATTGTTAGCACTATAAAAATACCAACACAAAACGTTAAAGTCTAATTGGAACTCCTATCTCTGCCAAAAGGTGTGATTGTAATTTCAGATGATGCTTTTGACAAACATTCCTGTAACAGCAAACCAGTACATTTCAGGTCGTCCTTCAGAAAGCTTTTGACAGATTTTTTTTTTTTTGGGGGGGGGGGTTCACCCAATGCATTAATCACTCACCTTTGTTAGGTTTATATATTAATTGTTGTTTTTTTTCAATCGGGCTTATTGGTTATAAAAAAAACTGTGTTTAAGGCACACTTCCAGAGTGGCTGTGAATTAGCTGCCTAAGAAAATCCTTGGAGTATTAGGTGACAGCAAGTTAAACTAGGTGTGGCCCTTTTTCAAAACATTGGTTGTCCGTATTTGTCACATTTCACAAGGATCCCTTGACAAATTTCGGGGGTATTCTGGTTGGAGTAAACCTGTAGGAAGAGTTTCTGTAGTGTAGTGGTTATCACGTTTGCTTCACACGCAAAAGGTCTCTGGTTCGAAACCAGACAGAAACACTTTCCTTCAATGCTGATTTTCAATCCCTTCTGTTAGTCAGCAAGGCTTTTTAATTGTGTGTCGTGGCATAACTCAAAAAACGTTTCACGGATGGCGTTTTCAATTCATGAGTCCTTCGAAACTTCAAGGTCTTTCTTTTCACATGGTTCTATGGTGTAATGGTTAGCACTCTGGACTCTGAATCCAGTGATCTGAGTTCAAGTCTCAGTAGAACCTTTGTTTTCTCATGTATGAGAAAATACTTGACTTGAGGAAAATAAAAACCACTGCTGAGAACTGGGTTTATCAAGATGGAAATTTGACCAATTTCGATTCTTAGATGCCAAGGACTAACTCAACATGTTTCAACCTATAAAAATACATTGACGAATTACCAGATAATTTGTCATTTGCATTACGTGAAAGTTTATGCGCATGCACGCAGCCCTCGAAAAGGCCTCTCAAAGATGTCAGTGCCACATTTGGCAACACAAACAATGGTTGATGAGTGTCGAACAAGCTGAAGATGACTCCCCCATATACCGTAGTTACCTATGCGAGACATAGCTAGAAACGTAGAGAATCACCAAATTTATTTACACCAAACTCTATACCCAACAAATGTTTCAAGCAACCACCCAACCTCAAGTGCTTCCGGGATTCAATTGTTAGCACTATAAAAATACCAACACAAAACGTTAAAGTCTAATTGGAACTCCTATCTCTGCCAAAAGGTGTGATTGTAATTTCAGATGATGCTTTTGACAAACATTCCTATAACAGCAAACCAGTACATTTCAGGTCGTCCTTCAGAAAGCTTTTGATAGATTTTTTCTTTTTTTTTTTGGCGGGGGGATGGTTCACCCAATGCATTAATCACTCACCTTTTTTAGGTTTATATATTAATTGTTTTTTTTTTTCAATCGGGATTATTGGTAGTAAAAAAAAAAAACTGTGTCTAAGGCTGTTGTTAGCTATGGACACTTCCAGAGTGGCTGTGAATTAGCTGCCTAAGAAAATCCTTGGAGTATTAGGTGACAGCAAGTTAAAGTAGTTGTGGCCCTTTTTCAAAATATTCTTTGTCCGTATTTGTCACATTTCACAAGGATCCCTTGACAAATTTCGGGGGTATTCTGGTTGGAGTAACACCTCTAAGAAGAGTTTCTGTAGTGTAGTGGTTATCACGTTTGCTTTACACGCAACAGGTCTCTGGTTCGAACCCAGACAGAAACACTTTCATTCACTGCTGAGTTTCAATCCCTTCTGTTAGTCAGCAATGCTTTTTAATTGTGTGTCATGGCATAACTCAAAAAACATTTCACGGATGTCGGTTTTCAATTCATGTGTCCTTCCAAACTGCACGCTCTTTCTTTACACATTTTTCTATGGTGTAATGGTTAGCACTCTGGACTCTGAATCCAGTGATCTGAGTTCAAGTCTCAGTAGAACCTTTGTTGTCACATGTATGAGAAAATACTTGACTTGAGGGAAATAAACAGCACTGCTGAGAACTGGGTTTATCAATATGGAAATTTGACCAATTTTGTTTCTTAGATGCCAAGGACTTCCTCAACATGTTTCAACCTATAAAAATACATTGACGAATTACCAGATAATTTTTCATTTTCATTACGTGAAAGGTTATGCGCATGCACGTAGCCCTGTAAAAGGCCTCTCAAAGATGTCAGTGCCACATTTGGCAACACAAACAATGGTTGATGAGTGTTGAACAAGCTGAAGATGACTCCCCCACAAACCTTAGTTACCTATGCGAGACATAGCTAGAAACGTGGAGAATCACCAAACTTATTGACACCAAACTCTATACCCAACAAACGTTTCAAGCAAACACTGAACCTCAAGTGCTTCCGGAATTCAATTGTTTGCACTATAAAAATAGCAACACAAAACGTTAAAATCTTATTGGAACTCCTATCTCTGCCAAAAAGGTGTGATTGTAATTTCAGATGATGCTTTTGACCAACATTCCTATTACAGCAAACCAGTACATTTCAGGTCGTCCTTCAGAAAGCTTTTGACAGATATTTTTTTTTTGGGGGGTGGGGGTTCACCCAATGCATTAATCACTCACCTTTGTTAGGTTTACATATTAGTTGTTGTTTTTTTTCAATCGGGCTTATTGATTATAAATAAAAACTTTTGTCTAAGGCCGTTGTTAGCTATGGACACTTCCAGAGTGGCTGTGAATTAGCTGCCTAAGAAAATCCTTGGCTTTTTAATTGTGTGTCGTGGCATAACTCAAACAAACACTTAACCGATGGCAATTTTCAATCAATGAGTCCTTTGAAACTTCAAGCTTTCACTTTTCACATGGTTCTATGGTGTAATGGTTAGCACTCTGGACTTTGAATCCAGTGATCTGAGTTCAAATCTCAGTAGAACCTTTGTTGTCACATGTATGAGGAATACATTTGACTTGAGGAAATAAAACAGCACTGCTGAGAACTGGGTTTATCAATATGGAAATTTGACCAATTTCTTTCATTGATGTCAGCAAGGCTAACTCAACATGTTCAACGTATAAGAATACATTGACGAATTACCCATGTCATTTGCATTACGTGAAAGGTTATGCGCATGCACGTAGCCCTGTAAAAGGCCTCTCAAAGATGTCAGTGCCACATTTGGTAACACAAACAATTGTTGATGGGTGTTGAACAAGCTGAAGATGACTCCCCCATATACCTTAGTTACCTATGCGAGACATAGCTAGAAACATGGAGAATCACAAAACTTATTGTCACCAAACTCTATACCCAACAAACGTTTCAAGCAACCACCGAACCTCAAGTGCTTCCGGGATTCAATTGTTTGCACTATAAAAATAGCAACACAAAACGTTAAAGTCTAATTGGAACTCCTATCTCTGCCAAAAGGTGTGATTGTAATTTCAGATGATGCTTTTGACAAACATTCCTATAACAGCAAACCAGTACATTTCAGGTCGTCCTTCAGAAAGCTTTTGACAGATTTTTTTGGGGGGGGGGGTTCACCCAATGCATTAATCACTCACCTTTGTTAGGTTTATATATTAGTTGTTTTTTTTTTTCAATCGGGCTTATTGATTATAAATAAAAACTTTTGTCTAAGGCTGTTGTTAGCTATGGACACTTCCAGAGTGGCTGTGAATTAGCTGCCTAAGAAAATCCTTGGAGTATTAGGTGACAGCAAGTTAAACTAGTTGTGGCCCTTTTTCAAAACATTGTTTGTCCGTATTTGTCACATTTCACAAGGATCCCTTGACAAATTTCGGGGGTATTTTGGCTGGAGTAACACCTATAGAAAGAGTTTCTGTAGTGTAGTGGTTATCACGTTTGCTTCACACGCAAAAGGTCTCTGGTTCGAAACCAGACAGAAACACTTTCATTCACTGCTGATTTTCAATCCCTTCTGTTAGTCAGCAAGGCTTTTTAATTGTGTGTTGTGGCATAACTCAAAAACTTCACGGATGGCGGTTTTCAATTCATGAGTCCTTCGAAACTTCAAGCTCTTTCTTTTCACATGGTTCTATGGTGTAATGGTTAGCACTCTGGACTCTGAATCCAGTGATCTGAGTTCAAGTCTCAGTAGAACCTTTGTTGTCACATGTATGAGAAAATACTTGACTTGAGGAAAATAAAAACCACTGCTGAGAACTGGGTTTATCAAGATGGAAATTTGACCAATTTAGATGTCAAGCCAAGGACTAACTCAACATGTTTCAAGCTATAAAAATACATTGACGAATAACCGGATAATTTTTCATTACGTGAAAGGTTATGCGCATGCACGTAGCCCTGTAAAAGGCCTCTCAAAGATGTCAGTGCCACATTTGGCAACACAAACAATGGTTGATGAGTGTCGAACAAGCTGAAGATGACTCCCCCATACACCTTAGTTACCTATGCGAGACATAGCTAGAAACGTGGAGAATCACAAAACTTATTGACACCAAACTCTATACCCAACAAACGTTTCAAGCAACCACCGAACCTCAAGTGCTTCCGGGATTCAATTGTTTGCACTATAAAAATACCAACACAAAACGTTAAAGTCTAATTGGAACTCCTATCTCTGCCAAAAGGTGTGATTGTAATTTCAGATGATGCTTTTGACAAACATTCCTATAACAGCAAACCAGTACATTTCAGGTCGTCCTTCAGAAAGCTTTTGACAGATTTTTTTTTTTTTGGGGGGGGGTTCACCCAATGCATTAATCACTCACCTTTGTTAGGTTTATATATTAGTTGTTGTTTTTTTTTCAATCGGGCTTATTGATTATAAATAAAAACTTTTGTCTAAGGCTGTTGTTAGCTATGGACACTTCCAGAGTGGCTGTGAATTAGCTGCCTAAGAACCTCCTTGGAGTATTATGTGACAGCAAGTTAAACTAGTTGTGGCCCTTTTTCAAAA